>KZ309118.1:106109-161285 GCA_000376725.2 Ladona fulva | reverse complement strand
TTTAATTCTTGTAACTTGACTCTGCCCGTATTGAATGATCAATTTAAAAAATGGGCCAAATAAAAATTGATATTACCAAATAAAAGTATCAAATAAATATTACAATACTAATATTAATTAATTAATTTCATTCTATTCTAAATATTACAAAATAAATATAAGAAAACATAGATATAAGTATGTAATTTAAGTGTAGATAAAAGTGAGGAATATAATAAAAATATTATAAAATTTCTTTATTGTATTGGAACTACTTTAGAGAAACCTTATATTATGCTCAATACGATAGAGTCATTTCATATTTCTCCTTCTTAAGAAGCATATAGCTTAATATAAATCACGCATTCATCTTCAAGCATTTCCTTCCTTCCGATTCTTCCGTTCATCTTTATTTCACTCATATCTCAGCACGTCGTCCACCCACCACAGCCCTTCTACTACGTAACCTTCCCTTGGCACTCCTCACCCATTTCTGACTCACTTCTACTCACTCCGCCACTCCTACGCCATGCCCTCCTTTTCTCAGAATTTCCAGGATGCTGATTGCTCCTCGCCAGTAACCATCATCGGTGTTTCCTCTCTCACCATCACCTCGCGCGCGTTTGCGTAAGACTTCTTTCTTCGATACATTCATTCCGAAGGACGCAATGTGGCTCGCCTTATCGGCCTGACTAGGTGTAAAGGTATGAGCCCTTTGTTGTCTTACTGCGCGCTCCAAACAAACGCAACCTCGGAATCGAGGAGTGATAATAGCAAAAACAGAATTAGAACCGCCTTTCCGCGAAATCCCACCCGCGCTCCGCGGATGTTTTGTGTTCCCGGATCCCGCGCACGATTTCCTAGAAGGAGCAATTGCTGATCGTGCAGGAATGTGGAACGCAAACAAGCTGATAAGCTTCATTCAGATTCTCGTGGATATCCTACCGAAGGTTATTGGATTGAAGCGAATCCCTCGCTGGATAGGATGGGGTTGATTTGTCTCTTCGGGTATTAAATCTCGTCATTTTAGTAGTAGAGACGGCAGTATATTTTTTAAGATGTCGCCAGATGCACCCAGAAATGTATCTAAGAAGTCGCTAAACTCGGAATAAAATACCGCTAAAAAGTAGTTAAAAATAAAATGCTTAAATTTGCTTCTATAAATACAACAACAGTTCGGGTATCTCGAATATTTACATACATATGTTTTCTAGCTTTCAGTAGGTTCATATGCTCTGATATTCCCCAATCATCGCAATTTCTTTCACCTCCTGGTAAGTTACCCTACCCTTTATGTAATCTAACAACTTTTGTCTTTGCCTTTCCCTCTGCTTTTTCCCTTATATTCTTCCCGCAATGACATTCTTCCCAAATACCTCACCTTTCAATATTTGGCCCACCCATATCCTCTGTTGCCGTTAAATACTTAACGAATATTTAATGTATAATAAGGGTCTTTAATCGATCAGGTCTTTAAGCGATTAAACGTAACGCTATTTTGATTTTAATTGGTTAAACATATACTGTTGTAAGGATTAGAGTCTCGGAAACAGCATGTGGTAGATAGAGCGCGTGGAGTCGCTAAAACAGAAAAATATCGCTAGAAGGAAAAACTCGCTAGATCTAGCTACGAAATCGATAAATTAGAAACTGGGGGTAGTGACTTTACATATGCACACCCGAGCCTAGTTTTTCCAGCTAAGTTATGGTGATAAATTTATCTATCCTATGAGGCCTCGATAAAACATTTCCGTAAGATGATACATGCCTCGAATTTGATGAGATTTTCTTAACCTCTTAGATTGACAAGCTATTATAATTGGAATTTCGTAATAAGTCAGTAATAACTCCATTTACTATGTAGTGGAACGTTTTAATTAAATCTTCTAATCGTTTGCCCATATACGAACTTCTATATTATTACATTGCATCATTATATGTTATTTTACTCCATGCCAGAGTTGCCCAACCATATTGGCCGGAGGGTCACAGAAATTTTTCTTTGAAGAAAAATGTTTATTTTTATCCCGCCAGGCAGCAAGAAAAACTTAAATCAGACAATCCCTTTTTCGCCAAATGGATTGGAAACGAATATCAACCTATATCGTTAAATATATGCGTGGAAGCAAATTAAAAGCTGTTCCGTACTCAAGTAAAAAAATTCCTGCAGCATTCGACATGGACTCAGTTCGACTACGATCGATAAAATTTGAGACTAACTTTGACGAAAATGATTGATAGAACCGATTCTTACTTGAGATTTCCATCAAGCCTACGGAAGTCTTTCATCACATTAGTCATACGTGCATGCGTTCAGTTGTGTTATATGTGTTCCCCACTTTGCAAACTCCTACATTAGGAAACTCCAGATTTAGGAAAAATTTCAGAAAACTTAAGTAAATATTTACTTAATACGAAAAATGTCCTCACTTTAAACCTCATAGGCGACAACAAATCGAATATAAAAAATATCGAATTAGAATGGAGACGTGTTATTTATTTAATAAAAGCAATAATTAGTGTTTATTCGATTGTTTTTGTCCAGTTGTTCGCACCACTTCCAGACCGAGCTGTCCTTACGTAGAAACTTCGTCACTACCAATGGGGTGGTACCCAAGGTGTTAAGAATGCTCAAGATATTGAGATTTCGTAAGCACAGTGTTATTGAGGTCCCTTTTATGGATTGGCCATCGGCTAGCGCGTCTAACAATAAATATTAATCCGACCTTTGCTATGCTGTACAGATAACATTTACGCCCCTGATCTCTACGATACATTACAACTCTGAAATCAAGGAAGTGATCTTCTTTCATTCCAAATAAACAACTTGAATCTTAAATCCAACGTAATCACACACGAATGAGCTCCGTAGTTTCCAGATGTGTTTACGAAGATATAAATTCGCCTTTCCTCAATTTCCGACGCTAAAGACTTAAGAAGTTTGCAGATGGGCGATTCGACTTGAAAACCCTTATCTCTTCAGTGATTACTCAAACTGTTGGCATTAACCGAAGCGAAGACACTAGTGTTCCATTCGATTCCCATACAATTCCGCAAACCTAGCTTTCTTTTTACTTAACTTAAAGAAGAGTAGATAAAAGACAAATATATCGGCGTATTATCAGCTGCATTTCTAGTAAGATCAAATTTTCTCCGTATGTACGCATGGTTGGTTATCCTGCAAAGTCTTAGATGTGTAATTTCTTACGAGAATCTGCGTACAGAAATAGATGCTGACTACTTAACTACGACGTAGGTAGTTAAAAGAATTCCAAATTTAGTCAACGACTAATTTTGGATTTCTTTAGTGAAAAATAGTAAATTTAAAGCCACTAATATATACCCTAATATATTAACTAAGGAGCTTCATAATCATCGCAAAGTCCTCATAAAAGAGTATAGAAATTAAATTTGAGGATGATGATTTGAGGTAAAACGAAACGAAATCAACTTTCTTCGCGATGTAAGAGTTTTATGAGAGGTTTTACAATCCATTTCTAGCAATACTATTATGATGTGCTTCTTTTGTAATATCGCAATAACTTGTCACAAGCGAAATCTCTATAAAACGGAAACATGTCTCATTCGGAAAAAATTAGGTCCCAGCATGAATTGTAGTATTTTAGTATGTTTCAACCTCTAGTTTAACGGAAACTGTTTAAGCGCGGAAACAATGAATTTCCGCCTGCGTGAAGCTTTGTTAAGCGATATGATACTAAGATGTAACCATTCGTAAATATTTAGATAAAGTCTTATCTTAATTTTCTGTTGAGAATTACTAATAAATAAAGAATTATAATCGATAGATCTATGCTTGAATGGGTGATATCTATCCCATTTTCATTAACATTTAAGTTCGTAAAAAGGATACGACTTTTATGATATTAGTTTATCTTAAAAAATTCAGTCTTCTAGTTAGTTAGTTCAAAATGCCTTCTCTCAAGCATTCGTTTATTTCTCTGAATTTATGCCTATGAACGGAAAACTGTACCTCTCCAGAATCGACACAAGATCTTAATGAGTTACATGACGTAAGGGAGAAAATACTGGTGCTGAAGAGTTCTTCTGTTTAACAACGACCTTTTTAATGAAAGAGAAATAGTGGTCGACAACGCAGAAATTGGTGCAGTGAGTGATTCGAATTAAGATTTAAGGTCATCATCGAATGGCTACAGAGGCACGGAGTCGTACAATCGTAAAGGCATTGATGAATTAAAATGATTTGGTCGATTCTAGTTAACATAAGGGTAAATTTATATTAATATCAGTGGCGTAAAATTTTAAGCAAGGCTATTGGGAATGTAGAGAATCGCATAACAAGGGAAAATAAAGTAAATGTAAACAGTAAAAAATAACGGTTTATCATCATGTTTTGTAAACATCGTCATGCTACTTATTTAAAATAAAACATTTTTTGTCTACAATACGGGGTACATTTTACTTTTCGTGCCAGTCCCGCATCAGAAATTTCAGCCAATTATCCCACAGACCTGCCCCGATCATTCGGACGGGATAGAATGGAGTCCGTTTCTGTCACTAATGGCCGATCCTGCATTAATTGGAACACTGTCGTACCCGAAAAAACGTGGAAAACGCCCTGCGTTTTCATTAAACATGAATAATAAGATGTACGCATTCCAGGAGGTGAATGCGGAAGTTGTGAATGATATTTTATGAGAGAATATCCTTGATAAGGAAAATAAACCTTGTAGAAAATGATGTTAATAATTTTCTTCACTACACTAATGGATCCTAGGCATAGATGTGGTAGCCAAATAAGTCGGATTAATTTGGGAACAGTTGAATGTAATTGTTATCAAATTATAAAAGTAATGAGAAGGATATTGAATATTTCTACGATAATATCAACTGGAATCTTGGGTTTTCACGCCTCTTAATGGATACCAATTTATCAATAAATCTTAAAAAGACATTAAAATTCGAAACACCTATGTAAATGATAGTTATTAATTATAGCTAGCGCCCGTGCCAGCATTGGTAACTTTCAGAACTTCAATAGAGCACTAGAAGAGCTCCTCAAGATTTAAAACTATTCCTGTTATTTAGCGCGACTATTTTCAACTCAGAACCAAATATTTTCTCTGAACTGTAAGAGTCCGTCCTCAAAGAGAAAAATATGCCAAACGTGAAATTTAACAGGGATCTCGTCCTTTTTCTTAACTAACAGCGATCTCTACTACCACCAACAGCTGTCAAGTGACAAATCGGGCACGAAACAACTATGAATACGAAAATATCCTAGAATCTGGAAACTTGTGACACTGTGGAGAAACTATTTCGATGTTTTTTCCACCATCCGAATCAAAAACCGAACACTGAAAAGAAATAACGAAACTACTCACATTCAAATTCAATGTTAGTTACTTGATACAATTAATATTTTCTAAATTTCAACCTTACGAATCCGTTCTCAACAATCAAAATAAATTAATATTCCGCTATAAGATCCTTAAATTTAAAAAATCGCCAATGGAAATAAAATGGAAGGGTTGATGACAAAAATTACTTTTGGTATTTTTATTTACATTTGCCAGACTGACGATACAATGAATGAAAAATTGCCAACTGCTCCCCGCTTGAACCCTTAAAAAATTTTTCATAGCCTAAAATTTTCGAAGATATTATAAAACTGACTAAAACTGAAATTTATCGAAAAATACGCGCACATTATTAAATTTTAAAAATTACTGGCGTCACTTCGCAACGGGACTCATGGTAGTACGAACACTTGATGAAATATATTACGTATTTTCTAAATTTATTTCTAAAGTATAGAATTACCCGAGATACTTCCAGTTATCAGTTGAGTTGTAACTTTTATCGTAATTAAATGAATTAGATATAAACAGCTTTTCTTAATAAAGATAGCTTACACATGATTGCTGGAGATATTGGAAGCGCTCATGCGCACACATCTTTGTACCGCAAAGCTCGGTAGTTAGCTAGACTACGTAAAATGTGATCTCTTCGTAATGTAAAGCCACGGTTTTGCGTCCGGGTTCCAAAATCCGGCATGGAAGCCTATGGGAATGATGTTCTACCACAACCAACCGCACTTCAATGGTTGAAAGAGTTGAGGAGGGTCGTGTTTCAACAACAAATCAGGGCGGTCCAGCGTACAAAACCATGATTAGCCAAGCTTACGCCTATGCTCGGAAGATCGACAGTGAAAAGACCAATCTGCACCTTGACTAATGAGCTTCGTATTTGAAATGCCTTTTTTTTATTAGCACCGATACGCGAATCTGGGTTAGCAAGAAAAGCAACGTGATATTGGGCTAGATGGAACGACCGCAACGAACTAAATGGTTGAGATTTTTACACGCGTCATCGGGCCTATTTCCGATTCTAATCGCTTTCTCTCCTAAGAGAAATGGTCGGTCTATTTCTGGACCATTGTTACTCTCTCATCCACCCCCTTGGAATCCTCGTGCGGTCGGACGGACCGGGGGTGGGAGTCAAACGGGGCGGGAGAGGGGAATGTTGTTGTTTGAGATGGGGAAGATCAGGTCGGTGGCGTGGGAGGAAGAAGAAAGAAAGGTAGTAATAGGAGAGTCCTCATTTGACATCCCTCCCCTCACATTCGCTCTCGACCGGTTCCGAGTTCGACTCCTGCAGTTGCTTTTTCTTCCGTGTCTGCCGATGTCCCCTCTCACATTACCATCCCCGAGTCTCTTCGATTAGATCTCAAGCGAAGCGCTCGCAAAAAAATTGTGCGTTCCCTCCACCGGCCTCAGAGCGGGTGTGTGTGTTGTTTGGTTGGGTTTTGTTTTGGTGGGCATTGGGGGGACACGAGTTCGAATCTCGCCGTGATCGCGCCGCATTTGAGCTCTGATTTCAATCGGTTCTCTTCCTGTTTTCTCTCTCGTCCCTTCCTCTTCCTGCCCCCACCCATGTTTTCTAAACCCTTTTCTCATACAAATTATCGACTTACCTTGTCCCGATCGAGCCTGTAAAGTTAAAGGAGAAAGCATCAACTGAGACCCTTCGATCGTCGGTCTCCTTCCATAATTTCTTTTCTCGATGACTTCTGCTTGTTTTAGTTTCTTTGAAGAATAACTTTTAGCTTTGGCGAAAATATAAGTTGCTTCTAAACCGGGATCGTAACCTCCTTCTAACTGTGTATACTTTTCCAAGCGTTTCTCCAACTTTTCTAAGCTGTCCAAAAAGTTCGGAAGGTCCTCAAAATAGGCATCTGTTGGGAGATGACCTCCTCGTTCGACGTGAACCGTTGTCCGCCGAGCCATTTATTCATGTTTGGAATTAAAAAGAGGTCACTAGGGGCCATCTCTGGTGAATACGGTGGATGTTGTAATAATTCGAACATCAATTCCGTAATTTTGGCCATCAAAACTGCGCATGTGTACACCCGTTCATTGTCTTGATGGAAGAGGATCGTAGAAACTTGTCAAGGGAGGAGGCGAACTTACCATGGGAGACGGTTAAACATTATTACCTTATAATCACATCTCCGATTACCTCTAAAATGCCATTTGGATGTGATAAGTGCAATAGATGCGTAGTTATCGTAGAAACACTTCGTGATCAGATTTTAATTAAAGCTCCTCACATCCTACGCGAATCACAAGTACTAAAAAGTCATCAAGGGGAGATGGCTATCGTCCCACCACTGTTCCGTCAATCCTGAAAACTTTAGGAGCATTTCCACTTGCACTTCTCCAGACTGTCTACCGTCGAGAATGGCTACATGGTCAGTTCGGATGTACATACTTGATGTATTTTCATCGATAATTTTATACTTCACGCATTTGATCACTAAAATGGTCGATATTTTCGAAATTTTATAGATTTGCCAAATGCAGTCTTGTTTTTAAAACCATAATTCAATTTTACATTCACATCGCAAAGGAAATCCAACGGAAAAAATCCGGAAAAATATTAATTGGTTACTTAGAGTCGGACCCTGACGTAAACGAAGATGAACGTCTCGAGTCAGTATATTTTAAGGTAAATTAAAGTCATACGAAGGCAATATGCACCGAGAGAAAGAATAAGATTGTTTAGAAAGAACTCCGATGCACTTCATATAAATATTATCGGACAGAGATGGCGGAACAATCTACAGAATGTTTATACTTTGTGTTTAATAATAAAATTAAAATATTCGTATTGATGCAGTGTTTCTTGAAGTGTATTTTTTCTGAACCTATCGTTACGTTACCGTTCATAAAATGTTTAACAAGGTCTGTTATTTATTCATTACAAATGATTACTAATCGCTGAGGCATTACCGTTATAATTTTATGATTTGGTGGCATCGTAAATTAAATCTTCGTACATCGTGACTACGATCGTGTCAACATTTTTATTGACACAGTCAGTGGACAGAATCGTTATTATAAACAATTCTCTTGAGATTTTGGAATTTCACGATATAGTTCAGTTCTGGAAGCGGTAAACCCGGGTTCGAGTCCCGGTCCTGTTAAACTTTTTGATGCCCATTATTTCTTGGGATTTTTCCTAGGTGCGCAACTTTACATCCTCAAATCACCTATCACCCTTTCCTTATGATACTCGGTATGTAAACTCCCTGCAGGATTGTACATGTATTGTTTATCCACTGAGCATTGAACTTTAATCTCTACCCTTTTACCTTCCGTGTCTGTACCCTCCTGAATTTCCATACATGTTTTTCCTTTACCAGATCCTTCGTTACTTCCACAAAACAAAAACCCTTCTTGCAATAGTTAGGGTAGAATGACCCCAACAGCAGCGTCAAAGACGTGTCTTCGGTTAATTGGCGTGAACTTCTGCCGCCGTCCGATTGCCTCGCTGAATAAGGGTCGGAAAGATCGGTCGAGTTATGCGGGAAAAACTCTCCGCTTCGTTAATGCGATACAACTCGAGAGAGGAAAAAACATACACCAGTCGCAGCCACTTTCCTCCCTCTCACGTCCTTCCTCTCGCATGGTCTTCTTCCCTTTGTGAGACACTCTTCTTTTTTCGTGAGCAATCTTCTTCTTCTCTTCCTACCCCTCTTCATCTACCTTTACCTTTCCTTGTCCCTCACAATGGATTTGTGTTACAAAAGGACAATCACATTTGCAAGTGGTTGATTCTCTAAAATTATAAGTCGTAATCAACCATTGCTAAAGCGTATATTCTACTAAAACATCTGTCTTGTCACAAACAATCATTTACTTTCAATGTCAAAGTAAAATTTAATATTTAAAAACTATTTTTAACCGACTCGTCTACTCTACTTTTTACGAAATTGTTAAAACTTCAAGGGAGAACACTCTTCAGAATACACTTCAATTTGCTTACATTTTAATTTTACTATCAAATGAAAATTATAATCCATCGGTTAACTTTTACCGTACTTCTGTTCGTCAGATATTAAAACAACGAGTATTTTTATGTTATATTATATGATTTTTCTATTCATATTGACCACTAGTATCTCTTATTTGGACTTGGAGAAACTTTCAGGCACTAAAATCAACTAGTTTAAGACGACTTTAAACAAATGGATAAAAAACATGCCAAAATATACTTACTTCTCCATCCTTTCTAGACACCGGCACCTTATCTTTGTCATTAAAAATCGAATCTAAGTAGGATGATGAGTAGGTGTTATCTAAATAGTTGAATAAGTTATATGAATACTATCTCAGATAGATAATATAAGGAAATGACGTCGAATAAGCTCCGAATTCTCACAGCTACTTATCAAACAACAACAGCGTCTATTTGCCATATTACGTTTTTGAACCTTTGCGAAATAATTTTAGACTGCAATTGAGGGAATTCGATAGCACAACTTCCAATTAGCGTTTGGACATCAAATACTGAAAGTAAAAGTAAATTACGCCTCCTATAAATATATTAAAATACTTTGATTATTGAAACGACTTGAATTACAATAACCCTTTAAAATCTGCGACCGTAGTAGTTTGGAATTTATTCGATACCTTGGAAATTTTCAGGACATCAGAAATTAAACGTTGGGACTTAGAATAAATTCTAAAATAAGAATTATTTCCCTCCATTCATTCAGTATCTGCAAATAGTGGTTTAAGTAGTATAGCAGTGTTGTATAAGCAAATTTCGAACACTTGTGCATCACCAACTTCAAAGGATGAAGGAAACATCAGTTTTTCTTCGTCTACTGTTTCCTTTGCTTTTATTTTTTATAGTTGCCGAATTACTCGAACGTTTATTTGTACCGAGCAGTTGATTCTCTGGTTATTTTTGGTGCCCAGCCGTTTATATGTTCACAAGAAAAGGATCCTTGGGCATTTCCAGGAATCAGTTTATGAGTGCGGATAATGAATTTCGCCTCACTCACATCTAACGGCACTGCCTTATCTCCCAATTCATGGTAATACCGTTCCAACGTACCTATACATATTAAACTCTACAGCTTTAGAGGTATGAGATTTGAGCTTCTAAAGAAGAGAGATTTTTCATTAATTTCACCATGAATGCAATGAGTCTCCCTGAAATATATTTCGTACTTGTTACTCAGAGAAAACTGGCGTCATCTCTTCACGTAACTCAATGATCTCACGAATTTACTCACGTAAGTGAGGCTTTTAAAAGCACACAAAGCATAATCAAGCTGTATGAAAGGTTACTACGAGTCCTCGCACAAAACACATCGGCCTTTTCGGTTTCCTTCGCTTGACTCCTCTTCAAATCTCACATTTTTTCGTCTTCGGCTTCCACCAAAGTTTCTTTCAAAACAACAACGTTCTTTACTCCATCTATTTCTTCTTCCTCGATATATCTTTCACCCAGATTAACTTTCCTTCCGTTTCACTTAAAATATCGCGTAATTTACATCCGTCATTTCCTCTCGGTGACCACACAAGTCGTGACAGGATGTTACCTACATTTGCGCAGAAAATGTTTGTGAATGTGAAAATATGTCATTGGCACAAGCGCCTACGATCACTGAGAAGATTCCATCTCCGTGCCAGATACGCAGCTACCAGGGAAAGTTGTAATCACATAACTTTAATTCTTCCTCATGATCGTGCTTTTTCAGGATTTTGCGTCTCTTTCCAAGAGCTTCACGGCGAGTGGCAACGATTGACTCATCGAGTTCCAGAGTTAACCCTTCGTAAACGGTATCCATGCTTTTATCCAAATGAGCGGCCTAAACAAAGCATCGCGACAAAGGATGAATTTAATACTAGATCTTACTTTTAGCCGAAATAGTTGTCTACATTTTTGAGGATCACAGTCCAAATTGTCGATTCAGGGTGGCACAAGTTAATCATAATATGATATTTTCTGATTCACCTCTCATGTAGAGAATTACCTTTAAGCTGACCTCATGAAACGGTCCAATTTACTATATATATTCTTTGGACTATACGCGCTTACTGAATTTATCGCAAGTAAATATCTAATACTGGCCTTTTTTCCGCTCTGATTTTACTTTTAACATATTTCCACCTCTAATACAATTTCTTTTATCTAAAGTCAACAAATTTCAGTCTAGTGTAAGTGATGGAAATCAAGGTATGGTATAACAAAATATTTTGAACATTAAATAATTGCTGCGCCTTTTCCTACACATTACACAACTCCATTGATCATATCTCGTTATTGTTTCGAATAGTGCTGTATTGTTCCATAAAATTATCTTTCTTTCTTCGTTATATACATATATCTTGTGACAAATTAATATCTGGGAATAATCTTCGCTGACGAGTGTCCGCTTGTAAATTCAGAGAAATTGATGTCTTTGTGAATAGGAATAACTGAATAAACATTGGATAAATCTATCAAAAGCTGTAACTGACTACCAGAGAATATTTCAATTTAAATGTAATACGGAGAAAGACTCACCTCTGAGGGATTCTAATATATTACCATAAACTTTTGCCATCAAGATGAACCGCAGTTAGCTCGAGTATGTGTTAGGGGGAAGTATGACTGGGAGGCAGAACGTACTAAATGATAAATATCTTTCAACATGATCTTAATGATATATTCATCCTAATAAAACAAGCGAGAAATTGCAGAGTAATATGACGCTTGCTTTACACGTTTATAATTCTTAACAACGCAATTCTCTTACGGTATAAGTCAGCTAATTATCGTGCCTCTGTGACTTGCAAATTCTTCTTCATACATCCCTGTCCTTGCATATTTCTTTTTCTTCAGATATCTATAGATTATTCTCTACATCGCTTCTTGTTCTTCTAACTTACTCCGTACGATCTCTTGAGAATGTATTTCGTCATATTCGTCTGAACCTTCCTCTCCTTCCCTTTCACTGCATTCCACCACTACACTCTGTTTGATTTGTCTTCTATTAATCTGCTCCATAAGCCCAGACTTCCTCAGCATTCGCTTTCATGTGAAACTGTGTCCGACCTATCTCTTCCAATGGAAAATACACCTCGTCCAGGTTAACTTACAGTATAGACTTTCAAAATATTCGGCTTTATACGTCACTTTCTTACCATTGGCAAGATCCACGGAAAATTAATGATAATAAATGATAAATTAATACCTAAATTGTATCTAGAAAGAATTGTCCTTCCATCAAGAGAAAATGGTCCATAGCACTATGAATAGTCAAGAGCACTATGCGAAAACCCATATCTTATGTACTTTTGGCTCTTTAAAAAGGAAGAATTTCAATTTTCTTATCATCCACTGCATTAGCATATCTTCAAAACCATATATAACCAAATACACTCCTTTCTATTTGCATACACTGATTTTTCATAATTATGCTGCTTTTAATTTTTCTTCATTCAGATATCTAAGTGCAATGGTCTGATCAAACTTTATAACTGCAGCCACTCTACTGTCCACAACAGTAAATTCAGTAAATACTATGGAAGAGTAACGTATTTTTTATACTATTTATGTGAAGTGGATGGTCTCGTTACCGATTCAAGATTTTTAGGTAAAAGGTATTTTATTTAATCATGGATAAGCCCCAACATGCAACATCCGATACCATCGAATATATTCTAAATAACCAAAAGGTTCGATTCTAAGTTAAAACTTATCCAAAATACTTTATTTTCCACAATCTGGGATTACGACCTCAAAACAACTATTTGCAAATACCGCCGCCCAAAATTGTGTTAATGAATTTACCCTAACCTAAATACCCAACTTTAATCCGAGCCAGACGCTCTCCCCTAACCCGTGATCTTCAGAAAAAGAAAGTGATTAATATAAAACCATGGATAAGACCCCGAGTCAGGAGCCATGAACATAAGTTTTCCGGAAGGAAGTGAATTTATTCGTCGTCGTCGTCGTTTCCTCGAATATCTTCTAAAATTATTTTCTGAGAAAGAAACCGTTGAAAATCCTATCAAACGTATCACCAACTAAAATTGTCGAGGGGATTTAGTTCATGACTGCGAATTTCCCTTGTTCTACGGACTGCGAACGACACCTTTTCATTTAAAATCGATTGTGTGAGCTTTCGCTTGGTGGTATTCCATGACAACAAAATGAAGTTGACGAAGAATAAATTTATTTATACAAATACAGAAGTTTGTATATGTAGATTTATTCTTTATTAGCTTGCTTTTGTTATATTTTCATTTACTTGTTCATCTGATATTCATCAATTACCTTCATCCATTCTTCTCCGGCTAGTTCTTTAATTATTCTCTAGCTTTGGAAACGACTCAAAGAAGTTTCAAAAGAGTGCATCTGAATCGTGATTAGTTGATAACTCTATCGATAAAAGCGTAAAAATGTTCCACCGCGGAGAGAATTAAGAGAGAATGTGAACTCTTACATTTCTCTCAAGATTTGTTGAGGCATTTCAGCCTGTAGCGCAATCTCCTTTCTTTCGCCGAATCTCATTCTATCATTTTTCTATTATCTCTTACTTTCCTACAAACATCCATTGGACAATTATACCGAATGACAACAGCAAAAGTGAGGGAGGAAAAGAAACATCCGTTCCCAAATCAGAGAAAACCTGATAACGGAACCCGGGATCTTGGCTTTTGTAGGATAGCTAATTATTTGGCGAAGAAGCAACTCTGTAACATTATCGACTTGTCTCACGAATTGTCAACAAAAGGAACACCTTTTCAGGTTCACGGCATTCTCCTGGAATCTTCCAGGATCATCTCACTGCTGAAACAGACAACTCCCGGATTCAAACCTTAAGGAGTTGGCTACCATATCTACGAGCATCCATTCCGCAGAGTTTCGGATGCTTAATTTGTCCTTGACCTTTCCTCCGTCCCTTTTCCTCCTTCGTCCTCTCCTTCCTTCTTCCGCATCCTCTGATCTCCCATTAGCATAGTGGTCCAGTGATGCTGCAGCCACCGCATGTGTGTGTTGCATGTTTGTTCGAGATACGCATCAGGCTCCGCATTAATTAGGCAACTTCCCATTCCTTAAACTTTCCAGCCTTCGTCCCTTACACCCCCGATCGCATCCCTTATCCCAACTCCGTCCCTCCATTCCTCGTTGGACAGCTCTTCCTGTAATTCTTGCTCGAATCGACGAAGCCACTGTCGCCGAATTAGAGACGTCTCGGTCAATCCGCATTCACCGCGAGCCCAAAATAGAATTCCAACTGCGAGAATGTTGCGATCGAAGGGAGATCTTTCTTATTTCAACTCATCGTTCCTTTCTAATCATGTGGTGATTAACGAATCGATTCTTCCCCGTGGTCGTTAAGGTGAATAATCAAACCAAGAGGGAGACGTAGTCGACCTTCGGATTCCCATAAGATTGCGTTTTGTTCATCGTGGTAAGAATTTATTCAGAATATGCTTGGCTTTGTTGTGAATTTTGTTGTAATGAAGCTATTCTGCAAGCAAGACATGATTTAGGATTACATCGACCTCTTTATGGATCACATCGACCGTTAATTTGATAATCAACGTGGCTATGTTAACGAGGTAACGCTGTTTATAATTATTTTTCCAATCACCATGAATTCGTGAGAAGGGCAAAGCTAGTTAAGGAAATTAACACTCTAGATACACATGTGCCTATTCTATACAAATACCATTTATATACTATTCCACGGATCTATGTACTACAGCCAAATTAAATGATACTATTTTCCATATCCTTCTATATGTATATACAACGCATTATTATGTTATTAATGATACGCAAAGGATGTTTGAAGCCTAATCTAAAGTATGACTTTGCCATATTTAAACAGATTTTCTTCGAGGAGTAATACTTAGCTCGAACCAAAACATAAGACTGCTTAGTCCATCAGAAGGAGCAATATTTAATAGCTGGTAAATTATTTTTGAATTATTCATGTCAGGGAAATACTCGTACGGTAAAAATTATGCGAAAAATGTCCAGCTAATACTCAATGGTTAATTCTGAAGCAGCCAAGCACTTTTGAAGGACTTAGATGGTAGAAACCTATAAACATTCTTGTCAGTCCACGAAAGAACGCTTTGATTTGCGAAAATACGCATGCAACATTAAAAAGTACCTTTCTCCTCAATAAAAATTTGACAAAATACGAATTTTATTTCTTCATTTTAGCATGAGAAATAATTGAGGGAATTATTGGATTGCTTGAGGAAAATTCCAAACCACAGAGTAATATAATACTCCCAGTTATTACCAAATGCAAGCAACTGAACGTTGACTGAAAGTATTTATTGCCCAGAGAATTCCCGAGGTCGATGAAGCAATTCTTTATTTCGCGCAATCTCTTCACATTATACAATAAAAGTTTTATGGAATATATTTTAATTACCTAAAAACTAGCGTGCGTGAGATTTGAAAGGAGAACTATTAAGTTAAAAAAGGAATATAAAATTTGAGCATTCAACTCACGGGTTCGTACATTGCAGCGCCACCCTTAAGACAGTTGTGAGACAAGTATTTTATAATGAAATAGAATAAACGTCAAAATTTTCATATTTCTTACCAAAATATCAGAGAGAAAATAGCAGAGGGTACAAAAATCTAATTATGTACGTTCTAACAATAAAAGTGTTGCACAATGAAATCATATAAATATAAGTCAATCTAGTCCGACATGAATGACACTTTTTTCGTACTATTGATGGTTCCTATTCAACTCGTTGCCTATTGGAACTAGGTGAAAATAATTGAAATCTTTATGCCGTGACCGAGCTTTCACACGAATATTGTCCCACATAATATGCGTTCCAAAATACACAAATACCTTGGATGATGAAGATGATTCATTCTGGAATCACTTTCGATAGCCAAAATGTAATTTTCCTTGCTCTTTTAAATTGTAAATACAAATAAATAAAATCGTAACATCAATAACATTATATAGCCAAATTAAAAATATCCATGATTGGACCAGGTATGGATTGTTCTCGATATTTTGTAAACGCGCCCATTTTCGTATGAATTAAGTATTTGTTAGATTAATTCGCACTCATCAATCGTTCAAACAGAAAGAAAAACTTCTTCTTCAGCCGAAAAATTAGTTAAATAGCATGTGATTGTGTGTTAGTGAGCTCTATTCTCCAAGGGCAAAATTGAATTCTGAAGTAACGCCCATGAGTCCTACTTTGAATGTTAACTATAAATGTTTTAGATGAATTAGGTTGTGTAAGCCAAAGATAATGTTCGACGTCGACAACTATTACTTTATGAAAGGTAAGCACGAAAATCTTCTTTTCCTACATACAGATAAGCATAATATTATACAAAAGCTATCTTTCCCTGATGAAAAACTCCCAAAAGCAGCGAAAAGTTTTAAGTGAATTAAACGCGCCAAAACGGCAACCGCGGCCGTTATTTGGCAAAGGATCACGTGGAATGAAGAATGTAGCATTTCTTGATTCTCTCCCGGTACAATCTTTTTTTCGTTCGTCAATGTGACTCGCAAGAAAAGATTTTAGCACCGCGAATACCTCTCCTAATTTCCTTAAGAAAGGTTTTTTTCGAAGACGGCGCTTCTCTTTAATTTCCATTTCGTCGAATCATAAATTAAGAAAAATGAAGAGTTTCATCTTGGGGTAAAGAGCTTACATCCGTATTCCATTCTTTTATGACGTTGGTATTTATGTGGGCGGAGTGTTCTTTACACTTTCAAGAAAATGAAGAGTTTTTCGTCTCATTATCCCCTTAGAGAGGTACGCTATAGCTTTGGGTGATGTAACACTTTTATTCGAAAACGTCAAAAGTCCACATCCTGTGCATTTTTCTCAGTTTTCCTCTATTTAATTTATCCTATAATATTGGAAAGGTTGTCTTACAAATTCCAATTCATCGGAGACGTTTGTTCTCAAACAAGGGAAGTTTTCCAGTCTGACGATGAGATTTTGCTGGTTTTTTTACTATTACCTTCACCTTTACGATCGAATATGGGATATTTTTGGGCAGACTTTCATGCATACAACTGTAAAACTTCAAGTAAGTGTAGTTTTCCTTAAACTCGTTCGACAAGGTGCAAACTCACGGAGAAGCTATTTTATATTATAAAGTGCCGTAAGTATTCCATATTCCTGCCTTCATATATCGATCAATGGAATATTTTCCATTTGACCTTTGAAACAAGATAGAAAAAATGTTTCTTTAATCTTATTTGGTTTCATTGCAGGTCTCGATTGTGAATGTGATTAAATGAGATTTTCATACCTCAGAAAGATATTCACTTAACTTTGTTTCATTTTCCTCATTTAATTACTTATTTTGACTTATTCGTGAAAATTTACTCAGAGATAATATTAAAATATCTTGGATGAAACCGTTGGGACGAATGGGAAATCTTTCCTTAGGTCTTGGAAAGATCGCTTTTTCCTTCCTTTGGAGACAAACGTGAAAAAGACAACTCCAATAATCTGATACGCATTGTATTTTTGTTTGGCTCATATGAAGCTCTTAATTTTTTTGAATCACTGGCTGATTTTGTTGTGAGATTTAAAATAGTGAGGTACACATGTGGCCCTCTAGCCGCAGAGACAGGGTTGGTTTGCCTATAGGCTGAACAGGCTGGAGCCTAGTGCTTCAAAATCCAGGATGTGGGGGGCAGCAGTCAAGGTTTATGAATTTTAGATTAATTAATTTGGTTCATAATAATTTTGAAGCTGTCATCACCCTCTTTCACACATTCCGTAACCTTGTCTCTGAACAACCTTTCTATAATTTTTTTGCGACTCGATATTTCAGAAATGTTTATTTGGAATCAAGAATTGGGAGTGACCTCACAAGTGAAATGGCATAGGGCCTCGTTTAAATGAGGCCCTGCACAGAGAACATTAATCCCCCTTTTGGAGCGCTCCCTGTGGCGGCTGCCTCATTCACTTACTGTTTGAGCAGAACATATTTTTTCGTGTGATGGTGGCGTGTTAATGTCAATTAAGTCTCCTCAAATTGTGGCTCCTAATTCTGGCGACATTAACCGAGCCGCAGGGACACTCTCAGTCCAGAGCTTGTATTTAAGCGGATTTCATTCTAGGAGCTGAGGAAAGAGGAAAGTTTGAAATCGTAGGCCCAAAAACTTTCGGCTCAGCTCCAGACATAATCCACCGTCCCAACCCGTATAGGGATAGATAAATTACAGTTAAAGAAAATATAAAAAGCCCAAAAAGGACAAAATGTCATTCACTCTCTAGTAGTTTTATCTTCCATGATCAAGATGCGACAGATACACTAAGACAAGTCTTTGGATGATAGATATACTATCAAAAGATTAAGAAACAGGCCTTAAGTAGTAAACTCCGGGGCACGTGTACCTTCCGTAAGGTAGAACACTTATGACGTTCCATTATAAGTTGGTACCTATACCTGAGTACGCTGCTGTGAGGTACATAATGAAGATTCGTAGAAATTCAAGGCATGTTACGAGGGAAAAAAAGACTTTTGGATGATAGATCGGGGTCAGTCACCAAAAATGGAATAAAGGGAGTCCAGGGAAGCGATTTGGGACGGAAGTACGGTAGAGGCCGAAATTTATTCAACGAAGTGACGACTCAAGCAGTCGATTCCAGTTCATCGTGTTCCGAGCATTATTTACCTTATAGTGAATCCCAATACAAAGCATAGGTCCCGAACTTGAATGCAGATATCTAACATCGAAGAGCGCAGCCCTAATGACTTTGTCGTGCTTATAATTTTCAATAATTTTCAACTGCCAGATGTAAGTAAACGATCACGGCTCGCCCTCGCAATAAAACCTGATTCACTGTTAATCGAGTGCATGCAAAACGTTGACTCGGAAATCGTCGATCCGCCAACTGGCTTCCCATCAACAGTATCGTTTCGCAGTTGGGCGCGGCTCCCCATTACCATGTGGGACACTCCTTCGCGACCTCGCATGTCTCCATCGGACGAGTCATCGCACCTGTACGTCGATAGGTCGCGGTGACGAAGTGGGAGAGCCTACTTGTGACGCACTGAAAAGAATGTGCTTGCGAGTACGATACCTTCTTCACCCACGCCTCCAACTGGATACCGAAGCTATCAGTCGAGTTTACAGCATAACGATGACACTATTCCTCTCTAGAGGTGAGCTAGGTAAGGCCTCCTAGATTTAGCATACCTCTTGATCAATCTGCTGCCTCAGAAAAGTCTACAACTGTAGAGAGATGTATCTCCTAGGTGCCTTTTGGCGTATGGCAGGGGGAGCATAAACCGTTCCATCTTTCGTCGCGGTTCAATCACGGAGTAAATTAAGGGAATAGATATAGAATCTACATCCTTAATTTTAACCCCAGTGATTGCGGCCTCCGTAGCTATGAAGACTCATCATATCTGTTATGTCTTCCAAGATTGCACTATCGCTAAATTTATAATTTATTCAGCAGATTAAATCAATTCCGTATACAGTCAAACCCTTGCGAATCTGCGACTAACTTGGTTTGCGAGTGTTTTGCTAGACGAACAAAAATGTTTGATAAATTTCAACTTGATATACGAGCAAGGTACTTGATATACGAGCAATACATAGAGTACTTATACGCTGTTTTGTCTGCCGTACGTCACTTGATCACTACTTCCATAATAATCATTATTATGTAAATGAATATTTTTAGGTTTTGCAACGAATCATGATCATCTAAATTTCCATTATTTCTTATAGGAAAGTCTATTGTATATACGACTATTCGGATTACTAGCACGTTTCCGGAAGGAATTATGCTCGCAATCTAAGGTATGATTGTATTCGGACGATTTCCATCTGTATCTCACGAATTTCTGTCAATATATTACAATGACTGAATATGTACCCTACGAGCCGTGTTTGGCCTGTTGCAGGGGGTGCATGCAGCATAAGATTATTCCCCTACTCCATTAATGTCGCGTATCGTGCGCAGAAAAATGAGTCTTTGAAGTGGCTAGTCCTAGCATCAACAATTTTTCAAAATTTTCTCGCAGTATCTGATGGAATAGAGTAACATATGTAATCTCGTAATATAAAAGGGAGGACGAATACTGATACAGTAGGTTTTCTTACAAACTATCACCCATTACTTAGCCATCGACTTCGTTAGTAATGGTTGGCTGGCCTAAGAAACTGACGAAACTATCGTCGCCTTCTTGAATTATCGCAGTGAAGACAGGAGATATTCAGACATTAGCATTCAATTTGTGCGTGTGCTTCTACTTGACATTCCCGGATTTATTTCACCTGGTCTCTTTATCGAGGTTTCACATATGATCCCGTTTATGTAACGCGCCATATAAATGATCCAGGTTTTAAAGGTTTTACATCCTGGTGAATAGCTATTGCATAAACTCCTGTTAGTTGTACGGTATACGGTAAGTAAGAATTTCATTGGTCAAAATTGGTCTCAAGTCAGCTTCTAGTAATAGATGCGAGGTTTTCTTTCTGATAGATTCTTCCAAAAGCAGAAAATCGAAGTAAAATTGAAACCGAAGCAGAAATCATGTCGGGCACACATATAACTTGGTCTTCGGCCTTTATGGTAGTTTCACTTTTTTATTTATCAGTCCAACCTCTGATGAACGTGATTCAGTCCAAGGACTGCCCTTCCATTCACGCCTCAATTCACATTTACGCTGTACTTTTTCTAATTCTCGAATTCAACACATGTTGGCAGTTGCAGATACAGCATCCGTACTGAATATGAGGCCCATCTAGCCCAAAGTAATATCACTCGCGGACTTTGTAATTATAGCATAATTAAAAAGCTAATAATGAATTACTTCCTGAACAACCACATGATGCATTCGTGAAACGTTATAGCTATGGAGTATTACTGAAATATTAATGGGTAAAGGGCAGCTCTCACGGTAGCCTTCCGATGATGTGGAAGTGAAAAGGAAACAAAGACGCCTTGTTTACAGCACGCGGAGTAACCGCGACCGCCGGAACCAGTTCATGTGCGGAGGTGCCCTAAGAAGCAGCGGACTGTCGAATGAGGTCGCAGATGGAAACTCGAGTAAGCCTTGCACGCACATGCACCTTCTGGTATCCGATCGATAAACTATTTCAGTCTTTTTTTCATTTCCTCATCCTCCTTTCGCGGGATGGAAGTTCGTTTTGTTCCGTTTAAGGTGTCGGTTTTTGCTGAGCCGTAAGACCTGGTAAAAATTGCTTGGAAAGGCCGCTCCAGTAATCTGAGGATGCACTTTCTTGCTCGTCTCTTCATTTTGCTTTCATTAAGCTTATGTAATTAGAGAATTTACGCGTTCTATGCATCGCCGTAAAGTTAAGATGCGAGATGGATTGAGAACGTTTGTGATTCCGTAATTTTCAACTGTAAAGCAGGATTTTCGCTAAGAGATATACCGAGTTATGCAGAAACGGCCAAACTTACAATTAGTGGTTCCAGAAGGGGAGCTCTTCTGACGCCCTCGTCGGTGAGACTATTTAAGTCGCTACCTCCCACATAGGTCTTCAGATAGTTTTGTATTAAAATATTTTGTTAGATTGCCTAATAAATAATGAAGAATAATAAGAAGAAAATCGTAGCCTAGCAATTCCGCAGACCTTTGAAAGCTGACCACTGTGAAATATTTGTATAATTCGCAAGACGAGGAAATATCGAGCGTGGTTCAATAATTATATTGTTGCAACTTACATTACGCCTTTCAATAACGACTAACTCCTTCCAAATATATATCCGAAAGTCCAGATCAGTGTACCTCAACCTGGGGTACTTGTACCCCTTGGAGGTACGAATGGCACGGTGAGTAGCAGGTGAATCGGGATGCCATGCTATGAAAGTAATCAAAAAGTTGCTTTTCCAATAACATTTTCGGCTATTTCATATTGGTACCGTTTAGCAACATTTCCCTGTTATTTCATATCGTTTGGCTTACAAATATATTTTCTGGTGTATGTTATATACATTTAGTTATGAAAGTTTTTTAAATTAAAATATCAACAAGATAGCGTAGATACTCTCATGTGAACACGCAGGTGATGGTGGACCGACGCGACGGCGGATTTTCGGATCCTAAGGATTATGGCTGCGTTCGCCGTCGAAGCTTCGGACCACCAGCCGGACATCATCTGCGCGCACACCAGAGAGTGTCTTTGCCATGTTATACAGGAGGAAAACATGAGGTCTTATATCAACAAGATAACTAAACTCTATATTATAAAACGACTAAATGGGTAGTTTATACATAGTTCAAAGTATGAAGCAAGCAATAGGTTGGGATATGTAACATTCGCGTCTGAATATACTACTAGGGCTACTTTATGAGTTAGAACTATTTTCTTCTCCGGTGAGAACCAAGAGACCTTGAAGCTTGTTTAAAATTTAATACAACTAAAGAGTAAGAGACTGGTTAAATAATTAAGAAATACATTTATTGCTGATTTCATTAAAGATTTTTGTAATTTTGGATGAATCATCTAAAGATATATACCACGTAATCATTGTTAGCTTAAATATCTCCTGCATACATACAAGTAAGTGTTGGTCAAGGAAGTGCCGGCAAAAGGATAAGAAACCGAGTTGAGCTTCTTCAGAGAAGAGATAGAGAGAGAGCTGCTTCCATTTCCAGTAGCTTTTCTTTCTAAGTATCGCTCTAAAGCTAGGCAACTGTAAATCATCCGTCGAGACAATGTTCTAGTCTGAATTAGAAAAAAACCCCGTGGCGAACAGCCTCAGATATTCCACTTGAACGAATAGGTGAAATATTACTGCTTCTTCAAACACGCGCTAAAAGGGAAATGCGATAAAGCATGTCAACCCGTCAATAAATCTCACAGAAAAGAATGCGATTCCCTTTTTCTATTTTCGCTCTTAGATATTACTGAATCCTTTACTGGAATCTCACACAGAAAGAAATACTTGGAAGCAGGTGTGAGCACGAGTTCGTAATACGAACTCTGTATGGTAAGAAATCGAAAGTTACACAGCCTGTTAAGAAGACTAGGTCGATAGAAAACATCATTCATTTGCAAGACAAAGACAGTTATTGCGTCATTTTCACTCCTATAAGAAATCTTTCAGAAACTCATAGGAATACAGAGCGCAGGAATGTGGACGTTTCCTATTTTAGTCTCTCACAGTCATCAACTACTAATTTTAAACATTTTTTCGATTTAAAGCGAATACATAACCCTGCGGAATGATTTCGAAGAACGTAAAGGTTAGATGATGAATGAAAGTTAAGGAAATTTTCGAACATATTCTCTGACCAACATTTTTTCGAACATATTCTCTCATTTAATAAATATTCAATCACTCATCAATGTATGCGTGAGTTCGTCCAATGTGATGAACAATTAACTTCTTCCTCCGTAGTAACAATATTAAAAACTCCTAAAACCATCTTTGTTGTTGTTGTTCATTCTTTGTTTGATTGTTTTAGGAGTTTTTAATATTGTTATTATTGTAGCCATCGGTGGCCTTATTGATATTATTCTTCCTCGGTAATTCAATTGATATTCAGAATAGAAAGAAAGGTTACACTTACGCTTTGATTTCTTTAGATTTTACGTGTAGTATGGTGACAGCATGATAGTTAAATAATTGGCAGATTTGTGTGGAGGCAAAAGGGGCATATACCGTACGTTTACGTAGTGGCAGTATTTTTAAAATTTCGGCAATCGAAACCGAGACTTCTTATATCAAAGGTGAACGCGCAACCCACTTGGCTATCCCGGAGCCCCCATGTTTAAAAAACCGAAAGGACGGTTATACGTCTCCTATTCAGTTTTATGCGAAAACCTATTGCAGTTCTGCTAATAATTACGCATAATAAATCTTTGGGAGACAGTATTAGACGAGAGAGTTGCCGTCGAACGCCGTTAAACAATCCAAAACCCGCATAGGTACTAAATAGCGAAACTAATTTTGTTAGATGAACTTTATTTTATAATGTTGGCACACTTAATTTTTCACCGGAGTGCTACGTCACTAACTAACCAAATACTACATATAATGTAATGGAAGACGTAGTTCCAGCGGCCGCAAACAGATCGGTGCAGTACTCACGGTGAGCATAAGCCATAAGTACCTTTTTCTTTCTGATGCAGTTTCCACCATTTCCGTACTTCCACTTTATCGATAACACAAATGGAAATTCACAATTTTCATAAAAGTAATGAAACTATACATTTTGACTTTGCTTTTATAGCCTGATGATGTCGAAAGTAGTTGCATAAAATCCTATTTTGTGAAACTATATTTAACTTTTCTGTTTCGATTCCTGAGATGGAATTTCACCAACTAACGGTTTCAACGGTTGATTATATGAAAGTATAGATATTGAAAATAAGTATTATAAGTAAAAACTGTAGAGTAGACGAACGATATCAGTGCTTCCGCTGAATGCTCTCAGAAGTTCCAACTCTCCCATTTATAACTGGACCGATCACAGACAAACTAGCTATAATTAGCTGAGAAAATTGTGTTTTCCCACTCGAAGTAATACAGGTGGTCCTCGAGAAATTGAGATGTCATTTTAGAGAACTGGAAGTCAACCTAAACATTCATATCCATTTACCGGCACTCTCTCCCTGCCTTCCAAGCGCCTACCCTGGGCCATCCCTTTCTCTTCCCTCTCTTACTAGCACCTGTAGCTAGCGTTTCCTAAACTTTATTCTATCTCGTACACTCACTCAAAAATTCCATTCTCGCGGCACTCTACTTTGATAACTAAAATTTGAAAATGAAACTAGCAAAAAATAAACGCAAGAAAAGAAGGTGTAGCTATGAAAAGTTATAAGATGTTCAATTCCAATTTAATGGAAAATTACTCGAACAACTAGAAACTGTAATTTAGTGTATTACGAAAAATATAAGCATTTGGAACTTGTAATTGAGGATATTGCACGTTATAGGAAGAGCTTGCTTATGACAGAAAAGTGTGCGGCGGCACACCGGATGGGAGACACTGCATTAAGCCACTCCAGCGGTCTGTCCAGAGGTTTATATTTGGCAGACAAATTTTCACTTAGATTCCACCCTCCATTTCGAGATCGAGGATGGAATGTATTCCCGCCTAGTGGTAAAAATAGAAAAAGTGATGGAAGTGGAGTATCTGATGATTAATCGGTCTGCGATAGGAAAGCAGAGGGAGAAACGAGACAGCAATTCAACGAGTGGAATAAATTATTTTGGATGTCTAAATGATAGCATGCGAATAAACCAATTTCAGCAATATTTACGTCTGTATTACTGCGAGGCTGAGGCTAATAAATCTCTTATAAACATAAAATCGAAATAGCAATAGAAACCGAAGTAAGATTTGTAAAACAGTTGATTCTTTGCGAGGGAAAGTCGAAATCCAGATCATCCGGCAACATCCAATTAACTCAATCAACTCTTTGAAAGTTGACAGTAGATTGCCCTTGATTTTCTCAATGGACTTGAACGCTATGGAACAACTTTATGAATAACACTTTTCGTAGCCTTCAATAAAGACTGACCGGTGTGATTAATTTATCTCAGGGACAATCATATCTCACTAGCTTGCATTTTTTCACATCCATGAGCAAGACTGAGACGAAAGGAAATGAAAGATATATTTTTCTCCATCCTGTACCACAAGACAAATGAAAAAAATGTCGTCGATTAGGCTATAGAAGGAAGAATAATCGATAACTTGGCAAACACTATTCATAATAAATACAAGTCGCGTATTTAACGCAGCTGTAATGAATCTCTAATCCCGAAGAAAGAACACTCCTCCTTGAGACTAACCATCATCAACCTCTCGATTGATTTATCCCCTTTGATCTTAGAGGCGAGAGAAAAACGTTCAAAAATATTCCTCGCAATAAATTTGCGCAGGAGAAGCTGAAAAGATTCTTCCGCTCTTCTACATTTTTTCCAATCTCCGCTCGAGGTTACTTGGCAATTTTTCCATGCCCGACGCGCGGAAGGGCGGCACTAAATTATCCTCTCCACTCTATCATTATGATTATTTATTCTTCTTAATAGGTCGTACGAGTGTTTGGAAATTATTATCCCGAACGGGAATCCAAATGGCGAACTTCAAGAGGGATGCTTAATAACCCTCAACAGCAAAAACATTGGAAGCTTCTTCGTTTTACGAAAAAAGGAAAGGTACTGTTAATCAACTAGAGAAACGTTTTCCACGTAGAAAATCGAGAAAACTTGAATAATATAACGTTGATGGTGGTATAATTAAAAATCATCAATCATGGAAAAGTTACGCGTATCGGAAATTAATATTGTATTTTAATCAAGTTCAAACGTTCGAAGCCCTTACTTGGGTTGGACGTCTCAGTCCTGAACCAACTTCCATTCTACGAGATGATTTGATGACGTTTAGTAATGAGTGATAAGGAGCATATTCACCAGTAGTGAATTCAGATTTTGTCTTACAATTAGTGGCGGCATGAATACTTCGTTTTCTATTATCATATATGTTACAAGTAGGCAAACAGCAGGTGGCTAACTCTCGTATTATTTATAATATAAAATAGAACAGTATAATATTACATTAAACTGTCATTTAGCATTTAGCAGGCCTCTACTTATAGTACATTTCTACATTATCAACTGCATTAAACTTAAGGGTCGTTATCATGATAAATTATCCACAAATCAATGTACCATGTCAACTCTCACACTTAACAAGCAACAAACAGCAAATCGTAATTAAAGACATCAACCTGAAATACATATTACTACACGTAGACATTATATAATATATTAAACTTATATGAAGTATAATGTAAACCAACAATAATTATATTAATCGGGAAATTGAAAGAAAATTAAACGTTACCTGATTATCTGCTTCATTTATAATTTTTACATTATTTTTAAATATATATCCTTTTAAAACTAGATTTATTTTGTTAGAAGGGACAGAAAATTTCCTTGCATAAGCCATTCCAAGTAACTACCGTTCTGTTTGAAAAATTAAGTTTACTCACATCTTTTCTGTGCCCCTTCGTTCTGGCTCTAAATCTGGATCATTTTTCCCTATTAAACAAGGAGGCATTAACCTGTAAATGTTGCAGATTTTTCAGAGTGGCTCACCTTTGTACTTCCGGAACATACAAATCAGTCGATTTATTTCTCTCCTATCCTTAAGGGTTAGTTTTTGAAGATATACATTTTTTGAGCATGTGTATGGACAAAGACAAAGAAAGGCAAATTGGGACATAAAAATATTCAAGCTCAAATGTTTCCGATGATGAGTTGTATCATGTTTATAAGAAAAGAAAATATCTTAACGCTTGAAACTCTGAAGAAGATCTAAAGGAAAAGTCTCTACAATGTCGAAACGACGGCTTTTGATCCCCTTTCAATACCCTAAATCATCGACACCGAGACACCTTGGAAACACGATTTTCAGGATGATTAGAAAATCTTCAAAATTAAGCTAAAGGTATTTTGAAATGTAGAATTTGCATTTTTATACATTAATTTTCCGCGCCGAATTTGTAATATCATCAATCAAAGGTTTCGACGCTCATCATGCACCATTTTTGTGAAATAGAAACCTGATATAGCGCAACCATCCTTCCAATAAGATTTTGACCGTCGGACCAAAATGACAGTCACTCACTGTTAGCGTTACAATAACCAGGGGGCATAGCTGGGATTGGAATTCCTTATCACGCTCATACGTCTCGGCTGGGCTTCTAAACGCGTCACGGTGACGAAATCACTGAGGATTCTTTCTCTCGCGGATCACTCGCATGGCGTCACTCCCGTAATATCCGCGGGGCCTTCGGTTCAAACGATGCCATCCGCTTGCGAGAAATCCCCTATCAATTCCCCGACGAATCGTTCGAAGTGATGGGATGACCATTGCGGAGGGCAGATTTACTCTCTTTACACGCACGGAATGATTTCCTCGTGTACGGCAAGGCCTCGAGCCGAGACTCCTCTCGCCGCCGAACCGTCGTTTTTCGCGCCAACAGAAGTCATGAGCCCCTTATTTGGATCTGGAACTCGCTCGGATAACACGAGACTCGGACTTTTAAGAAAGGTCGACCTCGCCATTTAGGACCGCTGCTCTTTTCCGTCCTTCCCTTCCCGTTGAGTTACGGGATCGTCCCGAGAGATAGCCGTGTCAATCTCCCCGAACGATCTTGTTTTGATATCCGACTCGCGCGTGGGTTGCGAGGGACGACGGTCGTTAAAATCGTTCGCGAAACAGTGGGCGAGGTGACGTCAAAAATCGTGTCCATTTTCGGGCATCCGCAACGCATCCAAGACTACCTCGGGAACGCGGAGTGAGTGTCCAAACCTCCCGCTCATCCTAATGGGATTTCTACCTTTCGCTAGTTTCGTGTGCGCTGAAAGAGTGTTCTTGGCAACTTATTGATACAATTCAACATTACCTGTCTTCTGTTATGTTTTCCCTTGTATCCTGACTCCAGTGAATTTCCTTAACAGTTCATCTCCTCTCATTATCTGACCCACACTCTTAATTTGCTTAATTGGAATCTAAACCCTTCCCTCTTCAGTCCCTTCGACTCATGAAAGCTTCGGAATTTCTAAATCTAACCCCGTCTGCGCACCTTCCGTCCCAAAGAAAGCTTCTGATGTAGGTGAACTGATCCACCTGTTCTAGTTTTCCCCATCGACCCTTATTGTTTATTTCCTTTGGTAAATACCACACTATTCATTAGTATTTTCGAATCCCTTTTTGAATCACATAAGACAGTCCCGCATATCAACGATTTGCCAAGCGCACTGAACGAATTTTCGTTTGTCCCTCCAGACTCTGTGAATTTTCAAAGCACAGTTGTGCCTTGAAAACAAGTATGTTTATGAATCTATGTAAGTAATTATGAAAGATTTCCCAACGTCGCTGAGGCCAAGTATCCTTTTGAAGGAGACCTTTGAAAGGAATCGCTGAAGGGAGGTAAAAATGTCTTCAACAGAGAACGATCGATCTCTTCGTCCTTATGGTGCAGTTATCTCTTTAGAGCTGCCGCCCGAGAGTAAACTCTCCATCATGTGTTTTTTCTGATGTTTTTTTCTGAAATCTTTCCTTTATTCTCTCCGATAATAATCTCTAATTAGGGCTTGCATTATACATGGCCCTTAAATAGATTATATTTTGAAGAATTTATAGAATAAAGCTAATTATATATAGATAATAGAAAGAAATCGAATTCAATCATTAAAATTGAAATTCTAATTAGTGAGTTGCAATTTACCATTTTATGTGTATCAAATATGACTACCGTAACATTTGTGCTGAGAATACAAACCGGTAATCGAAACGGACATATAATGATTTCTGGTTTCCGTTCAGGTTCAACGATTTTATATTTTTGAATCCGGTTAGGATTTCACTCCGGCAAAAATAACATTTTTTCATATAATGTTGGTGGAATCGGGTCTAAGTCTGCAATTCTTGCGGGCACCGCCTTTTTTCTTTCAGTATGTGTACTGCAAAAAAAAATTATGCGCTCCCTATATTAAAAAACTAGTTGAGAAATATATACATTTTTACCCGTGCAGTAATGTTTGGTGCGCAAATTTTGGCTTTGCAGGCGGGTGACGTTTAGCCTAATGCTGAACATGCCTGTCACAATCTCGTTTAATGAAGAGGTTAACTCTTAACTAATTAAGTGGTTGAAATAATGTACTAACAGGTAATTGCGAATAGGTTAAGTAAATGGCACGGTAGAGGATGAAGTTGAGGGAAATAAAATCTTTTTGGACATCACATTTAAACGTCCCGTTCAGAAATGTTTGTATTATCGGTGAATTGTGAGATTATCCCGCAGAGATCTTTCCAAAACCTAGCACCCGTGGACACGGAGGATATTTGGGGGACTGAGCATTTGCGCGTGAGCACAATGATACCCTTTTATGGGTGCACTTAAAGGATAGTTTATCAGATCACCGAGCGGTGCGTCAGCGTTTGCTCAGCTCCGGCAGACAGTCGGCATTAACATCGTGAAACTACGGTGCTCTTCCGCTCGGAAGTTAACACCAGAGTCGTAATGAAGGTGGGGGAATTAGAGGAATGAGTTCGCGCGTTTTCTTCGTTTGAAAACACAGCACTTTCATATAACTCGAGAAGCACTGTTTTTATAGGGCTAAATTGAAAGCAAATAATCAAGGCGGGAACCGTTTTAAATGTGACTGGGTGAAGAGCTGTTTGTACGTCGAATATTGACACAAGATCAAAGTCACCCGTATCTCTCTAAAAAGCTGAACGCCTCCCGCAAACATTGCGATTTTATGAATGGGCTCCTTGACGGACGCAGAACTTTGAGATGATCGTGATGCGTGGGCCGGAAGAATGCTGACCTTCGAAAGTGCATCAAAATATTCAGCGGCGGGTAGTGATTTCCGTGGGATTTCACCGTGACGAACCTGTTTTTATTAACCGGAATATCGGCGGAATCAACCTCTCTTGAAGGACAAATTACTTAACATAGCTAATTCATGACATTTTTAAAAATCCCACAAATTAAACGTTTTAAGGTCCTAATTACCAATATAATAAAGCATTATTGTTAATAAATGGTTAATGGTTATTAATTCGAGCAAATAAAATGGCACCATAAGAATCAAATATAAGAATTTTCGAATGTACTGAATTCCAGCATAATACAACTTCTCCTTAAAGTTAAAAAAATTTCTTTTATAATACCAAATTTGAGCTTTTTAACTCTATTTTATGAATCCCTTGCATCACTCGGATCAAGTTCAACTTGTGTAATGTAAATATTAATTATATGTTGCTCTTGAGTAGCATTAAGTTATATTTTTGTATTTTCATCCATCACTACATGCACTGTAAACTAGCGAATTTGCTGACGGTGAATTATGAAGTATAAGAAGTATATCAATATAAGTATATCTAGACCGTTACGATGATAAAATTGGATGATAATGGAATTATGGCATTGATGTAACAATGTAAAAAATCGAATGGCTGTATTGAGTTACTTAATTGTATTAATAAACATTATCATTATAAATGAATCCATTGAAATTATTTCCACGACCGCGACATTTTAATCAAGTAAATAAGTTATGAACTTATTGAGACGACAGGAAACATATACTGCCAAGAGTGTAACGGTGGTTGGTAGGTGACAAAAGGTGAATGAAAATTGGCAACCACTGTTATAAGCAGTCTATCATCCGCAGCGCGTTGACATTTAACAGTGTACACAATTTTTTAATCATCTGCGACCAAGTTCTCGAATTTCAAGTGACCATGCTTACGTTAGACTCATTCCCTCACATTGAACAATGAATGTGTACATTAAGAATATTCCAGTATTTGGAGACGATACCCCTAAGTTACTAAACCGACCAAATAATTCGAAGAAAATTGATCAAAAAGGGAACTTTACAGAATAAGTTAAGCGATTGATAAATTACATAAATAATAGCGAATGAACCATCCGTTCTAAAGGAGTGCCACTTATCTAGCTCTCAAAGCATCCTGCTAGCAGTGGGAGACGGCATAGTATTTTAGTGATTGGAATAGCTGCCCGGAAAGTGGGAGACATGGGTTAGAGTCCCGGTCATGTCGCTATTTTTCACTTCTGTTTCTTTTAGCTTTCTTGTTTGTCATATCAGGACAGGGAATTTAAAAAACATTATTTTATCAAACAGATTATTCTTTTGAAAGAACGCGAATGACGATGTTACGTTGAGGTATTCTCATCTCTAATCCTAGATTACATTTACATATGAATGATTCTCAGAAATCACCTATCCGAAATAAAAAATGCTATAAAATAATGAGCTTTCAAGATGAAGTACGAACGACCTCCACTAGTTTTCTTGCTAAATGTGTCGCGACATCTTAGGTCATTTCGTACTTCTGGGCTTTAACCAGGAACCGAACCCAGAACCGCATTCATTTATCCTCATGGCTGACCGGAAGCCCACGACTTCCATTCTTGAGATGAACTTATGAGGCTATTGATATAATTTTGGGGTAATGTGGAGATGCAAGGTTCGTAAGTTGTTACCGATCTCAGTGGCGGAATGATCAGGGCGCTGGCTAATTTTCAAACACTAAGGTCCCGGGTTCGAGTCTCGGCTAGCGGAGTTTTTCCAGGCTAGGGTATGGACTTAAGTGCTCGCGATAGTCCAAATTAATAAAACGAATATAAATGGAAACTGCTGTGTTCGTGAAAGAATGATGATAATAAATATTCAGACGCTCCATTAAGGAATTGAATTATGAAAATGAAACTACATTAGTTAAGATCTCATGTGCCGCAACTCTTACCTAAAATTGGTTTACTGTTGTATTCACAACATTAAATGTGGCTTTCTAAAGCAAACATTCATAGTTATCATTTACGTCTCATTTGCTGCGTTTGGTAAACATTTTGTCGATATCTCCCTGGGTGAAGAATGTGGCATCAAAGTTTACATTCCAGTATGGAAAAATCTGCGATGCAGTTTTCAAGAGGGGAAGTTCTGAGAAACTTATAGCAATATTAAATCAAGGGAATTACGAGAGCTTTAATGGAAACGGACACTGAAGTGGACAAGTGAATGCATACTCTCGGATGCACTGGGTCAGACCTCGCCACGAATGACGAAAGAATAACCTCGGCAGGCCAAGGATTGAAACGGCGTGCTCGGCAGGATTTAACGCAGATTAGGTTATCAACAAGGGGACCAGTGACGCTCTTCAACGGACGTCTTCATCCTTTCCAAACGCACAGCTCATTACATTAAGATAGGTTCATGTGCCGTCATCATACAAACACTATTTCATGTTCTAGACCAAAGTTGTTATTCTTGGAACATTTTGCGGAGACTGACTCTAATACCCGATGTCATTTTGTGTTGGTTAATTGCGAAATTCAGTACTAGAGTGATTAATAAAATAAAGACCCATAATTTCCTAATTATGATAATTGGAAAATACTCTTAAAGCCGTATTCATGAATACTCGCACAGCGAGGGAGACTTTAGGAGTGTTTTCCAATTATTTATAACTATTTATAACTATATTATAACTATATAATACTAGGGTGAATACGAGGCAGTACCTTATTTTTCATCTCCCCCCAAACAATACCTACCACCTGGCCTGGTGCCAATTACTAGTCAAAGAATATAAATAAATAATAAATAAACAGCCCTGTCTTTAAATTCCTGCAGCCCTAATTATGAATTTAAAATATCTTCATCCATTTTTCCATCTATTAAGTCTTCTTTTTTCCTTTTATCTTAATCGCAAATTTATACCCTGGATATTAAGCTTCAGAGAATGTCATAGTTTGAGGTGAAGGATGTAGGTTCGGATACATCCAAATTGCATGGGTATAAGGTTGATTAAATCTTCTCAAGAAATAGGAAATTAAGGATAAATCACGAACAAAATTTTAGGACCATTAAAAAGTAAGTAATTCAGATGTTATTGTTAGATAATAACTTCTTTAATTTTTGATAGGCATTGTCAGATTTACAGAACACCTGAATATTATTTGGAGAAGAAGATGAGAAATATATATTCCAAAAAACAACATTACCTGCTCAAATACAAATCTGTTCTGAACGTTCACGCATACGCGACCATAAATATGACATAATAAAGAGTAAAAAAATAATCTGGACACAAAAGTTTATCATTAAGATCAATATTTTTAATTTATGATTTCAGAATTGGTAATCCTTGACAAAATCCATTGCGAAAAATGATTTAGTAATTGGGTCAAGGTCATCCTTCGAAGGCTGTTCTTTACTTATAAATATGCATATAAGTCACTTTACACCCTTACGGGGTTAGCTCGTAATTTGCCTCGCTTGTTCACATTTCTACTTCCATCCTTGCATAAATCTTTCACATCAGACATATCCATACTTCTTTCCATACATTCTTGTTTACTTTATAAGCTAGAGGTCTGTAGGGGCTCGATTCGAGTGACAGAGTTGTTTATCGCGCTCGCACCGAACGTCTTGCTGCAATTCGAATAAGTATTAAATAAAGGTCGAGCTCAGGTTAAGTTATGAACGATTCGGGTCGGGATAAAACCGCATATTTCCGCCGTATCTCTACTATAAGCAACGTGCACCTCATCTCTTACACATCTGATTCACAGAATTCATTTTTCTTTCTCCTGCATCATCAAAGAGTCGATGCACTTAATGAATTTGAGCCATTGCTTAGCTTCTTTGCTTCCAAACATTATCCCATCACAAGAGCAATTCCTTCGCAAAAACCGATCGCATATTTTCCGTCGCCTCCTAAAACAGTCTCTTAAATGATTAGAGAGGAAAGTCGAACTCTTTCTCTTTTGTGCGCAGGACCGTAGTGACAACTTTAGTCGCCCTGGGCAGAGTGGTTTCCGTTGCTCCGAAATAATTTAATTCAACAGAAGCTTGCGGTGTTAAGTGGCCATTTGAGAAAGAAAAACTAAATTTTCTAAACTTACTCTTGCAGAAATTCTAAAATATCTCCCTTTTCACAGATTAACCCAAAACTGCTTCAGACATCAATTAATGAAATTCACGTCGAAAAAAAACCTGATGATGGCTGTCGATGGCTGAAACCGGAAGTAATAAAAATTCACGTCGACCTTACCCTGTACAGTGGAACCAATAATTTTATCTTCTTTTTAATTAAATAAGCCAAAGTTAACAAATTCAGAATTATTTATAAAAAATTACGAGAATTCCTTTGAAAAGGAGAGTTTCGATTACCATAAACCATATAATCTACTTTGGCTCCCCGAAGAATTTTCGCCCGGGGCTCGTGTTCCTCTAGCCCCGCCGTCATTACGGCATTGGTGGATCCAGAGGGGGTGGCGAAAGGAGTGTTCCCTACCTCGATGACTTTATGGTACCGATGTTTTCCTCTGCTTTATCACTATACATCTGCTACATTTATCACGACAAAATTTTACTTAAAAAGCTAATTGAAGATGAGTTCATAAAGAATTTTCTTAAACTGCCCCCCTCCTGATCTACCCCTGCAATTTAGGGTGCGTGTTCTTTCTGAATGTATGTTTCGATTGTAATTTATGTCTCGTTTTCTTATGTTGCTGTTTCAATCGCAATGCCTAATTTAGCTAGAGCAACCAATAACATTTGGAAAAATGCTGAGCGGCCGTATATATCGTTCTTCGAAGTTAACCACCGTGGACAGAGAAACACGGGCCATACGATGAAGATGCAACGTGCAATTCAGCGACTGTAGATAACTGATTCACGGCAAATGCTTGGATGAAGAATAGGCGGAACAATCGAACACCAACACGTCGTTGGAACCATTCGGAAGACGGAAGACTCGGAAGAAATATACCGTCCAACGGGTTCAGTCCCCGATAAGGCCGAGCCAAAAGGAAAGTGGAGTTTTTTCTTACTTTACGACCACTGGCTCCTTAAAGTTTAATCGATGCTCCATTAACGGGTGGATTCTCTTCCTCCAAACGGAGAGAGTTCATGTTTCACTATCAAGGTTATTCTACGTGATCTGGTAAATAAGGAAGTGGGCTGCTTTCTCGTCACATCAAAGGAACCCAGCATCGGCGCCTAGTAGAACCAACCCCTAATAGGAGGACATAATTATGTGCAAAAAAACGATAAATTGTCTTTCTAATCGCGATACAGTTGTAATCAGTTATAATGGCGGAATTCTCTTCTTGATTTAATTCAAATAATGTCAATACTTGAGTATTATAAAGCCGCAGTGTCTTTTACAACATTTTATAAGTCAGTCCGATGTAAGAAGGAATGATATTAACAACATCATTCCATATCAACAACCAGTTTACTATGTGTAATATATTTTCATCAAATTGAATGCAAGGAAAATATTAAAAACTCAATTAAGCTCTTTTAATGTGAACTAAGCATACTTCGATTTGGATTTTAGTCAACCCTTTTTTGCGCTGTAACCTATAGAATTCAAATAAGAAACATACATAATAATTCATCGCGTATTAATCTTAATTCTTATGTTTAGGCACTGGAAAAGCCGTGTAAAGCTCCGGATTGCCGATTTCTGGAAAGCACAAGGGGGCTTCCCAGAAATCGGTAATCCGGAGCTTCCCGTTTGTCTCTGAGCGCGAGTTCCGCTTACCGAAAGACGGCTTAAGGAGTGTTTTTAAACCTCTAATCCATTCTCTGCTTAGCAACTTTCCAGATACTATACAGCGTATAAGAATAATTCTCCGATTTAACAGATTTCCACAAAACGATAAAAACCTCAACGACCACCGGTTTCGGCAGTTAGGATTAAAGAATAGAAAAGTTTGCTTGAAGAGGTTTTCATACCCTTACCTAAGATTAAACGGGTTTAGAAAAAGATTTTTTGGGAAATAGAATTGTAAATCGCATAAATTGTTACTTAAATTCGAAATCAATGTAATACAAATGATCTGACAGTAATAATACCTACTTCTAACCGCGACCGAAATTTGTAAATAAATAGATCATGCAATCATCAGGTGATCACCACGACGATGGCATGATCTTTGCCGAAATTGAACGTCGTTGAGGTTTTTTATAGTTTTGTGGAAAGTTTACAAGTATTTTTTATTAAACATGGTTCCAACCGATGTCGACGTTTCGGCGACAGCCTTGTATCCATATTTTTGCCTATCGTGGAACGATGTTTGTCCGTATATATACACGTGTCATCCGAGTTTAGATTTAGATAGCCTCATAGTAGTTATCGGTGTACGCCTTATCAGATATTAGTATAAATCCGGAAATTATTCTTGAACAATATTTCTCATCTCTTTCGGAAAACGTTTTTGGTGCATGCACCCCCTGCCACACGCCGAAAGGTGGCTAGCAGGGTATACACATAGACATAGACAAACGTTTCACCGCATTACCGCCCGTTTCTTGATCCGCCAACTTCTCAGAGTTTTCTCCACTCCGAGAGACTGACTTAGATGGCGTACCAACGCTTAGTTTTCTCTCAGTCCTTTTATGCCATACCTGCCATCTCTTCCCCTTGTCCATCTCTTCTACTCCCCCTCTTCCTCATTCTTTTCCGGCGCGGAATCTCTCGCGACCCTGGTTAGCAAGTTTTCTTTTTCGGAATAAATTGACACGTCCGCGACCTCCCTCCGTAAGCTGTCAACCAAATAGAGTCAAATCCAGTTAACGCAGCCGCAGTCCCCCTCCAATACGGGCCTCTCTCTCGGTCCCTTGAACTTTATCACGTAACACGTAATTTTAAAACTGTTTTCATTCGGTCTCTTCACGAGTGTCTTATGCGGGCTCCACTCCATTTATGGTTCTGACTTATAAAGTTGTCAATCTTGGAAAGAGGAAAGGAATGTCGGAACGTATGGAAGCGGCTTTCGTTCTAGCCACCATTCCGGAAACTTTCACGGAAAGCTGCATTGTGGGAAAAGAAATCGACTTTTCAAGAATAAATATAGTTTTGTTGAAAACTCTTCGGCAGCTGAGGCCATTTCGCATGTATGGGCTTCCCATTTCTAACCAGGACCGCTTTCACCAAAGGTGAACGCGCTACCCACTTGGATATTCGGGAGCCTCTTTAAAAAATAATCATGGGAAAAATATACGATGATGTGGTCCCAACACTTTTTAATAACATTCCAGATCACCTACATAGCCTGCGAAGCACCTCACACGTGAAAACAGGAATGAAAGAATATGTAATGAATGTATGATTGTAATATAGGCTCCTTTCGGTATTCATTATCTTTGCTCGCCATTTTTCGTAGTGAAGATAAAAAATTCTTTTTCGTAGATTCACCAACAAATTCTTGTCCCATTTTTTGTCATATATAGTTAGTTCGCATAGAATGATCTAAGTTATTTATAATTTTTAGCTTCATAAATTTTTCCATTATGTGTTGGAATTTTCGTAATCTTCTGCGACCATTTTTAATGTATCGTTAAATTATTAATGAATTTATGTCTGTTAATACAAAAATANAATTATAATTACAAAATTATTTTTGCGATAGTCGATGTGTAAAATTTCATCCGAAAGCACTTCATTGGAAATTGTTATATCGGAGCAATTAGCTCCATGATTACTATATAATGATAAAGACCTCGCAGGCTGTAGATAAGTACCACAATAATGTACAATTAAAAGCACTAATCAAAGAGAAAATTGGCTGAAATTGCGTTTGAATATAATATGAATTGTTTCAAAGATAGATGAAAATCGAGAAAATAGCGGGGGGCGCTTGACGAAAAGGAATTTTATCCCATTGCGAGTCATCTTACTTCATCAATTAGACTTTTAGTGGATGTATAGCATCAATACAATATCAGACAATTGCCTTATAGTAATTTGGTGGGTATTTTATCATTGCAGTGTTTATTTATCTTCTATTATGCTCCATCTTTGGCCGTACTTATGTTAAATTTCATAGATGACGTTTGGATGGTGGTGATGAATTGAAGGGGGCTTAGCGGCGGTAGCGTGAAAAAGTTTGGGAAATACCGCAGTAGATTTTGAGGTGAATAAGAAGCTGAAGAGGAGAAATTTAACCGTCTTAAAGAGTAAAAGGAAAAGTGAGAAAAGATGTTTGAATAGGATTGAATGGGAAGATAGGTACAAGAATAAGAGTGAATGTAGGTGAATTGTCAATAAACGAGGCAAAGAACCTGCTTAACCCAAATTAGATAGCGAATTAATGTTTTCATTTCGTTGCCACCTGGTCTCCTGTGGCCGCGTACCAAATTGCGTCGTAATATTAAATAAATATGCATGGGTGTCTTATGCGAACTAATATGAGACAAATTTTGACCGAGAAGAAAAAGCTTCCAGAGCTGGAGTATATTATCATTAACCCTTTATAACATGACGATGAAAACGTGAGAATCCTGCATCATTTTGTTACCCTTAAATCGCGGGTAGCTTGCTTTCGGCTAGCATATCTTCCCCATCACTTTATTTATAATGTAGGTCACCCAACCCCTTTAGTTTAACCTCGTCAATATTCCTGTTCCTATAAAAGAAACATAATCGATACTTTATGAGGAATAAGGAAAGGTTGGAAAGGATACCATGCTTAGAACACGATGGATGGCGATGGTCAACGAGCATTTAACCTTAGAGAACAATACGATAATAGCATAACAGATGCATCCCTTAGATCGTACGTACAAGTAATTCTTTGAGGAACGAAAAGATTCTTCGACTTAAAGCTAAAAAGCCACGTTTAGATGTATAGCGTAACAGGCAGATACTGGATGGAGGAAAAGATTTCAGTTTACGTTGAAACTATTTAAAAAGTCTCTCATCCAAAGAATTTTTAAAAGTGAGCCAGAGCAGCGGTCGCTAACTATTCGGACTCCATGAACCACTATACAATTTTGAATTCCCCGGAACAGTAATATTAAGCTTTCTAAATTTCACAAACTTATATGAGATAACTTTCATTTTAATAATATGACAATCATCCCTGTGTTAGTGACAGGAAGAAGATTCAGAATATGATGGAAGGGTATCCTAAACATAAATATTGAAAATAATGTTCTTCGTGGGCCACTAAAAACTACTATCAATAATTTACGGACTGATTATTAACCTCTCAAATAGAGTAAACCAAGTGTTACAAGGAAATAATCGCTAAAATAGATAGTTACTTCTGGTCGTTCTTTCCGCAGATCATTAGAGATGCGAACAGGATGGATTAGGTTTGGTCTTTGGTGTTGATACACCGCCTGCCATACACCACTGGAGGCTTGCGGGGTAAAAATATAAATCTAAATCTAAACCTTAATTTCTGTCATCTTAGCGATGCGGCAGCTGGAAGGGGGTAATGCTTATGATACATTAAATGCCATATCATACATATATCTCAAGACCTGAAAAGTATCAAGTAATATAAAATTGCATGAAGCAGGGCTACTTTTGAGTCTCAATTTCGCTTTAATTAGTCTATAAAATTTCACTGCAATATAACCTTTTTGCAGTTAATTGTAGAGTATTTGGGCAATATTAGTGTTGGTCACTAGAGTTCGAGATAAGCTTCAAAAAGCCGTTGTATACACGAATTTTTGGAGCCTTTCTCGACTCTAATAACTTACCACAGCCGTATTCCCTTTCCTTATAGATATTGAAAGTGTTGGTACTTTTAGATTTAAGATATTAATCTTAACTGCCCTTGTGGCCAGTTTTTACATTCATCCCTGCTTGGGACATGATTAACATTAAGTACAAATATTACACGAATGAAAATTTAGGGGAAATTGTGCAAATAAAAATAACTAAGAGTGCTAATTGGGTAAGAATATTCACAGCGGGTAAAACTCACAAAAAAGGCGCGAAGAATCAAAACAAACCTACAGGTAGCTCACTGAAAAGTGTGAGGAAAATTGTGTCTTATCGAATCAAAACACAGGATAACAGCTAACAAAGGTAGACAAAGGGGCATGTTGAATCATTTTTGCTAAACAAAATATGTGTTATTTACACCAAAAGTGTATAAATCATGACGAGGATTTTTCGTATCTTTTTAACAATTTACTTTGTAGATGCTCCAATTGAATCCGAAACGAGAACTCCCCTAATAAAATTGGTTTGCTACCTTTATATCGCATAACCTATACAATGCAAATCATCATATAGAAGTTTTTTCAAAAGTTTTCAGTCGAATACATAATTTATTCGCCTGAAAAGGTAATCGAACACATGCGTGGATCAGATACGCAACTCGTCATCGCGGCCCGGAAGGGAGAGCTGCGAGCGTGAGAACAATTCGAAGAATAGTTTAAAACAATCGGTGAGTCATCAGGCAGGAGTTTCTTCCGCTGATTTGCCGCGAACCGAAGACGAAAACTTTCCCGACGCGTGACAGCCAAGAGAATAGAAGCGATTGACACGAACCACTTGGTCAAATAGCACGGGAGAGGGGAGCTAACGGAACGACGGCGGAGAGAGAGATATCTTCGTCCTAACATTCCGCTCTTGCCGACCGCGCCCTCTTCTGAAAGAACCCCTCGTGTCGACAGAGGAGCACTTCCCCATCTCAACCGATTCCTCCGCTTCGCCGGAGTGACTAGCTGCAGTGACCCCCTCACCGATGAGATGGGATCCGCGAAATGCACCGACGCTAATACCAGTGGTCTCCTACGAGGCCGATATCGCTCCCCCATAGGCGTTTGAAAAACATGGGAGACGACGGCATATAAGAGGTTATTGAGGTCCGCATTAGCTGAAATACTAAATTAACATAATGAGCCAGTAGTTGTAAAAGTGAAAAATGAAGAATAAATTCAATAAATAAATTGTTTCAATAAAGCTTTTATTTTATCTAGGCTTCAGAGTCACTTTGTTTAGGGAAGCGCCGCTATTAAAGTACGCAATATTGAACAAAGGGGTGGTGCAAAAATCTCTGGTTTCCGCGCTCAGGCTGAGGACCGTGCCGTTGAGTTGCGCGACACCATTACCCGCGAGAAGAGCACGGATGAAACAAACTGCGGTCCGTTCGACCTCTCCTCTCCAATAGCTCCCGATCAGAGCAAGTGCGGCACACTATTAGCGAAGGTGCAAATTAGCGAAGCGAACGCATTCTTGGAAAATCAATCCGTTGAAAAACAGTCTTCAAACGATTAATTGATTTATTTTGGAATTAATTACTGAGGCCAGATTTTTACATTTCAGTTTCGCAGTGATATAGAAAACACTGAGTCAAAAAAAAGAGAGAACAATAGTTTATGATTATAGTTGGGACCTGTGGTATTTTCAATATCATCTGAGACAATATATGTGAATAACTTAATAAATAAAATATATTTAGGTGAGTAAATTTTTGCCCATTGGTGATAGGTATCCATATTTTCAAAGACGTTAAGATATCAGCAAGGGTCCCTCTAGCTGATGTACTTCCGTTGAAGATTTTCCTCCTGTTACACAAAGGTAAAATATTCATGATAGTTACTAAATCATGTATCTGAAAATTAAATTGGTTCCCTTTGGTAGCAAAACTTTCATTTAGCCAATAAAGTTATTTCCTCGAGGAAAAAAATGCTGAAATATCAAATATTATTCCGGATCTAAAGTATAAGGATAAAGTAGAGAGCGCAAATTGACATTTGATGGATTCGAATTCACTATTGCCATCAAGACCTATGCTATTAGTTATGTTTGAACGACAGCCCCAAGGAAAAGGTCCGTTCAAAAGTAACTGCGATTCAATTATCGAAATGAGAAAGATAAATTTTCTTATTGTCGACTAAAAAAATGATGGAATTTTTTATCACGAACTTCACTTAGGACATTGACTTAACCTAAATAAATTAAATTTTTGTTTTGGTTTTTTTAGGAAATGGATCGATTCCACGAGTTTCTAGCTAGTATGAAAATTAATGTTTGTTCTAGCAAGTATAATTTTTAATTTTTTTATGTGTACGCTCAACAGCATACTCAATCTGTATACTCAGTCACAACTGTTTAGAATAGTTACGTAGGTAAATAAGTTCCCACGGAATGTAAGAAGGGAAGGAATGGAAGAAGAGCCAACTTTTTTCTATATTTCTGCGTAGGAAACTTGACGTAAGACGCAGAGGCAGTAACCAGGAATATTTTGGATCTTCGTAGTAGAGATTCCTTCGTGCAGTGTTTCTACGAAAAAGTGGTAGAAAAACATTGCGTCAATGTTGTGTCTTCGTAGAATAAACATAGTTCACGAACCATTTACTTAACCAGGTGAGCAATCCCCAGGAATTTTCTGCATAACTTATCATCTGTTGAAGAGCGTGGAAAATGGGGACCTGCGAAGCTTCGAGATTTGACTCGTTGAATCGAAGGAAAGTGTTTGGAATCGCATTCCATTCAAGAGTATCGCTACAAAATAAAAGTTTCCAATCACCTGTAAAATCTATTATTAATTCTTATTTAATTTAATTGTACAGTAATATATTTCACGGTAAGCTAGACATTATCTTCTCCGCAGCTACTCGTTTCAAAATTTATCAGCCGATGGAATAGAACGTATAAACAGATGTATACTTTTTCCACATAAAATTATACATCTGTTTTATATGATGAATTTCCACAACATCACGGCCTCCTCTGTAGATTATATGGAATAGAACGTATTCAGAATACCAATAACAGTACGAACAATTGGATGAAAAAATAAAGTTGAATCTCACAGTGGTATCACTTATGCTAATCACCATTTTTTCTACATCGACCAGTATTTTTGGACTACAGTTCCTTCAAGTCATTAGAATTCTCTTAATTAATGAATAAATGTCAAATCATCCCGTCTCATCTTATTTTGCATCCCTATAAACATTTGATAATACGTGTATAAACTATACATTTTAAATGCAATACTATTGACTGCTGCATACTAACAGTAATGTAGAATTTAAGCTTTATTTTGCCAGCCCCAATGCTTATGAGATTATGATTGGGACCAAAATGTTCATGTGGTTAAACAAGTGTAATAAGAAAGAGCTTCAAATACTCGTATCTCCTCTTAAGAATACCATACTATACACAGGACGACAGATTGTTTGCCGACACTTTTCCCACGATTTTCATAAAATTAATGGTATGGAGAAACCATTAACTCGGTCTTGCTGTAATTACGGAAAAAGTATGAACAAGCATTTCAGTTCCTGCGCGAGTCATGGAATAAAATCGTTCAACTGTCCATACTAATCCAGAAATCAGAATCCCTATGAGGATGAAATCTCTTCCCAACAAGAAGCCAAAGCGAAACGGCGAGTTCTACCTTCCGGCACCTTTGCCAAACGAGCCGCGTCCAAAATAATTTCTTGACGCAGCAATTTAAAAGAAAATTACATTTTTAGCGGGCTCCTCCATTAATCATCCCATAAATTTATTCTTTCGCTACTCACTTTTTCCTCGCCTTCCGAAAACGCGTTCCCTGCCAAATGTTTGCCTTTCGGAAAACTAAAGTATCTGACCTTTGAATGCTCCGCTCCCATTTTCCAGCTAAATACAGTTCATCCCGCGAACTATTAACATGAACTATGAGCCACTCGGCATAATATCGCGATCTCTAATATAATGACCCTCTTTTCCACGATCGGATGACGTAACGGTGATTGAGGAAAGAAATACACCGCGTCATCTGATGGGATTCCCGACCATAGTCTCGAATACAACTCGATCAAGGGGGCCAATCTTTCTGTCGCTGATGCAGCGCAGTGCATGCCAACGGAACCTTCAGATGTGCCAAACAAAGCACCGCTCTTCCATTATTCCTTTCTCCCGCGGAGCCCATTGTATAAAGGAATGCCTCTCATTCTTTTCTCCGTCGGCGCACCTACGTATCAAGTCAAGTTAGAGGCGCGCTAAACTGGACTTCTTTCAAATACTTTCAGTTCTTAAACAAATATGAACCCCTTTTCTGACCAATTTTTTGGGTAAGTTGGACTAGGAAAAAAGTATATTTTTCATTTGTTAACTTATATGCTCATACTTAACTAAGAACGGAGATAAAGTCGTTTTTCCCCTTGGATATCTATTTAATACTATATTTCACTCTTTTATTTCTTTAAATTTTAACCTGTTTACAGTGTATCCACATGTTAGGTAAAACAATAGAGACGTATAAATGAAACGCAGATAAAAGAAATAGTGCTAAACAAGCTCAATAGGCTCGACAGCGTGACTCACTTATCTTTCTGAGCGTAAAAAAATAGTCCAAGAGCAGAAAATCCTAAATACGTGATATTTCGGGCGTGACTGGATTTTAAACCTCTCTTAACTTAACTCTCGTGACTGGACTTTAAACTGGAGTTTAACTGGAGACTGGAGTTATCTCTCTATAAGATACGAGTAACTCGGATGGGTATAGGAAGTGGTTGACAATTAAAAGGAGGCTGGAGTTATTAAAATTAATTTTCTTTGTTAAAATCTTAACGTGAATATCATTGACGATTTGATAACAAAAATTTTGCAGGAAACTGCAACAGTAGCCGCAATTGACGTTCAGCTTGACTCAATCTCAAAGATCGTAATCATGGTTGACAAACGAAAGTTGGATTATTGAAACCTTGGAAAGTTAATTTCGATAGCTACGAGCTACTGTAGTATGAATAACATCAGCTGTTTAATGAAGAAATATAGTCAAGTAGATAGAACCAGCTTCATAAAGTATTTATCCCAGCATCTTCATAGATTCATAAAGTATTTATCTCAGTAGGTAGTTTAAACCTTGAGACATCCAGTATTACCTAGGACTAACTCTGGAAGGGCTATTAGATATTATAATGCATACTAGGCAAGATGAGAAGTGAGGTAGTTTTTCCTTGATTTCAAAGCCAAAGTACTATTAATGGAATTCACACTCAGAATGAAACATATTTCGACAAGGAGAGTCCGGGATGCTGTTATTCGGTATTACTCATACCTCAGTAGCTTTATATTATTGAGGTATGGGATATGGACGGATGGATGTCTAAATTTTATAATGCGATTAAATCAGTTTTTAACAATAACAAATAAAAAAGTTTTTCTTAGGGTGAGATTGAGACTAATAAATGTCTTCTTATGTAAATAAAAACGACATCACAGTATAAACGAATGCTCGAATTTGCAAAAACGATGGTCCTTTGCAGGATAGAGATGAAATCCGAGCAGATTCTCTGTCAAAATCCAATTAATTTAATCCACTCTTTGATTGTTTACGGTGGGTTGCCCATGCCCCTGCAATGAGCTTGACCGCTATGAGAGGAACACGTTCCCACAGCTGCAGGAATAACACTTTTCAAGACTCAATCTGACTTGGATGCACGCTATTATTCAGCACAATTCATTCCAACACCGTTCATGTCTCAGTAACTTGCATATCAACACATCCATGAACAAGACTGAGCCCAGAGTAAATGAAAGATACATTTTTCTCCATCCTTTTCCAAGAAACACATGATAAAATTCCAATAATGTGGATGTGGTAACAGGATTGTTAGTAAATAAACACATACAAATCCCGCAGAAATCTGGCGCATAAGTATAGGAAAAGTAAATCAGTATTATTTTTAGGAATGTACGAAGACCCCTAAGAATAAGAGACGGTGCTCCAGTTGCTCGCTTGACTATCGCAGAGTTAAGAGATCAATAGGAAAGAGCGCAAATGAAAGAGGAAGCCACAGCTTCAAAGCATTCCGCTTCCCTTTGATGCAGTCCGTACTACGCACAGGTCTTTGTCCGCTCTTTTATATCTCTTTTCGATCTGAATGCACGTCAAATCCTAGTATCGTGTGTCTTTACGTCGGCTTTCATGACGTCAACGCTAAGATGCGTTATTTTGGATCATACGCTATGATAGCGTTCCTTAGATAAGAAATGTGAAGAGAAGTAGAGAATAGACTCGCTTTCAATGCGCGGTGTCTTCCTAGCCTACATGGGCTGCTTTGAGTGTCATAGGCTCCGAACCATTGTACCTGCATTTAGTGACTGAACTATTATGAAAGAACACACAAATACTCTACGAGCGCAAAACGGAATTGTATGATGTATTATATACAATATACTGTGGAAATTACAACGTTTTTTTCATTCTTTTGCGATCTCATTCCACGAAGTCCGGCTTAGTATGATTTATTACTTTTACTGGGAGCTTTGAGGTGCTCCTAATATATCAAAAACGAAATAATTTTTACCTGGCAGATATGTTTTTTAAGGTACATACAAAAATTATAAGGTATAAAAAAGCGCCCTCGAAAAATAATCTTACTATAAATATGATAAGTTTTTCCAAGATAACATCAGAACAGCATATGATATCGACAAGCATTTTGTTTTATTGTTCTTGAAATTCATCAGCTTGACAAAATATTTGTACGCACCGTTTGCCACAATCGTGAAAAAGTGTGAATTTAATGAGACGACTTAGCGCGATATTTGTCATATATACTCGTATATTTTTATAAGTGAAGGTATGAAAAATTTTATCAAAAACACCAATTGATATGTAGTAGTATTGTTAAAAGTGGTTCGATTGCTTTGGTCATTTCGCACGTAGGCCTCCTCCGGGAATCGAACCCGGGATCGCTTCCGATCGACCGAGGTCGAACGCGTCGCCCACTTAGCTATCCGGGAGCCTAATGATATGTAATGCTTGGCAATGGATTCATAATAATAATTTCATAATATCACCATTTCTTTGCTTCTTGCGAGATCTCCAAACTCCAAATCGTAATGGAGTGTTAAATTAGCTGTTATAAAATTAGCTGTATATAATTAGAAATTTAATGACGAATAAAATACTAGATGATTTAAAACTAGTCGCTAATCAGTATATGGTTAAATTTCGTCGAAAGTTCTAAGTAATCAATTAGTACAACTACACACAATAAACAATCATCAATTTGCGAATTTTTCCTAGCATAACACTATAAAATACATGACGGCATCGCAAGACTTTCCGAAGCTGTAATAGAGTGTTTTGCTTAATATTTTTACAGCCTTTGTGGACAATTATACAGCCTATACGACGAATGAAAGTTTCATGAAAATTCGGAACCCTCATGACATCCTTAATTCGTGAATAACGTCTAAAAAGAGAGACAGTTCCAAACAAACCAGTACGCTCTGCATGGGATAGTTATCTTGCTACTCATCACTGGACTGCAAAGCGCCCTTCGGAACTAATTGTACTCGCCAATGCAAATGAATCCTATTTCATTCACTCTTCCACCAAGGATTAATTACGGAGATAGCTAATCTGCGAGTGGTGCCTTTATATCCGCCATCATGTCCTGTACTGCCTTCCCCTTGACTCTGAACGCGACTCCATTTGACCTGCAATTCTGTGAAATGGGGTCATGAGCAGAAGTGCTTCGAGTTTCGACGTCAAGGACTGAGTAAAACGACGGTGGAGAGGCGATCCTTCGGTAGTAAAACGAAAATGAAGGGAAATTGTCCATATAACTAGAGCCGCGCCCAGCCTGTCTGGCGCCCGGGTGCGAATATAATTTGTCACCCCTTAAAATTAAATACCATAGTCATGCATTTCCTGATTTGCTGGTAAAAATTATTTTGCAAGTCTTTGAAAAACCATTGTTTTACGACTTCGCTCCCCAGCTTTGATTGGTCACAAAACATCAGTAACAATTAATTATTTATATTCCGTATCCTGACGTAGTGAATGCTCATTATGAGTTAATATTTCGGATTACTTTTGAGTATCTTAGCAGCATCAGTATCCGGAAGTGTCAATAAAACACGCAAAGTTATTTGCAAATCAGGAAAGACTGCAGTCAAACCTCTAGTAAATATGTATTCCAAAACCTGAAGAGGATTTATTTTTAGCACTAGAAAATATTTTATCAATTCAAATTCTTCGGTAAAATCCTCTTCACAAATCTTCCCTTCTCGTCTAAAGTTATCGATAATTCTTTCCTCTAAATGTTTGTAAATCTTTAATTTCACATCATAATCTTTCTGTGATATGCCGTATGTATCACACAGAAAGCAACAAATTTGTTGACATTTGTTGGAAGCAAAAAATTGTTGAAATAATAATAATGGTTTGCTACGGTTCTGTTGCCGCCCTCTAGATGCCGTCGCGTGGGTGTGATGCACCCATAGGCGCGGCTCTGCATATAAAAAGGGTGTCCTTTTATATTGCAGCTGACAGCAGTAGAGAACATTGAATGCAATGCAGATCCAGCACTAAAATAAAATAGATGAGATATTAATTCGTATAAAATAAATCGTCTAGTTGAAGTTAGCCAAAGTTATTGTTTGTGGAAATTCCTACAAAGAGCTTTATAACGAGAGAAAAAGTTGTTTTACATAATCGATAACAACTTCTCATCAAATAAGGGAAATAATTAGAAACTTTTTATCTAATTAAACCATAAGCATTCTCATATTATAACAACATTTGTTATCGATTACGTTAATACTTTTTAAGATATGAAATTTCAAAGTGAGCGCTCCGGTAAACAGCGCGAAAAAACGGGCACTTTTTTCGTTCTACCTGTAATAACATACCGACTGGATCTAAATAAAAAAAATTGCATTGCATTGTGAAACGTAGAATAAAACAAGCTAAAATTTGGTGTGGCCCGTTTTTCTGTGGGATTCCTGGTTTAGATTTTATTTGAGTGCAAACTCGAGTATCCATAATAAAAAATCCGACAGTAGGCTCGCGGATAACCAAGTGAGCTGCGCGATCGTCTATGGTGGAATCAGTCCCGGGTTCGATTCTAGGGTAGGTGGGAGCCCATCTGTACTAACTTACCTTAATTGTCAAAGCACTTTTAACATTACTACTACTAGTAACACAACTCCTCCCGAATACATAGTAAAGGATGCTGATTGGCCGCTACCGTGATAACGGCTGGGAATGTTTCCCGCAGAGAAAATGAACCAGTAGATATAAATTCGAGCCTCGTGAAGAATGTTTATATACATCGTACACAACTGAAAAGTCTCCATAATTCGTTCATATATAGCAGTGGAATAGCGCTACAACCTTCTTCTTATGTGCGTTCCGTAAGGAGAGCAAACAAATCTTTCGCGATAGTTCTCTTTCCGGTTCGTTCAATTCATTGCATCTCTTTTTTACCTTCTACTACTAAGATTTCTTAAATCAATTATCGAAGAAGGAAGTCCTCGAGAAGAGAAGAACTAGTATAAGTGGATCAATTTCCTTACTTGGATAGTCTTCTTTCTAAGGTTGGAAGATGCACAGGTGAGGTTCGGATAATAATAGCATTAACCAAAGAAGCACTGGTGAAACGAAGGGTCTTGATAAAGAAAAAGATTAGTAAAATCCTTGGTGTGTAGTAGTTTGCTCTATAGATGTGAAACGTGGGCCCTAAGGATAGTCTTCAAGATGCGAGCGGGGCAGAATGGAAAAATTAAGTTGGGTCGATAAAAATGCAGACAGGTGAAGAGAAGGTTTTCATCAAAGTAATTATTAGTTAATAATTTTGATAAAAATTACTAACGAAAGTAATTGAAGATAGGATGCAAGGAAAAGGACAGAAGGGAAGAAAAATGATAAAGTTGAAAAGGGAGGGATAAGTATTAAAAGATAAAGATAAGGCTTTGGATAATTCTTCCTTGACTAGTAACGTGTACTTAACATGCAACGCGTACTTGATTCACAATGCACAGCTAAGTGTTTTGACTTTAAAACGGCTGACCATGAGAATCAGGAAAATATCTCTAGGTGATGGACGTATAGCATGGTGATTAGCCAAAATTATGCAATTTATTAGTTTATTTGTTATCTCTACTGTTACCATTTTCATCGTGAAGGCCTAGAAACTGTTTGAGCGCATGGAAAAATCCTCTCTCTACGCTAAGACGAATCCGAGAGATTTCTCCGAGGAATCAAAACCCGAAAGACATCAATAACCATTTCTCGAGCGATTACGTACAACTCCACGTAGCGGACGAGAGCAATTTTGCAGCCGAGCAAATGCCGATCATTCTCAATTCGTTGCAAATTTCCATCGGAAATGGAACTGCTCAAGGAGCGGGAAAAGGGAAATTCGAGTCAAGCTAATGGGAATCCAACATCGGGCGCCGATGCCTTCGGCATCACTGGATGGCGTCGCGGAGGTTGACGCTTCCTTTCCCCGCAAGAATTGTATCGCAGCCGTTACTTTCGTAAGATCACCCGATTTGGAATTTTAGTACGTTTCATCAAATCAGGTTACGCGTCGAGAAAATCTCTGAAGGCGTCGTCCAAGAAGCGGCGGCTCTCTTTGAGGCGCGGGGAACGGCGGAAAGAAAACGAGCATGCTTTCCCCAGAGAATAACAAGTAATTGATGAGACAATGGAAAAAGAGGGCAATTCAAATTGGATTCCTTATACACCTGAAGTTTCAAAGAGACTTTCCCCTAATTAACCTTCGCATTAGCAGCGAAATAACTCTTCCGAAGTTCGAAACGTGGCAGCTAGAATCTCTGTTCCAGCATGAAAGATGGAATATGTTTCACGTAGCGTTTGACCACTCGCTTGACTTCAAGTCTCCCAATAAATGGAGTAAATTACGCGATGCCTTAATTGATTGTATCTTTTTGAGTCATAATTGGATGAACTTATCCATGTTAAGCACATAGAAGAAGAGAAAACTGGTACTGCTCCGCAATGCAATTAACCAAAGTAAAACAAGACCAATTTCGAGAAGACACCCGCATCAGTATCCTTTGATTGTGTCACCTCGAAACCGGTCGTTTATTCTCAGTCGTCCATGACGTCTATTTAAGTACTCTGCAAGCCGCCTTTGGGTGTGTGGCAGGGGATGCATGCAGCATGACTCTATTTCCTTAATCGATTACTTTCGCGTATCGTTCGCGGAAAAAAAATTCTTGAATCGATTGGTTCTAGCATATATTTCCCTCATCTTTCTCGCAGTATCGGAACGGCCTATGTAGCATGGTGAACGCATTATATCGGCTACATCATCTTTGAACGTGCTTTCTCTGAAAATACCCAGTAAATTGATCCGTTGTTGAAATATTCTAGCTTCTAAATATTCCCATCTCACGTCCTGAAGCATCTGAGTGACGCTCGCTGATTTATCGTAGCAATTCTTCACTTCCTTTGATCTTGTATATCTTCTGCACCAAAACTTGCGTTTTCAAAGTATTATTTTCATTCAATACATTTATAGGAAAAAGTGAACTGTCCGCCAATTATTGAAAAGTCACCACCATTTACATCTTCAGATGGCGCTTCCGTTGCACTCCCTACTGCCCTTCCTTCTTCTCCTCACTACTGATTCCGCAAGGGCTTCTTATTCCAAATTATATGGAGGGCGCCTGGAAGATCTTACAGGAGCCTACTGCCAAAGCCGTACCTGGAAGACAACAGGCACGCGATGGTATAATGGAGACGATTATTCAGGTAGGTGAGCAGTGTTTCACAAATCCACTGAAAGAATTTTTCCGGAAGGCGTAGTTTTGTGGAACTCCATCTCATTAAAATACACAGGAGTGTACTTTTCCACGAGTTTGCAAACGTATGCATATAAACCTGCGGAAAAAGTACACTCCTGTCTTCCTTTTATTTTAATTTGACGACTATATTTCCTCTACAGACCTACTGCATACTGGTTCTTTTGCATCGATGATGAAGATTACTTGTCATATTTAAGCATTCGTGTGAAAAAAACACGTTAGATTTATAGAAATGAGCAAAGCCATTCCGGGTTGAGTTGCAGCAGATACCTCTTAACATTACAGCAAGTAGTATCCAAAGAAATTGAGTCATGAACTGAACTATTTCTAGAACGTGCAAAGTGGTGCGCAACTACACCTGGTGTGCTTGTCAGACTTTGCTACAAAAGGCTTTGATAGTATCAATAACAATTTATCCGGCTCTCAGGGTCCGGAGTATTATCTTTTTAACGAGGCCGACTCTAGGCTAAGCCTTTCCCGGTCCTCGGCTGCTCAGGTAGCACGGGGTTAGGTGACGCCTAGCGACGCGTCGCTACGACTAATACGTCGCGACGTATTAGTCGTAAAGCATTTTCTAGATCTTATTCTGATGTTGACTATCGTAAGACTGGGAATTTTCTAAGTTCTGCTATGTGCAGATCTAGCTTCTGCTTGAAGTAGATTTTTTAACGGGTTAACCACAGCCCCCACGAGACCAACACCAATTGCCAGGCAGGTACTATTTAGCCCCGGGCACGCCTGGCCCCGTGGTATCTGTTTTGACTATGTCACTGGACAGGTCACAGCTCGGCAGTAATACTGCCTGCCAGATTTATCCCTGGTACTGGTGGGCCATGTCCTAGTACTGCTATTTTAAAATCCGTGTTCGCTTTCACGTCCTTAGTCTTTGTAGAATCCGGGACATCCTGACCGAAAAGGTGGAATCCGGATCCAATGGAAAATCCTTGCATGAAAAGTATTGGGCGTAATATCCCTGAGTAATAACTCCTCAGGATGAACGGTCCTTGAACCAACCGTCTCTAGGGTGAAACGTCTTTGGTTGAAACCCTCTGGAACCTACCACCTCATTAGATCGACACCAACCTCTTTGCTGACCACTGATCAAGCGCGTTTCTATAAAATAGCTATTTAGCTATCTAGGATCCTTACTTACACTAATATCGGTCTAAGCATGCGCCGAAATGCGCAAATGGTCGAGGTTGAGAGAAGTGGGAGGAGAGCGACGGGAAAAGTGCCTACGATTATGTTTCGCCGGAGCGACGATTATAGGCCCCCCTCATATCTCCTCCCACAAAGCATTTAGAAAAAACTGCCCTCGCTTATTTTTTCTAAATATTTTGAATAGTGCGTAGTAAAAATTTTAACTGCGTAAAACAAAATTTGTAGGAGGATATCGATTTTTAATTCAGATGTTAATCAAAGGTCAGCAAATCATGATCGGATCTCAAAAACGCGGGTTATGCTTCAGAACTATAGACCACATTTCTGCTAACAGTTTGGTTTTTCTGTGACACCTGGTCATTGTTTCACAAAGGTGTGAAAATGACCGAGTCATGAATTTGCAGGAATTTACCGTGATCTTGATTTGGTTTACGTCGACTCGGTTTAAGCAGGAGAAAGATATTGACTCATAATGTACGAGTACATCATTTAAAGTCAAAAAAATGCTCTTTCGAACGATGTAAAACCTGTCCTATTATAATGGCAGATCATCAAAGGAGAACGCGTCATAGTCCAGGTCCATACTATTTGCAATCCGACAGTAAGTAAGCCTAGCCGTAAATGAGCCCTTCCTTTCTGTCTCACCTCTATTTCCGAATTAGCGGAAAGGATAAACTCAACGTGAATGAAACGAGGAAACAGTAATGCGCATTCTTAGGCCACTTCTTCTTCAGTTAGCAATCCGAAGATTGGTTTGCAGCAGTTGTTTTCCGTCTCCACTCCTCCCGATCTTCCACCAGTCTCTTTAACTCTAAGTTGGAATGGCAGCCGATATCCTCTACAATCCGATCGATGTATTGCTTTCTCGGTCTACCTCTCGCATTGGTGCCCCTTATTGAGCCTTCCAATATTGTTGCAAGCAATCCTTCACGTCTTAGGATGTGGCCTATCCAGGAGTCTCGTCTCCTTCTCATTGCGCTCCACAGGAATGGCACTTCTTCAGCTCTCCGTAATACCTCTCTTCCGTTCGTCAATTATTTTTTCTTCAGAGTGCTGCAATGGACGGATAGACGACTGCTCGGTGCCCATCCTGGGAACGCTTTGCTACTGCGATCAGTTCTGCGACAGAGGTTATGCAGTCGACTGCTGTCCGGACTACTGGAGAGTCTGCAGCGGTGTGGATACGCCAAAACGCATGACCACCACGATGGAACCCTCGATCACAACGACAGAACTTACACCGGAGAGGCAAAATCTGTACGATATCTTTGTTTCGAAACAGCATCGTCTGAAAAGAATGTTTCGATGCCATAACTTTTATCTGATCGTTGATCTGGCTTGGAAGAAAATCCACCCTATAAAAGCAATTCAAATGTAAAACTATTTTGCAGAAGTCAGCAATTAGTTTAATGAGAAAATTTCCGCGAAATGGGAGTTGCAATCTGTAAGATTATTTCGATCTCTTTTATTACGAACTCCTGAAAGATAACTAAAAGAGTTACTGTATTACTTGTGACAGTCATTTATTTACAATGTGAAATTTCGAAGTTTCATAATTCGGTTTAAGTATATTTTCGGTCGTAAATATCAGCTCATATTTTCCATTGCTTTTATTTGAATCTATTAATCTTTATTATCATCCTTTAAATCGTCATGAAGGCCAGAATGCGAGTATGAGGGAAAGAGCTACACGTATGACCAGAACATCACCATCAACTGCAACTTATGGTGAGTTTGTCTTTTCCTTGAGGTTCATCTCTCTGGTGAACTTTAAATAAAACATCTGCGTTTCGTAATTAACATATAATTATTATATTATATATTATATATTATATATTATATATTATATCATCATCATCAGAAAACTTTTTC
>KZ309118.1:23478-105922 GCA_000376725.2 Ladona fulva | reverse complement strand
AGATATTATTATTACTAAGTTAGGATGCCTAATTCCTCTTTGAACCAAAAACCCAGCAAAATCCCCTAGAGAAATTCAGTAGTACTTCGGATAGCCTGAGAGTTTCTGTAGCTAATTATACGGGGTGAATTATAGTTTGGGGAACTGATCCTTGGGAACCTCCTTTCAATGCGTGGGTTGGGAGCCCAATTAAGGTGCTCCTGCTCTTCCTCATTGCAGCATTTACTTAAATCTAGCTGAAGCATAAGATCAATGGCATGCTTAGTTTTATATCCAGTTTCAGAAAAGCTACTACTTGTGATTTGCGTCATACATGTATTACATATTGGGTTACTGGTGAAATGATGGAATGAGTTGGTAAACTAAGACGTGATTTAGGAATAAAAATTCAAGATGAAATAGCAGTAAGTAGTTGTGATTTTAAAAATGCTTCTACAGCTGAGATCATTTCGCACGTGGGTCCTCACCGTGATCCAAATAGATGAAATAATTTTTGGGAAACTTGGCAGATATGACCTCGTTCTTTTACTGCGCTTGCAATTAATTTCAACACCTCCGTCATCCGTGCCATGGCAGTTATTATCGTCCATTCGTATTTCACTCTAAAGTACCCCGACATGATCAATCAGCTTAAATTCCTTTCACTCATAAGCCTCTACCTCGTCATTTAGCAGGAAGAAAGTTTATGAGACTCAATGAATGAGTAAAAGATATTACGCTTTCCCAATACTAAAATTTAGAATAATCATTTCTTGGGCTCTCTACGTTTTGAAACTAGTCGGTGTAAAGGAGTAGGGGAGTGGAACTGCACCGAATACCTATGTTTGATGGACCACTATGTATCCAGCTCCTTACGAATTCCAGGCCTGGATTGGACGCCGGTACATGTCGATATTAAAGGAAATTCTCCATACTTTGCGTTCATGAACAGAACGCTGGATGATGGATTGACCTTAAGGCTGGGGACCATCAATCCTCACGATTCTGTGAGTAAATATCAATAATCTCACGATTTTGGGAGCTCTTAATGAGTTCCTCGAGTATAATTGCTATCATATCCATTCAACATGCCAAGTCACTACCAAGAGCCATAATTAGCGATAAGATATTGTGATTGAGTGGCTTTGTAATTAAGGACATCAGGCGCTGCCTCATGGACTCATCCTAAGGAGGGTATCGTCCAATGGAAGGCCTTAGTAGAGATCACGATAAGAAACTCAAAATGACTCTTTTTAAACAAACTTAGGTGCGTAAGAAAGCTTTGGTTAGTGCGCGGGTACACAACACAAATGCCTTTCTCGAGGTTATATCGGGAATCGTGATTCAACAAAAACGTAGTAGTTGATGATGATTTGATGGATTGATTCAGTAAGAATACATTACGAAGAAATATCTTTAACCCCCTATCATAAGATTACGCTCATCAGAAATTTTTCTCAATCTAACATTAAGATTCGTGGAACTTGCAAATGAAATTCAATGCAGCTTAAAACGCATAACTTTTATAGAAGTGCCCGGATAGCTAGTTTCAATCTAGAAATTAGCTCTATGTCTACGTATTTATTTTCAATAAAAACGCACAAGTAAATCATCCACCAGTGTAGCCAACTCAGAATTATATTTTCTTGGGTTTTTATTTCAAAGAATAAGTATTCTACATCTACATAAATACCCTGCAAGCCGCCTTTCGGTGTGTAGCAGGGGGTGTAAACACAAAAAATTGGAATTACCTCTAATTTATTGTTATCGCGTATCGTTCGCGGAAAGAAGTAAAACTAATATACTTCCAGATTAGAGGAATGCAGAAAATCCAGTACGTCATCAAAGACAATATACCCCATGCATTCGACGGAAGGAAACGGTGGAATTCTCTCCTTAACCCAGTCTTGGACCAAGGATGGTGCGCAACTTCGTGGGCCCTGTCTGCCACTACAGTCATCTCAGACCGTGCAGCAATATCTGATGCCTTAGAGAAGCGTCTCAGATACGAGCACTTCTTAGATTGCCATTTCACATGTGTCCTGTCGTCTGAGAAGTGCTCAAAGGGACACCTGCACCTCATTTGGAGATACCTTTCGGATTACGGGTAATACATGTGACTCATGCACCCTTTACTTCGTTTACTAAACATGCATTACATTCGGGTTTATAGTTTATTTCCCCTTAGCATTTTTACACTCAGACGACTGAAAGGCTGTTTGAAGGTGGTGAAGAGAAAAGCAAATAACAATCATATTGGAAATGTTTTTAGGAATTATACTGAGAGTATTTTCAGTTTTACCATCAACTGAGCCCAATTATTATAATTATATATCTAAACTATTATAAATTATATATCTAAACTTTATCAGATATTAAAACTGGTACATCAGATGATTCCGCCCCCAGTAATTGAACTTTACGTTAAGATAGAAGACTTCTGTGCGATATTGATACAGTGATTAATATTTTCGGTTAAATAATTCCATTCGTAACTAACATACATTCATTCAGTAACGTGTTGACAAATTCTGGTAATAATAATCTTCGTACAATGGCATTGACATCATATAAACCAATAACAATATCACCATGCATACATATCACGATGTCTACACGCAAATTATTCGGACCAGAATGTCTTCCGTTAGATAAAATGCTATTTTTCAAAATTGTAAAACATATTAACACTGATAAATACCAATCACTTCCTTTTCTTGAGCAAGAACGGACAGATTCCAGTATTTTTTTATCATTATTGATATTTCTTCAAAGTATATTTACCAAGTCATTCGTCAGCAAAATCCGTATTCCGTATACCAAATTGGAAAGCAAAGTATTTCGAAACACAAAGCCTCCCAGTGTTCCTAAACACAGTTATCACATACACAGTAGCAATTACACCTGATGTGAACACGAGGTTACAATGACATCAGTAACTTACATCAGATGCTGAAACTTTAGTAAACAGTGCAAAATGACCCTAGCCGTCGACGCACCTTAAATAATTACCACTACTGTTCAGAGGAACCCTTGGACTCCACGAAGTGTAAACGAAGGTTATGCAGGACAAGTAAGATACATATTCGAAACTGTCTTCGGAGAGAACATTTTCAACCAGACCCTTTTCCTAAAGAAACAGTCCGGTATTATTGAACGGAGTAATGTTGAACACTGCAGATTGTTATCTTCATATATCTGTGCCTTAATTTTCACATATTTACAAAGTTACTGCTTGGGGTTCCGAATAATCTCTTTCGAGTTTCAAAGGTTCCTTGTGAAAACTAAATTGTGAGAAGCTGTATGATACAAATCATAAAAACAATGAATATTTCGGTAACTGAAGAATGCTTGCACAAGGCTACTAGTTAAGTACCACTCTAACTGCAATCGGTATTCCCAAGTATCGGGATTCCCAGACATTGCGCATGATTTTGTTAGTTAAAATTAATTATCATTTCTAAAGATGTAAAAGAGAAGAAACTTTCAACCGATTTACTAAAAAAATGTAGTCACTATAACGGAAATTATGGATCAGTTTATGCAAAATGATTAAAAATTTGATGGGAGTTAAAAAGCAAGACGAAGAGCCATTGATACGACGTCTAGCTATAAACAGCTGCTTGCTTAACGAGACAGGAAAATACAAACGACGATAGATGACTTCTTTACAGAAAATCAAATGATGTCAGATGAGGAAGAGCTGTCCTCATCACAAACATAATTTCTTTACTCTAGCTTTTTTAATATTCACGAGTGCTTTAGGAACACATCAATATTAGAAATAAATATGTGTATAATTAATGTAATAAAGAATTATTGAACACTAAATGTTACAAAATAAAACAATAAACTGATAGATTTTCTTATTCTATGTCCTGTTTCACCTATCCTTTTTTCCCCTATCGTTTAAGTACTAAGACGACCTCGTTTAACGCTGTTTCGTTTAGCGCTCGAACTTATTGGAACGTATCCCCACATTAACCGGGGTCTTACTGTATAAATACATATTTCTGGAAAATTGAAATCATGTAACTTGAGACGATTGATGCACATGTTGAGACCGGGAGTAGTTCCGGTTGCATAAGATTCGGGATAAAGCTATTTGAAGACGATTGTACGGTCCGGTTGCAAGCTCGTGGGCGCTGTCTGCGCGGAAAGAAGAGAGTTCCAAATGGGGTGGAAAACAAGAGGAGAAGCTGAGTTGGTCCATCGCCTCATCGGTCACCCAAACCCCTTCTTATATCATTCTTTGGAAAGTAGACTCGTCCCAACCGAAAAATTACTTCTGCGAAGAGGCCATAAGCTTTCAACAAGGATGTAGTTACGTATACAGTACTTCCACATCCGTTCGGGATATAGAGCATTATCGGGACTTATGTTTCTGCACAGACTACTTCACTATATTTACATAAATACCCTGCAAGCCGCCTTTGGCAGGGGGGAAGGGAGATTAATCTTACTATAAATGCTTGATTATGACCAATGTAATAGAATTATGAAGCACTGATTCACGCATTATGTATTTTGTTTTTTACTTCTGTCTAATATTCAGCCCATAAGTCAGTTTGTCAAATCCTCCAAGATTTGTAACCAAAAGTCATGTATATTTTATGCGGCTTACTTGGCAAGATGAGTGGTGAATTGGTCTGCCTATAATGCACTATTCGGGCCAAAATGGTATGTGTCTAAAAAGTCCGCCTAGAAGCAGCTTAATGACCATTCGAATAACATTTTCATCCAAAATAATGCCATTATTCGTCATAATGCATACCTTGGCAGCTATCACATTATAACAGCCATGAATTGGACTGATAAGTAATTTAAATGTACATTTTTACCACTGTATGCTTCACAAGTGACAACTCTGTATGGCGTGAGCTATTTAAAAAGTGCCTGGGCAAAGACGGGATACCTGCGACCATCAGGACGTTTGCGGCCTTTCTCCGACGTTATAACCGGCTTTCATTTGCGGCCTTAAACAAACAGCGTATTCAAATTATTGTGTTTTACAATTCATATATCACGTCGAGTGAAAATGAAGTGGAAAACATTCTGCTTATGTTTACGTAGCAACAAAGTTTGTTTTTCTTGGATCTTGTAGGTAATACTCCGCTAAAGTGCGGCCTACTGGTTTCTTAAGCCGAATGGTACATACATACATACACACGGTCTTCTGATGAAATAAGGTTCCCAATCCCTGGCCTGTATCAAACCAGCGACAACTCCACTAAGCTAGCAGGTTCAAAAGAAATATAATTTTTAAGGGAGGAAGTTTACACACTTTTTTCCTTTCTCTTTTTAGAGCTCCGGAAGATAAATGCGTGAAAAAAGCTGGACCCAGCGAGGCTCAGTGTCGTTCCAGCGGTGAATGCAGACGTTTTAAATCCGGTCCGGCCTATAAATTGGGCGACGTGAACAGGATGCAGCACAATATAATGGTGTATGGACCATTGCAAGGTGATTCTCATTTCCAAAATTAAAGTCCAAGTGAAGCAGAGTAGTTAATCTTGGACAAGAGTAAATTTCGTCAGTCTAAGGCATTCTGAAAGAGCATTACAGTTGATAGTGAGATGTAGAATTATGATTTACCTAGGAAACCTTGCTTGACAACAGGACCCGGGAGATGGAAGGGCAGTAAGACCTAATTCCCGGTGTCCTAGCGAAAGAGGGGTTTCTAAGGCTCCCGAATAGCCAAGTGGGCAACCCATTTGACTTCGATGAAAGCGATACTTATATATCTAAACTTTATCAGATATTAAAACTGGTACATCAGATGATTCCGCCCCCAGTAATTGAACTTTACGTTAAGATAGAAGACTTCTGTGCGATATTGATACAGTGATTAATATTTTCGGTTAAATAATTCCATTCGTAACTAACATACATTCATTCAGTAACGTGTTGACAAATTCTGGTAATAATAATCTTCGTACAATGGCATTGACATCATATAAACCAATAACAATATCACCATGCATACATATCACGATGTCTACACGCAAATTATTCGGACCAGAATGTCTTCCGTTAGATAAAATGCTATTTTTCAAAATTGTAAAACATATTAACACTGATAAATACCAATCACTTCCTTTTCTTGAGCAAGAACGGACAGATTCCAGTATTTTTTTATCATTATTGATATTTCTTCAAAGTATATTTACCAAGTCATTCGTCAGCAAAATCCGTATTCCGTATACCAAATTGGAAAGCAAAGTATTTCGAAACACAAAGCCTCCCAGTGTTCCTAAACACAGTTATCACATACACAGTAGCAATTACACCTGATGTGAACACGAGGTTACAATGACATCAGTAACTTACATCAGATGCTGAAACTTTAGTAAACAGTGCAAAATGACCCTAGCCGTCGACGCACCTTAAATAATTACCACTACTGTTCAGAGGAACCCTTGGACTCCACGAAGTGTAAACGAAGGTTATGCAGGACAAGTAAGATACATATTCGAAACTGTCTTCGGAGAGAACATTTTCAACCAGACCCTTTTCCTAAAGAAACAGTCCGGTATTATTGAACGGAGTAATGTTGAACACTGCAGATTGTTATCTTCATATATCTGTGCCTTAATTTTCACATATTTACAAAGTTACTGCTTGGGGTTCCGAATAATCTCTTTCGAGTTTCAAAGGTTCCTTGTGAAAACTAAATTGTGAGAAGCTGTATGATACAAATCATAAAAACAATGAATATTTCGGTAACTGAAGAATGCTTGCACAAGGCTACTAGTTAAGTACCACTCTAACTGCAATCGGTATTCCCAAGTATCGGGATTCCCAGACATTGCGCATGATTTTGTTAGTTAAAATTAATTATCATTTCTAAAGATGTAAAAGAGAAGAAACTTTCAACCGATTTACTAAAAAAATGTAGTCACTATAACGGAAATTATGGATCAGTTTATGCAAAATGATTAAAAATTTGATGGGAGTTAAAAAGCAAGACGAAGAGCCATTGATACGACGTCTAGCTATAAACAGCTGCTTGCTTAACGAGACAGGAAAATACAAACGACGATAGATGACTTCTTTACAGAAAATCAAATGATGTCAGATGAGGAAGAGCTGTCCTCATCACAAACATAATTTCTTTACTCTAGCTTTTTTAATATTCACGAGTGCTTTAGGAACACATCAATATTAGAAATAAATATGTGTATAATTAATGTAATAAAGAATTATTGAACACTAAATGTTACAAAATAAAACAATAAACTGATAGATTTTCTTATTCTATGTCCTGTTTCACCTATCCTTTTTTCCCCTATCGTTTAAGTACTAAGACGACCTCGTTTAACGCTGTTTCGTTTAGCGCTCGAACTTATTGGAACGTATCCCCACATTAACCGGGGTCTTACTGTATAAATACATATTTCTGGAAAATTGAAATCATGTAACTTGAGACGATTGATGCACATGTTGAGACCGGGAGTAGTTCCGGTTGCATAAGATTCGGGATAAAGCTATTTGAAGACGATTGTACGGTCCGGTTGCAAGCTCGTGGGCGCTGTCTGCGCGGAAAGAAGAGAGTTCCAAATGGGGTGGAAAACAAGAGGAGAAGCTGAGTTGGTCCATCGCCTCATCGGTCACCCAAACCCCTTCTTATATCATTCTTTGGAAAGTAGACTCGTCCCAACCGAAAAATTACTTCTGCGAAGAGGCCATAAGCTTTCAACAAGGATGTAGTTACGTATACAGTACTTCCACATCCGTTCGGGATATAGAGCATTATCGGGACTTATGTTTCTGCACAGACTACTTCACTATATTTACATAAATACCCTGCAAGCCGCCTTTGGCAGGGGGGAAGGGAGATTAATCTTACTATAAATGCTTGATTATGACCAATGTAATAGAATTATGAAGCACTGATTCACGCATTATGTATTTTGTTTTTTACTTCTGTCTAATATTCAGCCCATAAGTCAGTTTGTCAAATCCTCCAAGATTTGTAACCAAAAGTCATGTATATTTTATGCGGCTTACTTGGCAAGATGAGTGGTGAATTGGTCTGCCTATAATGCACTATTCGGGCCAAAATGGTATGTGTCTAAAAAGTCCGCCTAGAAGCAGCTTAATGACCATTCGAATAACATTTTCATCCAAAATAATGCCATTATTCGTCATAATGCATACCTTGGCAGCTATCACATTATAACAGCCATGAATTGGACTGATAAGTAATTTAAATGTACATTTTTACCACTGTATGCTTCACAAGTGACAACTCTGTATGGCGTGAGCTATTTAAAAAGTGCCTGGGCAAAGACGGGATACCTGCGACCATCAGGACGTTTGCGGCCTTTCTCCGACGTTATAACCGGCTTTCATTTGCGGCCTTAAACAAACAGCGTATTCAAATTATTGTGTTTTACAATTCATATATCACGTCGAGTGAAAATGAAGTGGAAAACATTCTGCTTATGTTTACGTAGCAACAAAGTTTGTTTTTCTTGGATCTTGTAGGTAATACTCCGCTAAAGTGCGGCCTACTGGTTTCTTAAGCCGAATGGTACATACATACATACACACGGTCTTCTGATGAAATAAGGTTCCCAATCCCTGGCCTGTATCAAACCAGCGACAACTCCACTAAGCTAGCAGGTTCAAAAGAAATATAATTTTTAAGGGAGGAAGTTTACACACTTTTTTCCTTTCTCTTTTTAGAGCTCCGGAAGATAAATGCGTGAAAAAAGCTGGACCCAGCGAGGCTCAGTGTCGTTCCAGCGGTGAATGCAGACGTTTTAAATCCGGTCCGGCCTATAAATTGGGCGACGTGAACAGGATGCAGCACAATATAATGGTGTATGGACCATTGCAAGGTGATTCTCATTTCCAAAATTAAAGTCCAAGTGAAGCAGAGTAGTTAATCTTGGACAAGAGTAAATTTCGTCAGTCTAAGGCATTCTGAAAGAGCATTACAGTTGATAGTGAGATGTAGAATTATGATTTACCTAGGAAACCTTGCTTGACAACAGGACCCGGGAGATGGAAGGGCAGTAAGACCTAATTCCCGGTGTCCTAGCGAAAGAGGGGTTTCTAAGGCTCCCGAATAGCCAAGTGGGCAACCCATTTGACTTCGATGAAAGCGATACTGGGTTCGATTCCCGGTGGGAACCCGTGTGAAATGACGAAGCAATTTTAAAAATACTAGTACTAAAGAGGGGTTAGCGCGCGTGCCCTAGCTATGGAGGTCTAGCGTACGTTAAAAATTTTGCTTGATTTAAGTTGAGGAATAAGAACCAGTGACAAGAATGTGCAGTGGCATGTAACTTCTCCCACAAACCCTACTTGACGAAATTCAGAGGCGCATTACTCAGAAATTTTTCATGAAAACTCATAAAAATTAATATGATGTGTAGTTTACACTTTCCCTCATTGACTATTTCTAGAGCCTATTCTGGACAGCTAAAATGTATCATATACTTGGTTGATTTTAATTAATTCGATCGATTTCTTTCAAAAAATACGTCAAAGTGTTAGGGACAGCGACGATGTCTTCAGTGCGTTGCAAGTTCATCAGGAGTTTGTTACTCATTTATATTGTGTAGGGCCTCCGGATAGCCATATGGGTAACGCGTTCGACTTCGATATAAGCGGTTCCGGGTTCGATTACCGGTGGGGACTCACATGCGAAATTACCTAGCTATCAATTCACTTTTAAAATGTCTACTACTAATCATGTACTACTACTCGGGTACAGTAATTCACATCCATTCATTATGTGGTGTGTTGCAACATTCACATCGTGATTGACTAATTTCCTGGTGGATCGAATTTTTTTCTACGAGCGAATTGAATCAGCGAAATATCAGTCAAATGCAATCAATATTTCTTCTCTGTTGGTCATAGTAGGATTGAAAATTATGATAAAATCAAATAAGTGGTCCCAATTTTACATAGATCTATCATAAATTATTCTTCAACACGCTTGGGGATTTTCTAATATCCGTCAAGGGTACACGCTTCATTCACTTAAAAAACTCTATTATTTTGAACAAGTAAAATCCTGCATATCTTCTCTATGAATCTAAATTCGAGGAATTGATTGAATAGGTTACTGAATACTGTATATTAAATAGATAATCATAGTGTGTATGGTATCATCAGTACAGTAGCTCTTTATTTCTTTCAGTTGGCGCTTCCGCAACATCACAGCCCCCATACAGAATAATACCTTCATTTTATTCTTGTTTTCTCTACAATAAAAGTATTAATGTGCAAGAATTATGTAAAAAAGCCGTAAAATATTTTACAGCTTTGGAGTTCCCGTTCCTTAGGTACTTTTCTAACAGCCGTGTCTCTTTTCCTTCCTTTCATTTCAAATACCCGTGTTTGAGAGCCAATCACATTTTCCACTTTCGCTTATCCATAACTGGCTGAATAAGATACATCCCTTTTCCACAAATTTCATTTCCTATAAGTTTACAAAGAGGAATACCCCCATCAAACCATATATATTCTTTTCCATATTTACCTATCGTTAATGAGGAAACAGACTAATTTTCAGCACTTATTCACCTATTCCAGCCACAATGCGAGTATATCATGACTTCTTCCACTACAAAAAAGGCGTTTACAGCAGACCAGGGGGATGCAACACTACAGAACCCCACGGTTATCATTCAGTGAGAATCATCGGCTGGGGTGTAGACCACAGTAAACCAGACAGATCACCAATACCGTACTGGGTAAGGATTTTTTTACATGCTGTACTCCACAAAATGGTACAACTAAAGGTACTCTGCCAACTGATCGTATGTAAACATACTAAAGTTCTATTGTACCATATAATCTTCTTCTTAATTTTTATACAGAGAAGTAGTGACAGGATCCCATAAATGTACTCCGAAGAATCTTTAATACGGATTTGACCAATCTCTTTTCAAAGATTTGATCATTTCTGTCATCGCAAATTGCTTCGTCATAATACCATACTACCATAATTGCATATAGCATAGTTTTAATGAAATCAAGGTGCGAAGGCGTAACTTCGCAAAAAGCCATGGTGTGAAGGAATAATACTGTAAATTTCCAAAATTATTTATTTCTGCGACCGGTTTCGCTTCCGCGGAAGCATTTACTCGTACCTGAAGATTTTGCCTTCATACCATAGTTTCGATATCATACACTGCCCAATTTCCGAGCAGTCAAGGTTTCAGTTCACTAGAATTCTCTATATTTAATTTATTTCCAATATAGACCATAATACAGATTATTATAAATTTAACATGACCAAGCGTCACTTTGTGGAACTCAACACACTTGTTGAAAGAAAGAAATACTTTGTTATTTTCCACAGCAGGTTTTCAATTGACTGAGTTGATATCTTCAGGTGAAGATCACTTGAAGATGTCAACTCGTTGACAAACCAGTCGAAGAATAAACCTGCTGTGGAAAATTACAAAGTATTTCTTTCTTTCAACAGATGATTATCATGAAAATAAAATGTTGAATAAAAGGATGTCTTTCAAAAAAATTAAAAAATTACAGTATGTCATCATGCTACGATTCGTTTCTCTTCCCTGCTAATCATACCTGATTCCATGTATTAAAGATGGAATATTTTTCATTTGTTTTTTGTTGCAAATGGAAATATATGTATATTTTATTTAATTTTGTTTCAGTCTTAAGTCTGTAATAATATGAAATTATGTANATATATATATATATATGCTAATAGTAATGCTAAGTGATGACTTTCATTTTGGTTACTTCTTGCTGAATACTGTGAAAAGTATTATTCATAGAGACATAGAGTTCCACCTTCATCGTTCATCTCGTATCATTTTGGCTGAGTGAGAAAAGCTCAAGCAAATCGCCAAACTCCCAACCAATAAGCCAACCATATCGTCTAATGTTTTGATAGTTAATTGTAGAGGAGTTGCGGATACGACCAGTTTTCGAACGAATGATTTTATAGACAAAGTTTTCCACTACACTCTTTGTAATTTACGGTACTGCAGAGAATTTTTGAGCGTTCAACTTCTACCCTTTATAACATAAACTCTTTCATATTTATGACTCGGAGAGTACTGAGTGGTTTGGTTGTATTCTGATCTAACGCCTCCTTTTTCTCCTCAGGTGGTCGCCAATTCGTGGGGAACATGGTGGGGAGAAGGTGGATATTTCCGGATAAAAAAAGGCGTTAACGAGTGTGAGATAGAGAGTTATGTGCTCACTGCCTGGGTACACCCTGAACTTGCCAGCCCTCATTATCGGTGAGGTGTCACTCTGTGTTTTGAACCTGAGAGGATTTCCATGTTAGAGGATACATCATCGACCATGGTCACCAAGTAGTTCACCAAGTCAAGTCAAGTTTATATAACATATTAAAGAACTAATTAAGACTAGAAGGTTACTATTACAATAATAGTAACCTTCTAGTCCTCCTGAGTCAAGGGAAAACTCGTCAGGAGGTGCTAAATTTTACCACAAAGACAAAATGTAGAATGAGCAAAGAAAAATACACAAACAAATTACATAAAATACTACAAAATAAGAAAACATTATACAATTATCAGAGATAAACTACTTATAAATCATCATTATAACACCAGTAATATGCTACAATATTGTGAAATGTAAACAAAACATAGACCATATTAGATACTACATGTAGTTAAAAATCATAACAACAGGAGAGTCAGTAAAAAGTTTCATACAAAGAAAATAACAACTAGAAAAGTTAAAAACAAATACAATGGCAAGATACAAACACTGCAGGTTTATAGCAACAACATATCTGATTAATCTACTGATCTATTTAAACAGTTTCATTTTGAAGGTATCTCTTGATTTTTAACTCTACTTCTCCCATTTTTTTAGTGATTTACGATTATTTGGTAAAGCATTGAATAATATTGGCACTTGAACATTTAAATTATTTTTACCATAATGGTTGCTAAGGTGTGGTACACAGTAGGTTGTTTGATTTCGACTTTCCATACAATGTTCCTTCATCTTCAGTTTCTTGTATACATTATTAAAGTAATTTTCTGTTATAATCACATATTTAAACAATTTATCAAGTGGTAATATACCCAGGGAATTGTACATTTCTCTGATTTCAGTTTTCACATTTGACTCAAAGGAGTTGTACATAGTTTTAATGATATTGTTTTGGGCATTAATTAGTTCTTTTTTGTATATATTAACAGTAGAGCCCCAAACAGTAAGACCATATCTCAAAATAGATTCAACAAGAGCATAATACATTACAGTAAGAACTTTTGTAGAAACTAAGTCTCTTATATGGAAACATTGGTAACTGACTCTTTTTAATGTAGCACAAACTTTCTGTATATAGATATTGAATCTTAAGTTCTTGTCCATGGTAACACCTAAATATTTATAATTATCAACTTGTTCTAATGGGGAGCAATCGCAGAGGGAAAGCCTTACATCAATGTGTAAGCATTTATGGATATGCATAGTCAAAGTGAGAGGTTTCCATCTTGCTACATTGCTAGCACAGTGCATAACTTAGAATTTTTGCTGATTTATTGTCATGTCATGATCATGAGACCATTTAGATAAATAGGACCAAATATTGAACCCTGTGGAGTTCCATATTTCATTGTTCGATGGTCACTGTAGCTGTATTTTATTCTTACTTTAATTTTTCTGTCTTGCAGATAGCTCTGGAACCAGTTTAAAACCATCCCTCTGATTCCAAGTTCCTTAAGTGTTGATTTCATACCGATTTCATAATTCGCCGAAAAATAAATCACCTAATGTTTTCCCTTGAATATCTTCGTCTGTAAACCTAGGCGTTCAAATATTCTTCATAATTTAAGATTTATAGCTTACACAAGGGGTGGGGAACCTTTCTCCATCGTAAGGTTGCATACATTAACCATTTAACCGCATCAGAAATTGAAAAAAACCTAAACTAATTTCGCACAATCTTATTTGTAATCTTCAATCTTCATCATTCTAATATTATAGCTTTTTAGAGATCATTGACAAAAGGAACGAATGATTAAATTCTTATATTTTCAAGAGCATCTCCTAATGGAGAAATATTTTCTGTGAATGGATTTATGTGAACTCCTTTGTGCGAATGGCCGTCCGAAGAAAATGATCTTTTATTACTTATTAGAAACACGTGAATCCCATATGCTCCCCATCGTTATTCCGATTCCATTTTAAAATGATAGCTCCATATTGATTTCAATAAGAATAAGGTCGATTGATAAGTGTCAAAAAAGTGAAAAGAGATTTTATAAATAGCTTCTTTCAACGACCTCTTTCAAATGAAATCTCCCCGTCACAATATGTAGACAATGTAAGGATTCCAACATGTATTTTCTGACTGTTCCATATCTTTATGTTAACAAGTATTATTAATCTGCTTTTATATACAAATAACAACACAATCAAGTGATTTACTGATTTAAAGATTAAAACAAAACATTACGCATCTCTGGAAGTATTCCATTACGTTAGATATGTTAACCAAAGTTATTAAAAACATAAGTGCATACCAATCACACCTTATTGTAAAAACTTGATGCTATCATGTAAACACTCTGTATGAAAAATAAATTTATTACTGAAATATTATTTGCAGTTTATTATTAAATATTCAATGATCCATTTCATCACAGCATGGGCTTGTGTTAGATTATTCTTTTAATTTCTACTTAAACAACTAACTTTAATTTAACTATTTAAATAGATAGAATACTGATGTTGGCAATAGTTCCTTTTAGATTTTTCTTAATGATTAACAAAGCTCAATTCTAAGAAGACGTCGTTACAATGTAATTCAGTTATATTTCACCCTAACCTTATGCGTAACACACAAATCTAATTTCCTGCAAACCTGAATAAAAAATTAACTTTGATAATGCTATGAAACATAGAAAACTCAATTTAAAGATTTATCTTAAAAAAATGCGATTTGCAATAATATAGGTTCTACTGAATTTTAGGGGTTGAATTCAACCATAAAATTACCACTTATATGACTCTGATTCTCTGCCTATATTCTACCACGAGAGTAGCAAAGTCGGACAATAATTATCCAGTAGCCAATACTTAAATCTCCCAAAAGAAATGAAATGCGGACCATTTAAGAATCTTTTATACATTCCCTGAAAAAAATAATGGCATGGCGTCGAACCCAAGACTGATAATAAAACAGCATTCCATTTACGTTACAAGAGCACTTCTACTGACAGTCTCTCGATTCCCGTCTCTCTATAGACACGAAGATAGCCTAAATGAATTTCGGAAATCCGCACAATGTATTCATGCTGAACAAAATGCGAAAACACAATACGAAGTACAACAGTTTCCCAAAAAACACACACACAGCTGGGTATCATAAACCGAGCTCCTTAGAGATTTTTACTCAGGATTAAGGGCGCTCTAAGACCTCTAAGACCAGATGTGAGCTTGTTGTCCTTGTAATTGAGGGCCAGAGAGTGGGTAAAAAGAGTACCATGGACTAAAATAGCTTTAAAATTTTCTTCATGAAGTGAAACTTTCGCAAATGGTATATCTATCCAGATATATGATGGAAACGGTACGTTACTGCTAAATTTACTCTTGCATTAAGGATTGAGCGTGGAAATACTTTATATATCTAATTATTTCGTGTCTTAAGTTAAACCAAAGATTCGCTTTAGCATATAATCCCAGAAAAATAACCATGAAGATGCGTGTTGGTCCGTATATCCTCTCAAATCCGAGATCGTCATGGAGGGTGACGCTCCGCCGCGCGGTTATGGCTCTTGCATTGCCGTCGAAAATTCGGTATATACATCGGCTTCGCAAATTGTCGCACGATTTTATTTCAGATTCCTATTCAGGAAGCTTCAAAAACCATCGTGGTATAAGTTAGCCCGTGTACATCGTGGTACATCACTACTATTTTCCTCGCTTTAGGTGAAAATTTGCCGTAAAATATGGGTTCGCCATTTTGTTGCATAACTTATGCAAATATTCTACTAAGATCATTCAAACCGAGTACTATAAAGCATAAAGAATAGGTTTATATTATAACATCGTTTCTTACCCGATGATTTTGTTCATTTGGGTTCAGTGTTGGCTTGAAGTTGAAGAAATTTGTGACAAATCGAAGACCGGCTTTTTTCGTAACATTTGGTCAACTTGGACCCCCTGTAGAATTTAAATGCGCGGGAGTAAAAGTAAATGATTTGGTAATTATATGCAGAATTTATATAAGAATAGCCATGCGAAGTTTCAAAATCCTCACTCCAAAAAACCATTTTCTTATTTTTGGCCAGCTTTTTTCGAATCTAGCCCACTGTGCGTCGTGACCTAACTCCGATTTTCATATGCAAATTTTGCATTAACAAAGGTCCAGTGATCTCAAAGGTCAGACATGTGCCTATTATTTTTGAGCAACGAACATACCCTGAAAGTCTTTAGCGATTCCACAAAGGTGACACTCCCCTTGTCAATTACAACAATTGCATTTCATGGAAATGTTTAGAATATTTTATTTTAAAAATATGTACAAATAAATTAATTTAAAAAATTTTTCGTCTCATTTACATTTAATTTGTTTAGACAAAATCTTTAATATCGAGGAATTACACAATTTGTCGATGAGTATTCCGTAACAAGAACCTTCCGCTGATTATCACTAAGAAACTGTGACTCACTGAGGACATGTAAGAGCTGCCAACATGATTGCAAAGTAAAATGCTCGATGAAAATTCAGGGAAGATCGAATTTATAATATTTACCAAACTTAGGATCTATGACCTTCAACACTACTATGAGTATGTGTTGAAGGTCTCCTTGGTGTATTGAATCGATGGTTCATGTCTCAACAAGAGAAAAACAAGGGAACCGCTTTAAAAGGTAACGACTAACGCAGTCTGCAGAGGAATATAAAACTTCAGCTTGCCTATCAAAGCTTGGCTTTCGAAATACGCATCTTACATTGCATTCTTCTGACTAGAAGTGAGCAGAACCGCGCCCAGTCTACCTGCCGCCCGGGTGCAAACATAATTTGCGGCTCCTTAAATTAAATACCAACACCCGATTTCTTTTCCTAGTTTGCAGATAAAAATTTATTTTTTAAGACTTTGAAAAACCAGTGTTTTATGTCTTCGTTTCCCAGTTTACATTGGTCAATAACAATTAATCATCCATATGCCGTATGCTGACACAGTAAATAGTCATTATGAGTTAATAATTCACATTACTTTCGAGTATCATTCTCATCGCAATGCGGATGACTTAAAATGTTATATATGAAATCTATTTTTCGCAACTAAATATAAACTTTTCTAATAAAAATCGCATTACAACATAAATAAATAAATAATAAATAAATAAAAACGTCTTTATTGGGCGAAATAATCACATATTAAAGGAGTGACGGAAAATAAGAAATGCAGCATAACATTTAAGTTAAAAAATGTACATTTCTAGATCTCATAACAGCGAATCCTTGTACAATATCATCATAAATAGGTCCATCACAAATTTCATTCTCTTTGCCGATGAGAGCCAAATATTTTTTACGTCTTGTCTCATTGATGAATGAGGGAAATGGAAATGGGAAATGTATCACACAGAAAATGACAAATAATGATGTTGTTATAATAATAATGGCTGGCTAAGATTCTGTTCCCTCCTTTAATATGCCGTTGCCCGGCACCTCTTGTACCCATAGGACGGCGCGGCTATGGGAGTAAATCTTACTTTTGTCCAGGAATTTTGATGAAATTTTTGCGGCAACTGAGGGGGAATGGAAAATTGCAACGTGGTTCATTTGAATGGGCGTTAGTTTCGCTGCCATAAATTATGTACTTAAATTGGTGATCGGAGTATAGGCAACTTCGCAACACAACACAGGTCCAACCGAATGGCTAGAGAGATTACCTTGTGTTTGCATTTTTTTATTCGTCGTACGCCCATTTTTCTATAGCTTTACCCTGCTCCGCGTAGATGGATGTGAGGACAATATTCCACTATTTTACCTGATATCTGATCGGATAACATCATTTCAAACTTAAATCTTGATGACAAAGAGCTGTCCTAAAAATAAAATTAATGGTGTCCAGAGATACTTGGTGGAATNGAGTACGTACCCTTTTACAGTAGGAAATTGTATGCCTATTTGGTCGCTACCTATGTTAAATAATTTGGAAGGGAAATAGTATAGATAAACAACTTTCATCGCTCACTGAACAAAGGAAATATATTCCAAAGTCTATTTTCGCTTGACGTGACGAATGAGACTAAGAAACGTGGTAATTTAATTTCTGATTGTGAGCTACTAAGGAACGGGGAAAAGCCCGCAGGTTCCCCTCAGTTCTAGGAGGGGATTCAAAGAGGATGGGCACTCATTTTTACTGTCGCCTACACCGTCTTTTAAACGGCGACCCTAAATACACACTCATCAACTCGCTGCTGCCTTACCTTTATTCTAATCCACTTTGATGCCTATGATTATTTCCGTTGTGTAATCCCTGTAATAGGGGGCCCAGGCCAGTCATCCCGCGATCCACCATTTGTTATCGTTTGCTGTTTGGAAACGCTGAGATAAGGTGACTGCTTTGATGACGCATTCAGGATTCAGTGCAATCTCAGAGATTGCAAACGCCACGTGAGTTACTCGGCGAAGGAACGGAACCGATTCTGAGCATTGAATGTTCTGAAAGATGATTCAACGCACTAAAAGTAGGATTACTAAAACATGTTTCAAAGATTAACTGTTAAAGTAAATATATTTTTTAGTGATCTGAGATTGTCTCTATCGAAGGGTAAAAACAGATAGCTTTCTTGTATTTGTCCCTTACCGCGCTAAGTCATGATATTTCAGTATCATTGATAATGTTACCGTTGAATACTCGTAGATTCAGGGTATAGAATCCGACATGATTTCTTGTTTACGGATATTATCTAATCTGAATTTCTCCCAAAGTAATGCCCGATCCCCGCGTAAAAATCCCTGACCTCAATAATGAATAAGACATCCTTTTTTATGATTTAATGGGATCTTAGTGATATCACTACCGAGGATGGCTTCCTTTTGACATCTTTACGGATATGAAGGAGCACGGGGAAATCTCATCGGTTGCAACAGCTTCTTGCTAGTACTGTGACCAGAGACGGACGTGGCTTCCTAAGAACGCATACAGCAGTGGCAATCCGCATCCTCCATCACTTATCACTTCCCGTGGTTTATTTTACCAAGAGCGAATGGAATATAGGCTGAGAAATTAGGTCATAAACAATTATATTTACGATTTTCTATTTCTCATATCATTACATATATTCTCTTTCCCGGAAAAGAGCGGTACCTTACGTCATGAAGTATTTCACAATGATTTATTTCCATTACGTGATTTAATTTTACGGCAGTGGTAAGAGGGAGTATTACGATAAAATTGCGTTACTTCCAAATTCAATGGGCCGCAAATATTTGCTCGAAAAATAGTGTCTGAATGAATGGTACTGCAGAGAACCCGAATATTTCACCATTTCTTGTTTTAGAGCAGGGTATCTCAGTGAGGGCACAATGGGGAAAATTTTAAATACTGGGAGAGACAAATCGTTTGGATTTCAACCGAGAGTTTTTGTAAACGGGGGCGCAGGTGGCGAAATATTTATTAAATGGCGCGAAAATATTTCTTTCATCGGCCACCAAATTTTAAGGTTAGTCATACGTACTCGCGCCGAATCTTTCAGCAATGAGATTATAAAGTAAAGAATGAAGAATGTATATATTGCATTGTATATATTTTAAATCTATATCTATCTATATATATAAAGCAGAAATTCTGTGGGTTTGTTTGTGGGTTTGTGTGTTTGTTTGTCTGCGATTGGAGTCCACACCGTTTATCCGATTTGCGTCAAACTTTGCGTACGTGTTCTCCGTAAGCCGGAAAGAAGCACTGTCAACTTTTTATTCGATAACTTTGCTGGGTTTGAACCAAGATCGTTCAGATAGATTTCCATAAGAAATACACGTAAAGTTCGATTTTATGGGTTACAGACTTTACTTCTTTTGCAAAATAAAATTAGAAGAAATAGTCGTATAAAATCAAGATAAGTACCAAAAGAAAGAAAATTGAACACAAATTCTTATTATTGTCGTAAAATATCGCTTTTGTTTCGAAATTGCGAGAATTTAGATAAAATAAACGAATATTTTGTGAAATTTTGAGGTTGTAAACAACCCGTCCCTCTGACGACCAATGCGATTGTTGATTCCGAGTTCATGCATTTTTCGATAAGAATGCATGTATTTAGGCCCATTTAGAAGCAATTGACGACATGAAGAGGAGGAAATTATTCAGAGATTTTAACTATTACTGTCACGAAAAATTTGTAGTGGTGAATCGCAGGGGCAACAAACATACGTAGCACCGTAATGAACTAATGGAGGTAAGTGAGTAACTTTTTGTCTATCAATTCGGACTCTTGACATACTTTACGATTAATTTTACGGTTATAACCAGAAGTTGAAAATCTTGGAAACTTGTACATTAACTTCAGCTAGTATGAACATAAAGCATATTCTTGGTATAAATTTCAAGGAGGAAATTAGGTAAGTATTCGCCTGTGAGATACCAATGTTTAAGAGAGTTGAAGAACCCCGCTCTAAAATGAAACTGCGATGTTTTCATTTTTGGATATCCCGGATAACCAAATGGGTAGCGCGTTCAGCTTTGGTGATAGCGGTCCCGGGTTCGCATCCCGGTGGAAGATCATGCGTGCGAAATGATCTCAGATGCCTTAGTACTTTTAAAAATAATTTTTGATATAAAAATGTTAATTTAAATATATTTCTAAAATAGTTGTTAACAGTTTTCAGGGTTTTTCCTGTGATATTCTTGCCGTAGTGAAACGACTGATTCGGTGGGATTTATACTGGTGAAATTAATGAAAAATTCGAACTGTGGTTAATCATTTATCGTCACGGCCTCAATCTGATCTTTACTCCTAAAGGCTCTGATTGGTTAAATCCGCCCCTGTTGTCGATATATCAACATGTGTGATATTAATATGTTGAATACCATCTGCATCCCTCACTAGTTGTAGTGAATTTTTTACCTTGGTATTTTCGTAGTTTTTTCGCCCCCCTTCTTGTGTGTTTTTTCCCCTAAACCTTCAGTTGAGAAGTTTTTCCCTACAACGTGAATCTTTATATTTTTCTACGTATCTATATATAGACGTATGTATTAGATTTATCTATCAACTTGTCTGTCTATTAATTTGTACATAGATGTTGTTTGTACCAATTTCCTTGCATCTATGTTTGCCGGACTGTTTAGATGTACTGATTTATTTTTCTACATTTAAGTTAACTCTAACCAATTGTTTTTGGTTATAAGTGTGATATTATTATCATGTAAGGTGGAAGAGAGCCCATTTTGGCCTAACCTCGTCGCAAGAGTGAAAGGATAATACTAACAAAAAGTGCATCCAAAACAAGACCTGAAAATAAGATACAAAGCAATCATTTATTGATTTTGCATTAAGAGGTATAAACGCAAGTTCTCTTGCGCTATTGCACAGCGTGACTGAAAATAAAAATAATTACAGTAGAACTAATGCACATGAAACGCTCATTATTCCACTCAAGATTTTGAAAGGTAATATTTCGAATCATCCTCTATCAAATAAACGAGTTCATCTCTATTCAGAAAATCAAGAACGAGGAGGTCGAAAACGGAACATATATTCAAATGAATGACGAATTTTTACGTTAAAGTTTCTTAAGGAATAACAGGTGCGAAAAGTAAATCTTGGAAATCATTCCATGTTTCAGAGCAGGAGTACGTACCCTTTTACAGTAGGAAATTGTATGCCTATTTGGTCGCTACCTATGTTAAATAATTTGGAAGGGAAATAGTATAGATAAACAACTTTCATCGCTCACTGAACAAAGGAAATATATTCCAAAGTCTATTTTCGCTTGACGTGACGAATGAGACTAAGAAACGTGGTAATTTAATTTCTGATTGTGAGCTACTAAGGAACGGGGAAAAGCCCGCAGGTTCCCCTCAGTTCTAGGAGGGGATTCAAAGAGGATGGGTCGCAACCATGTTACGTTCTTGGGATTATTTTCTTCATAAGTTATATTTTTGGGTGCCTGCTACCATATCTTGATGAATGAAATATTTATCATTTGGGTTTTGGTACGGGATAAAGAAATATGTATATTTTATATACTTTTGTCTCAGTCTTGCTCATAGCTGTGAGTTTGAAAGCTATACTGAGGTATGAGTCATGCTGAATAATAGCATTAATTAAAGATTCTCCTTATGTGCGTGAGGTCCAAGGTAAAGAGCAAACGGTAGGTTCATTAAAAGAGAATAACGGAAACGTAATTAACGATACCAAGGGCAAAGCAAATATCTTAAATGATTTTTTCCGTAGCGTATTTACGTCCAATAACACATCATGGACCCTACCGGAAGTTGATCGGTATGAGGCCATGTCGAAAATCACCTTCAGTGAAGACGGCATTATTAAACTCTTGCGGCGTATTAAACCTAATAAAGCTCCTGGTCCTGAAGAGATACCAGCTCGGGTATTCAAGGAAGTAGCGGAAAGCGTAGCCGCCTTTCTGAAAGTAATATTTGAAAAGTCTATGAGCGAAGGAATAGTTCCGAAAGATTGGAAAATGCGAATGTTACTCCAGTATTTAAAAGCGGCTTAAAGGAGGATCCATCGAATTATAGGCCTATATCATTAACATCATTGGGCGGCAAAATAATGGAACATATAATACGAGTAGTTAGCTCCTTAATGGGCTTTCTCAACACTTCCAAATTTATAACCATATTTATATAGTAACCAACACGATTTTCGTAAGACACGATCCTGCGACTCTCAGCTAGCGTTGTTCGTTCACGATATCTTGAAATCTGCCGAAAATAAACGACAAGTCGACGCGATATTTTTAGATTTTCGGAAAGCATTTGATAAGGTTCCACATAATAAATTATTATACAAATTAAAAGTTGCGGGTATCAATGGAGAAGTAATAAACTGGATTAAGGACTTTCTCTCCGACAGAGAACAACGAGTAGTACTAGATGGTTTAAGTTCCAACTCGGTTAAAGTGACCTCGGGCATGCCACAAGGAAGTGTAATTGGACCTTTACTATTTTTAGTGTACATCAACGACCTTAACAATAACATTAATAGTAAAGTTAGGATATTTGCGGACGACACGGTAATTTACAGGGAAATAGGAAGCTCAGAGGATAGATTAACCCTATTGTGTGATTTAGATACAATTATGAAATGGTGCGATGATTGGCAACTAGAGCTCAATATAGATAAATGTTCAGTAATGAACTTCTTACAAAGGAAAAATAATGCCAATGATTATTCGTACAGTCTCCGAGAGAAAACTTTATCAACAGTAGAAACGGTGAAATACCTTGGAGTAACCCTCACCAATAACTTAACCTGGGGTACCCACATCCGTAATATATGTGGTCGAGCGCTTAAGAAACTCGGATTCGTAAAGAGAATTGTCGGTAGGAGCGAAGAAAAAGTCCGTGAGCGATGTTACATTGCGTTGGTCAGGCCTCACCTGGAATATGCGTGTAGTGTATGGGACCCTGCAGAAAAGTGTTGTATTTTTGAAATTAGAAAAAGTACAGCGAAAGGCGATACGTTTTGTAAAGAATTGTTACGACAAGTCAGTGAGTGTCACGCAAATGCTTGGATGGGAATATTTAGAATACAGAAGGCTTAAACAAAGGATAAATCTACTTAATAAATTTAGAGAAAGTACGTTCACAGATGATGTAGCTGACATAATGCGTCCCCCATGTTATATAGGCTGTTCTGATACTGCGAGAAAAATCCGAGAAATAGATGCTAGAACAAGTCGTTTCAAAAATTCATTTTTGAAACGACATTTGCGAAAGCAATCGATTAGCGAAGTAGAGTCATGGTGCTTGCACCCGCTTCCACACGCCGAAAGGCGGCTTGCAGGGTACTTATGTAGATGTAGAACCTTCCATGCAACAGCATCCTCCGAACTATTCATTAACCCAATCCATATTCGTTGCGGCGTCTGAAACCAGCAAAAAATCCTCTACAGCCGGAAATTTTGTTGGCAAGGTCACTCGTTAGCTGAGACATCACCGTACTCGTGCATAGTACCCATAAAAACAAGCAAAAGGAAATTTCGGCAGCCCGAAAAATGGGCAAAAAATTTTCACCCGTTTTTTACCAACCATCTTGCAACACTTCACTAATTGGATGGCTCGCAAAATATTTTCATTCCTGCAACTTGAGAACCCCTGAAATAGGAGTTGAGCTCACGAGTAACTTTAGCTGAGACATCCGAAGAATGTCGGCAGCGAAAACAATTCGCTTTTTTAACATGTGAGTTCTTGGTGACTACAATGAGGAAGACGGCGAGGCAGCTTTGCTTTAGTTGGGTCTCGAGTTGATTATCTGTCGAGCTCCTTCAGATAAAATGCCTCATAGGAGAAGGTGCAAAGTAATGGGATTCGTTTCGCTTCAAGTTGCAGCGATAGGGAATTTCTTAGATACTCTCCGAGGTTGTTTGGGGATTCACAAACAAGTTTGACCGAGTAAGGTCTCCAAGAGCGTCATGATCTGTATACGAATCCCATGCTACTTCGGCCGATAGGCAGTTAGTATGGAATTTGAGAGATTGGATTATCTGTTGCTTTAAGTGGAAAATAATTCGAATTATGTACGAATTATGTAAAGAAACGTCGGTCAGTTCATTGGTGCTTACACCTACTATTCGTCGAAAGGCGATTAGCTAAAGGCGGCTTGGGGGAAAATGTGGAGAAGCATCTCTCACGTAAGAGAGAAGCTGCTAAACATTGAAATAATATTCATTCCTTACGATTGCGTTTGTGGCCAGAATCTCAGTAAGAGAGATGCTGCTCAAGAGCATTTTAATACAGCCACAAACGCAATCATAAGGAATGAATATTATTTCAACGTTCATATCATTGGTATTGCATTTTCTATCATATTATTACCACGTGAATCACCTACCCCCTAAATAATTTTGTTTTTTAATTAAAACATAAATGTTAACAGAAATTATTCGCTACTTTTCAGGAGTCGGTACTTATCAGAGGGTACAGTATAGTGTCGCTGTGATGGTTTCTGTTAAATATATAGACAGTATAACTTACCTACCTAATGTACAGCTTAATGAAAAACATCTCACAAATAACTGTAGTTTATAACACAAGATTAAAACAAACTGTCTTTATTCCACAAAAATTGAAATTGACACAGCCGGTTTCGACGTAACAACGTTCTTATCAGGCTTCATCATTTTAATTTTTCTGGAATAACTGTTGTTAAACACTGTTTTAGTCTTAAATTTATATTTAAACCCCCCAAGCCGCCAATGGCGCGTGGCAGGGGGTGTAAAAACACCGATATTCTTCTCACACCCTAACTGCTATTAGCTTCTCTAATACTACGAGGGAAATCGACCAGAAGTAACTATCCGTCCTGGAAATCACATCCCTGAATAGATTCTTAGTTTCTTGTGTTTCTTGTTTTAATCTTGTGTTATAATGTTGTTCTACGAAGTGAAGGCCAAAGTGACTGCATTGTAGGCTCAATTCTGATGAAATTGTAGAAGCCAGAATGTCTGTTGCCACCAGTGAATCCTCGTGTAACCACCTTAATATTTCTGGGAAGAACCGTTGGGGTAGAGGCATTTAATAGTTTTTACAAAATGCCGTATATTAAATCGATTCATGAAAATAGGAATGATTTTCAAAATTAAATTTAGGGCCCCAGCTAACCAAGAGGTTAACGCCTCCACCTTTGTTGAAAGCGGTCCTGGGTTCAATTCCCGGATGTGATCATGATATCGACTCAGATTGGTAAATTGGGAAGCCAGCAGAATTAACTGGTGCGGATCCATTGCGGTATGGAATGGCAATTTGGGCGGCGTGGGAGCGATGTGCTGACCACGTGCGACCCAACATAAATGCCGCTTGCCTAGGTCATAACCCGACATGAGCTGTTGATCCTTGGATCAAAAACTTAAAACCGTTTTACGACTCCGGAGAGGAATTATATGAATTGTGAAAAAAGTTGAAAGGTACAGTATTCAGCAGAAGTATTCAGCTTGTAAGACGCTTTTAACCTCATATCCTTCACCATTGGAAACGGAAAGCCCTGGAGATGGAAAGAGGTTTACTAGGCAAAATAAGAAGGTATTTTACAATTGCTATTCCCTCAGAGCCAGAGAGCAAGAAGTAGAACAAGTTCACGCTCAACGACCCAATGAATGAATGAATTTCCAAGAATGGGTAACAGAAGAAGCGGCCGTGTAAGCGCTCTTTTAATTTCTTTATTTTATATTTTTAATCATGATGACGTAAGCCGAATATTTGAACTGATTGAAATGAACTGAATGACTGCTCAACGACCCAATGAATCAAGTGAGATATACGCTGATGGCAGTTCATAAGCAAGAGTCACATAATTCCAAAAACCATCAAAAACATTAAAAAAACACTAAAAATTTGTTTTTGATGGTTTCTGAAGTTTTGTGAATCTTGACCCAATGAATGAATGAATTTTCAAGAAATTTTAACATGATAAGCGGTCGTGTAAGCTCTACTTAAATTTAACACGAAGACATTAGTCGAATATTCGGATTGATTAAAGTGAGCTGGAAACGAAGAATATATCTACGCATATTTGGAACGATTATAAAATATGGCTAACAAAACCACGTAGCACGGAGTTGGTAGATGATATACAACAATGAAGTAAACATTTTCACTTCACCATCAACTTTTTCACTGACAAAGTACATTCGAGTCTTTCCTGGAAATTCGAGGGAGGGAAATATACCTGAAGCATACGCAAAATTTCTGTCCGATAAGCTGAAAAACGGGCAAAGGAGGCTGAAAGCTAAAAACAAGCCTTTTTTATCGGAGGGTCTTCCATCAGCGAAAGACTTCCCGTAACAAGGAATGGCCCTCGGGTCCGTGCGATGCGATCGTATTCGCTCGTTCCACGAAAGAATGCCCGAAGATCGCGGGATCTGTGGACGAGGAGCGCCGTCTGGACCACCCCCGCCCTTTTGTCTCGAGGAAAGCAACCGTCGGAGTCAGCAGTGAAACCGAAGAGGAAAGTGAGGGGAGGAGGAAAGGACAAAGTTAATGGCGGGCTTTGTTCTTCAAAAGCCCACACCAAGACATTTTGTCTAATGAGGGGTGGCTAATTTTACCAAGTCAAACATCCGCAATTACCGAAGCCTCTTGTGGACGAGGTTAAATCGATTATTTTTAACTTACGATCTAAACAGACACTGAGATAGTTTTTTCATTTCATGAAAATATTTCTGTTTCGATTGAATGAGCTCTTTAGCATTTTTACTCTGGGTCGACCTCACTTTTTCCCTAGGATTTTTTCCCTTAAATGCTCAGCTGTTGACAGTGACATATCTAAGGGCCTGTCGGCTTACCTCATCAATGACATACAATAGGGTTTCCTTCCTGATCATGTTCGATACCAAGAACGTGTATTGTTCTTTAATTTTCATCTTAACATTCTATGTTTTTTAACATACATCACACACTCGACTGCTACTAATTCTATGCGCAAAATTGCGATAATTGAGTTGACTAAAAATTGAACACTAGAAGATTTTCTATCTTATTCATTTTTTACCTTGAATGCGGAAATCGGAGAAACTTTTTTATTCGATGAGGCTCCAAGGATGAATTGACAATAATATCAATGATACTACCCATTTTAGAATATATTGGCCTTCCTTATTAACTCGACAGTCGTGTGCACAAACAGCCATGTCCGCGCCACGATTCGAACCTGAGGTACCAGCCATCCGAAGCAAGCATTTACTCTGAGTCATTTACTCAGAGTCCATGTATTTGAGAAGTTCGAGTAATAACTTGACGTATTCCAATAAATGTGTTACCCCTTGATTAGGATGTAGAAGACATGTCCAACGCATAGAATACAAACAATGTCATTTCTACATATATTTTGTAGGGACGTTTGGTTTCTGTTGACAACTATCATCAACAACTGATGATCCTTCCCAGCAACTAATAATTATTTCTCAGCGACAGCAATGCTATTACAATTAACCACAAATATAGCCTTAAACGAGCCTCAGTATTCCCTTAATGTATGTACGTACATACAAGGACTATGCGAGATAAGATTAGCTTAGACAAAAGTGTAGCGCAATGAGTCAAGAATATTTACTGTAAAGAGATAAGCGTGGCCCTTCAAAAAAAAGATCATACTTAAGTTATTAAATCCTGTTTTTATCTTATCAAATCCTCAATAATTTTATCCGATCAAGAATGGATAGAAAAAACATCCTTGGGGGAATTTATCGAAAAATAATCGCTTTGCGCTAATCGCTCGAAAACTAAATAATAAATATGTGCTCATTATATCTCGTGAAACGGTATTCTTCGAAATGAATCTTTCTGAAAATCAATTCTTCGAAAATCAATTCTTTCAGGTTCATTTCTTAGAAAAGTACTTGTTAAAAGGATCCCTCACTAGTGCTGAAAATAAAAAGAAATACTTAGTCGCCGATAATAGGTTTCTGAAGCAAATACTAACGGATCTTTCCTAAACGAACATCGTAAATTTCAGGGGCAAAAAAAATTACTAAAAAGGATCAAAGTCTCTTCCAGTTAAGTTATCGTCGTGCTCTTCGACCCTGATAGTATTCTGTGTGGACAATCATAAGATCTCAATGATACGATCAGTTAACAAATCCGATACCTCACCTTAATTTTATTTCTGCGTTGCTTATCGTAAACAGTTTAAATAAAATACACATCCTCCAGAAAAGTTTTTAGGCTTTGTAGGGCCTGAATATTTGTGTTTTGGTTAAGATTTTTTATGTACTGTTAACTGGAAGCAGTCTGCTTTTGGTTTATTTTAATGCTTGTTCATTCAGTAATCCAATGATTTCTCTCTGCTTTTTTATAAACTTTGAGGTCAACATTATAATGAAATGTAAAAAAGTCATACATTTGGAATAAAAAAATATAAAAAATGGAGAAATACCATTACCGCTACGATGCTCCAGATACAAAATTCCGTAGTTATTCATTATGGAAGGAATGTCTCTTTTTCCTATGTATGTACAACGACCATAAGAAGGCAACTGGTCAGTTGGTAGTTATTTTCGTTGTAGTATCTCAACCATATAAAGAAAATGAATATATTTTGAAAATATTAGACAAATTTCAAAGCAATGGAGCCCAACCACAATCGACTCCTTAAAAATGCTTGACTTATAAAAAACTTCACTAATCACCACTTTTATGCTGTGAGTGCTTCAAATAATTACGAAAATAAACTGCTAAAAGAAAAGTACTTCGGACCACAGATAAGGAAAGGCGGCAGCTATTTGGTTTGCGGTCCTTGTTTGTGATTTCTTTAATCCGAATAATGATCATTAGTCTACGAAGGAAGGCTATTTATAATCCGCCCCATTGAAACGCAGATAAAATGGAAAAAGTCTTCCTGTGGGGCAGGAGAATTCAGTTTGTTTTTAAAATTAGGAAGAAAAATTTTATGCGACCCACTTTAGCGAAATAATGATTACTTTCTGATTTCCTTCTCGGAAATATTTTTCCAGATAATGTTGCGGCGATTCAAAGGCCACTACTTTTTGTAATTTTTTGGGAAGAAAAATAAAAAGCGCATCCCGAGCTGAGTATACTAAAAATGTCCCTCCGCAAACGAGGAGAACCCATTATTTGCGACGAAACGTATACATTCATGCCACAGCTGCAAAAAACCTTATCTGAGAGAGAGCATTGCACCCGCATAAAATTAAAAGACGAGAAATCGTCTAATAGCTAAATTTTGCGGATCTACCAAGCCGAAATATTCCCCTTATGGACTTTCGAAGAAAGAAATACGGGAAGTATGTCGATCAAACTTAAATAAATTCCTCGACAACTTCCTTCAGCTGGATAATGTAGATACCTACTTTTATGAATGTGCCACACTTATTTATTAATTGTTGGAAGCAGGTAAATAAGGACATTAAGGGATCCTCATCAAAATGGAAATTCTATCTTGTCGATATTTTAAGTGCATCTTTCAACTGCTTTTCTCTCGAAGTGTATCTCTCGACTACTTTTCTCTACTTTCATGTTCGTGAAATCATGTCCGTGCTATGAAAGGAACTGAGATATGATTGATGATTAATAACGTCATTGATGGCTCCTTATGGGATTTTACATAATTAATACTCGTGAAGTCATTGTGATTCACTAGCGTGGATTTTTTTCTGCTTATAGCATTCTGGCTTAGTGAAGAAAGCAAAGGCAAACTACCTCACTCCTCATTTTGCCACTGAAGCCCCGTTATTCCCCTCCTAGCTTTTGCTAGCTAAGGGTAGAGCGGGTGATTTTCTAACCTGACTTCGGACTTAATACTTTCGCAGGCTTAAGTTGCATAGGCACTATTTGTTCTCTTTTTTTATTTACATTCTATTCATCTGTCACCCTTCTTTTCCCACTCCCTATCCTGTTACTTTCTCTCCCTTTCTTATTTCTTGTGTTCCCTGATTTATTATTATTTCCTCTTCCTTTATATCTTTGCATTTTTTAATGATTTAATGCCTATAATGTCTTTAATTTTTAATGGTTAATAATTTTTGTAACTTATTGCGCTTTTTTTGTATTTTTTTGACATTCTAACTTATATGATATATGATATGATTATGAATATGATTACTGATATGTTTTACATACACATATATGTATCTACATATATATGACAAGGATCAATTTCTGATATTCCGTATAGTGAATTAATTTGTATATATTACCTGTTATGTTACCTTTTATTGACAATGTTTCTGCTATGTATTACAAACTTTAAAATCTTCTATTCAATTTCTACCACGTATGATGCATTCTATTCTTCATCACTCTTTCCTATATCTTTCGCAGGTTTTTCACATCCCCTTTCTCTTCGTGGGTGTTTTCCTGCAGTGGAGATACTTTTTCTGTGCATAAAATATCACAGTTTTTTACTCCTCCACGAAAACACTTTCTTCCCTTCTTTAATTTTCTTTCGTATCTTTCTCTCACTTTATGACAAGGGTTAAATGGAAGATGGGACTCTTTAGTCCCAATTTCGCCCAATAAAGACGTTTATTATTATTATTAATACTTTACACACTGACTCGTTGACCTTTCCATAGTTTTCCTACCCAATTAAAAACTGAATACATCTATACATACATATATGTTTGCAGATATTGATTTTGATGTTATTCTACATATAGGCACATACATTTTTATGAATATTTTTCCTTTTTGGCGGAATGAGAAGAATGAGATGGAAGACTTTCTGGTACCATCTCATTTGGATTAGCTGATGTTAGTTACAGAAAACAATTGGAGATCGATTAAACCATTAATCATACTGCCACAGACTGAAACTTTAAGTATTTGTATTTAACACAACCCAATAATCGATTATCAATCATGATTAATCAATATCCTCTGTGAAATTAAAAGAAAGGGGATTGGAAGAGTGATCGTCTCAGATTCGAGCAATCACGATCTACCTTTGCCAGATACTGTTCGATTGATCTTACCTCTGTAAAATTTATATAATCGATCTTTAAAATTTGGATTTTAATCCCAAGTATTTGAAAAAAATTCGCTAAGATGCTTAAAAAGATCAAAATCAATACTTTCACATGGGCTATTTCTTCTAGCAAAACCTATACACTTTTTACGCAAACTGTGTTTACTTGAAAGATTAAATGATAATTTAATTCATGACCAGCGTACTCGTGGTACTTTATTTTGTTCCTTGTAACTGTAAATTCTAGAATGTGAGAAGCATCAAATTCTTGTAGGGGGAAAATAATAGTAAGTCGAATGCTATTCGCCGTGGTACGTAGCTTCGCGGAATCTTCCCTTACAACGTACATGTACCTGTGTTACCAGTATGCGTCATTGACAAAGGATTTTTTCTCACTTAACAGTAGTCTTTCGATAATCCTTTAATAAAGCAAGCTGTCGTGCGGAGCGTGTTCTTCATATATCGTAAGCAAAGGATAAACAGATGAAGGACTATGCGAGCGTTAGTGATGGCTTACGAAAAAAAATGTTTTGTTGGCAGGGGAGTACTGAATCATAGTTTTCTGCGTTTTAGTTGAAGTAACTTTTCTCTGCGATGATTCCTATACGATAATGAATTTTAGATCGCAAATGTAAGACGCACCCGATTTTTGGAAGGTCTAGAAACGCAAAAAGGTGAGTCTGAGATTCGAGAATATGTGTTATATACCTACTTACATTGCAATATGTACCCCTCTACTAACCTGGGCGCTATGTTAAAATTTCAGTTTACCTAGAGAATAATCTTGTGTGCGAGTGAATCACTACCTTAGACTCCATGGCTTGGGTCTATTTTACAAGAATGAGGAATTAGAAGATAACACCCTCTTATTCTACAACTTTTAAAATCCTTGACCACATATGGGCGGAGAGGACTCAGCTGAGGATTGACTCTAATTTTCTCTATTCTTTCAAGTAAAGAGCTTACCTGCTAAACAAAGGATGAGAGCTATAGAGGTATGCCTTTCACACTTCTCCATTTCTATTGGACAGAAGCCATTTGTTCCAGCATCTTAAAAATGTATTTTTCACTCGTTAATGCCTTATCGGCTAATATTGGATTTTCCAACGTAAAAAATGGTATAATTTCCTCCAGGAGACCATTTGAACCTCAGCCCCTCCATCACTACCCACCAAACGCTCTGGAGAGGTGATGAGGCTTACTGGGCAAGGTGAGGAGTGAGGTAGTTTGTCACTGCTTTCCTAACTGCGTCGAAATGATATAAAAGGAAAACATCCAAGCTAAGAAAATCATCCTACGGAGAACGCTTTTCATAGTATGTATTCGATAAGGAGTAACCAGGATGAGTGTCATTATTCATGCAATTATTTATTCATGAGTGCTATCACTCATACCTCAGCAGCTTTCATATCATCGAAGCCAATAACAAGACTGATTAAATACAATAGTAAAGAAAGAAACATTTTCCCCTACCTTGTGCCCAAATACAAACAAACAATATTCCAATTATTTAGATATGGCAGCAGAACACTATGTCTATACCAAAATAATTCTAAAAATCCGTCAAAATGTGAACAATACACCCCGTTATGCTCCTTTTTGGCGGAATGAGAAGAATGAGATGGAGAACTTTCCATCTCATTAGGATAAGCCGAGGTTAGTTACAGAAAACAATCGGAGACCGATTTAACCATCGGTCAACGCGAGGGATAGGACCAAGTAAGAGCGGGCAGATGTATCAGGAACAGGTGGAAGGTAAATAAAGGAATGAGGCTCTTCCAAAGCCCTACCGGGCACAAGAAGAAATGGGTGTATTCTCTAGCGGGAATCGCGATATCGTAATCTTTTGAGAGAGCTCGCCCTTATAGCGTTGGAGGAAAGATGCCGTCACCGGCGAAATTTATTTATCGTATCGAGCCAACCACCTCCGAGAAAGACTTGCTCGGGGGACCTTGTATTGGTGCACACGCTTCCGCCGCATCCCCACCTCATCTCCCCACGCACCTTCCCCTCCTCGGATACACTCCGCTCCGGCAGCCCGTCTAGAGCAGTGCACGACCGTCGGCCGCTAAGGATCGAGGTCCGCCAGCTAAGGCGCGACTTTCCACTTCAAGGGTTCGTTTAAGTACCCATTCCAGATGGCTCCCTTGCTGGACTTGTTTGTGTCGACCCTGTTAATACTTCCATTGGTCACCGATGCGATATCTCCACACTACGCCCACCGATTCCATGGCAGGATAGACGACCTGCAGGGGGCTTACTGCGCCAGCCGGACGTGGGGATCCACGGGCAGTAGGTGGTGGAGCGGCTCCGGCAGATCCTCAGGTAGGAGGAGCGGGTTCTCTTTCCAATGTCCTTTCCGATCCGCGACGGTCGCCGGAGACTACGAAGGGACGTAAGGGGACGTGGAAGTGTTGGGGCCATCGCCGGCGGATTTCGGGAGTCCGAGGCGCGAGTATCGAAACTAGGAAGGGATGAAACGGCCGAGAGTGAATCAGGAAACTTCGAGTTAGCTCAGGAAGGAGAAGAGACACTATCGGAATATTCGCTTCCGATTTGCGAGCGATTCCAACGCAGTGAACTGTTTCCGTTCTTCGGTTGCGGGAGAATCTGCAGCCAAAAGAGAGAGTCTATGAATATTATTAACTACCTTTGTAGCGGAAAATGCAACAGATGGAGTGGATGGGGAGTAAATGCTCATCTCAATGCGCATCTCCAATGAAAATAAAATCTAACGGCTGTGTCCGCCGCGTCGTTACTATGGGTGATGACAAGAAGCTTCGTCGTACTTGTTTCTCACCCTCAGTGATGAGATTTTAACTGTCAAACTATCTCGAAGCTTATCCCCTTTGCGACAAACTATATTCTAAAGCATACTTCCTCATTTCCTTAGGGTACAATGTTAGAAATCAAATTACTGCAAAGATATTCATGTGTTCGCATAGTTATTCGATTATGTTATTTAATGGATCCCCCTACCACACGCCGGAAGGCGGCTTGCAGGGTACTTATGTAGATGTAGAATGGAAATGAACCGCCACAGAGGTTAAAAATTGAATTTGCACTTCGAGGGTACTTCCCTTGCGTAAGTGATTCAAACAGAGACCGTGAAACTCATTTATACAAAAGTAAAGGAGTTAAAATTAGATTGGGAGTAACTGAGATCGGTGGTATGTAAGAGGCTTGCTATAGACGTAAACAATTCGAATTCCTTCAGATTTCAATTCAGGGGAATGTAAGCTTGGACAAATACAAGCCTCTCTTTCAACACTCGGACTCCACTGTTGGCGATAATCTATTTGGTAAAATTATTTTCCCAGTTTCAGTTTAAAACTATCCACCCAACGAGAAAGATTCAGCTCTGAAAGATCCGACCCCACGAGATAGGCAATAATAACAACTTTCGCCGAGCCAAGAGAAATTTACTCTATGCTCTCGAAAACGTTTCAAGTGGAAGTGGAAACATCGGTATCAGCATAGGAGCCAAAAATTTCGACGAAAGAAGCGAAAAACATTCGCTCCATTTTGATCACATATAAAAACTGTACAAAGGAAATTCTTCCGAATATTTTCTTTCCCGTTTACCCTCCAGGTCTGACGGAACCTACTTGTCAATTTGCCAATGGGAGCGGAATCTCACTTTGTCTGAGGAACTCAATGAATCACGTTGATTGGCTATATTTATGCTAAGGCCCTTTTATTTAGGAAATACTATTCATCGTTCCAAGCGTAGATCCCGCTCATAGACGAGAGAATTTCGAATAAGATCAATTTCGAGTAGGAATTATTCAAGCATCTTATCCAACTACAGCACACCTGTTTTCATCGCACTGAAAGTGATTGTAAAATTATTTCTCGCCTAGCGAACGACCTTCATTCTCGGCCGTTCTTTGTCCGTAAATAAAACAGAGAGGGTAATTCTTCTTCGATGCCTTAGAGGAGTCAAAAAACTGAACATATCCCGCGATGGTAATCGAACCGCTGGCTGTAAATCAACTCAATGAAATTGCATTCCTTTCCTGGACCGTTCTTGGTACGTGCGTTACGTGGACTTGCTTGCGTCGTCGGCTGATAAGATGAATAAATTCGCGCGACCTGCCTTCCCCTCGATCCCTAGATGAAGCATCATGCGGAAGAAGGCTAAGTTCCGTGGTCGCGTGGCCTCTATGCTCGCGCGTAGTGTTTTGTTTACTATGCCGGTCGCCATATTTCGCATTTTCCGGATTCGGCGCGTGCGTTGCACTTGGGAGCGTCGGTTCCCTGCACGACAGTATCGCCGGAATGTCTTGCATTTCGCTTATAGATACACGTATTGCGGAAGGCAAGAATGTGTCTCAAGGAGGAAAGTGACAGCGAATGTGACCTGCAACAATTAATCGCCGCTATTTACAGAGGCGCGCAGCATTGTTTTGTTGAGGCTAAAAATGAAACGTTTGTCGGGCAGATGCGGTATCAAGGGGGAAATGGTCGGGCGGTGATTAAAACAGACTGGCTACGCGGAAATGTTTTGCTGTCATGAAATAGTCTCCGTCATCAAAGGACGAAAAAATTGTAATGCATGTGTGAGATCCTGGTTAATATCGATGCATAGATGTTCATACATTTCTTCATTTTCGATTCACTCGTTACCATATTCAAGTACATCAATCGCTTTACCCCTTTCCGGGGGTAGTACGTTAATTGTCTCGTTTATTCACAACCTTTCTTCCTTTCTTCTATTTATTGCTTTCAACTTTTGATTCCGAAATGTCTATACGTCTTTCAATACATTTCCTTTCAATTTTTTTCCGATATACTTGGAAGAAGTACATCCTGCTAAATTCGTGAATGCGATGAGTTCTCACAAAACTAAGCATTTGTTTTTATTTTTATCGAATTTCTTATTAAATAATGCCCATTAAAACTTTTTTTTACAAGCGAGAAACGTATGTGACAATGTGGTCATCTAATGTGATAGCCCAGTCCCCCCAATACTGCTCCGTAAAAAAACAGCCTTTTCAGCAAAAATGAAGAATTCTTCTAACGGATAAATTCAAAAAGTGACGATCAATTTAAGATATCAGTTCATGAAAGTGATATTAGATACTTGATATTTTCAACGAAAACCTATTAGCAGAAATAAGCTTATAGTAATTTATGCAGTTGGCTAGATAAATATTTATCGAATTATGGCACTCCATTGAATTTGATGGCATAATTTGTTGATCAGCGATGTTCATCAACATGTTGATTGATTAGAATTGATTCATTGATTCATGTTGATTGATCGTCCAAGTTTTACGACCTTGAAATCTTTTCTCACCGAAGAAAATCATTTAAAGTTACGAATTCTTCGGGTTTTTGACAAACAGGTGCCCTGAAATATTTTTTCTAGAAATCCTAGCTGCCTCAGAATGCAACACCATGCTGCTAACCTTATATATCCGCGACGAACATCTGTTACGGTCACCTTCGAACACTTTGGGCGGGTTTCGTAAAGTTGTCATGGCGCCAGATTCGTCCCTTGTTCAGTTCCCTCCAAGCAACATTCCCCGCGCTGCGTTCGTTTCCGCGCCACTTTATCGCCGATAAAATTGAACTCCTTAGGGTTTTAATCGAAAGCTATTGCGGAGCACTTCCGTAAAAGGGGTAGAAGGAGCAGAAGAAGTTGGTCAAGTTTACGCCCCGTTTCAGCCATTGCAGGGATGACGTTAGATTGACGACGTCCATTAATGAAGAGGTAATTACGAAGATGCGCCGAGAAAGAGAACACGTATTCGAGCGGAGCGCTTTCTCCCCTGTTGCGAGGCAAATTCAAGGAAGAGATTTTTTTATCTCGTCTGTTTGGAGACGAAAGAAGTAAGTAATCTCACGATAAGAAATATTTAGGTGATGGGAAGGAACAATCGCTTAAGATATAACTGGGAGCGATAGCTATTTTGTCACACATTGTTTTGGATCCCTCGATCATTTTTACTCTAAGCTATACGTTTCCGATCAGATAGTTAATCGAAGGCCATCGGTTACTTTTTAATTTTTAAGATTGCGAGTTCCAGCTATGGCGCCAGGAATTTCTTCAGGGGGGGGCAAAAATAAGATAACTTTTTTCGATAAAAAATGGTTTTATTTTAACATTTGAAACCTTTAAAGTAATCAGTTGCAATTTCATTCGAATGATCGATCGATTTATTCGAATGATTTCCTTTGCCCCGGAAAGGTAGGTCGTGTGTACCACAAAACATCACAGTCGAAATTATTGATGCAACAATTTCCTTGTTGGCTTCCATTTCTTGTTGGTGGACAGAAATCAGCTGTATATCAACGAGTATATTTTCAACAAAACATTTCGCTTTTGTGCTTGCCGATTTGTGCCACTGAGATGACGCGTGAGATTTCGCGAATTCGTGCGTGTCTTTAGTGAAGGGCCAGACTATGAAAGATCCCAAAACACCATGCACTTTAGTTGGTGGAAACAACACACAATAAATGCATACCCTTATGCGCCCTTTAATTTCTTGGAATACGCCAGCCAAGGAAATTGCACAGCATCCTTAGCAAATTCATAACTTGGAGTTGGTGACCAACAGTTTTTTAAAACTTCCATATTTTGAGATGAGGTCATACTAAACGAACGTCCAAGCTAGTGACCCACATCATAATCAAAATACGTTTGATCCTGTACACCAGAAACAGATGGCAGTGGAGATCCACCTGGTGCACTTAAAACAGCAATAGGTGCATGTATGGGTGCAGTTGTGCAAGCGCCAACATTCTGCTTCGATTTTTCTTCTCCGCCGGTATCACTTTCGCTACTACTTTCAGCTACTGCTTGCTTCCTCTTCCGTCTCCCTAAAAAAATAAATAACTACTACTAAACTTCCCAAAATAATCAATCAACTAAGTATTTAAGCTTCTAAACTGGCTCTCTACTAGAAACTTTGCGCTTAAAAATGTTTTTTTTAATCGTTTCCATACAATAGAGACAACGCAAAGAAAGGAAGAATGGCTAACACGTGTCAAAAAGATTGTGGAGGAGGGAAAGTGGAAAACTGTTTCTTTTTATCTTTTACAGCACTGAAGTGACCTATGCCCTCTTAGTGGCACACGCTCCTGTAGGTACTTTCAAAGCATTGAGTGCAAAACTAACGGTGAATGCTTAGTAGAAGAACATCCAAAGCAATGAAAACAAAAACGTTCGCAGCAGAATCCACGGAAGAAATAAGGTGTCTAAGTTTTTCAAGAATAATTAAAATTACAAAGTTTCTCGGCCAGTACACCAAATTTTAACTTATGAAAGGATGTAATTTAGGATCAGGGCCATTCCATGTCAAGTGGACCAATTTTAACGAAATGTCCCGCTCAACCTAATATTTGACTGTAAATATTACGAATTTCGATGCGACGCCGAAAATAGGGCATTTTCAGTTCACATTTACAAAACAAGACCCTCTCGTAACTCTTTCCGATTTTCTTTATATAAAAGAGCATCCTGTTACCTCTCTCGTAATATTTACAGTCAAATATTAAACCAACAGAAAGCATTAGGAAAGTGAAACTTTTTATCTTACACTTCGTATTAAGAAGTTATAAGGCGCAAAGTATCGCGTTGATGTCATGTTTATTTGCAGAGATATAAAATGCTAAACTTTAAAATTTTTTTCGCGCCACACTTTTCGGGCGGAGGTAACTTCACGTTCATCCCTATTTCTCGGGCCTTATACGCCCGCGATGAAAAACCAGAATTAGATTTTTAGAGAGATAAAAGCATGCTCTTTCTTTTAAAAATAATTTGGAAAAGTTTCGAGAGGGTCTTTTTTTGTAAATGTGAGCTGAATATACCCAATTTTCGGCGTCGTAACGAAAATCACAATATTTGCACTCAATTTTTAAACTAACGGACGACCTTAAGAAAATGAAACTTTTTATTCCAACACTTTGTATACAGTAGTTATAAAGCGCAAAGTTTCGTGTTTATCCTATGTTTATTTCAAAAGATACAAAATGCCAAACTTTAAATTTTTTTCGAGCCATAATTTTTTGGGCCGATTTTGCTTCAGATTTTCTTCGCAGATTTCGCTCATAAAAGATTTATTATTACTTTGTGTAATAGAGCAACATAGGTTGTATAAGAATACCAAGTTTTGTTTTGTTCAACGGAATACTACCTGAGATAACGTGTCTCAAACTTGCTAAAAATCGATGTCTAACTGTAGAAGGCTGCGGTAGGGGGTCAAACAAATTACTATATCTCAGCAAATATTTCATGGATGGATGTAAAACTTGGGAAATGTTCATAGAAGATATGAAGTTATGTTCACACAAAATTTCATTGAAATCGATGATGGTCAAGCGGGGACCGTTGGTCCACTTGACATGGAATGGCCCATCATTTAGTATTATATCGTTTAGTTTTCAACTGTTTATATTATCATTTCGTTTTATCTTCTGATATATATTGTTATTATGCGAGCTGCGGAGTCCATCAACGTTGTTTCAGGGAAGACGTATTCTGACCGTAAGAAACGTTATCCAGTATAAATTCGACTTTTCACAAGTTACCTCCTATTATAGCAATATAAACGATAAATTGTTGTTCTTCTGTGCTATGGAAATTTTCAACAACGTATCTGGACTAAAACATTTTGCAAATCGTAAAAACGTATGTTTGTTTAAGTAATGTAAACGACAAAGATATTTTATTGAAATTTTCACCGTAGCAGTCAAATTATTACAGCACACTATTCCGCCATACTAAAATAAGGTCGAAACACGAGAAAACTCGGGAGCGATGCGACGACAAGGGAAAAACTAGGCTTGCCATCTTATATCTCGGACGAGTCAAGGAACGCTAAGGCGCTACGCCCAAGATATCTCGGGATTCAGGGAGGGGGTTAATCAGATTTAATTAAGCAAAACTGATGCTTAAGTAGCAAATTAAAACATTGAATCGTTATGTAAAATTATTGGAGTGTGGTATACTTGTTATTATTTCCTTGTATAGTATTGTACGATTTTTCTTAAAATTTCAATAATAATGACAACATCAAAATCACTGTTAAAAACAAAAGAAACAGTCTTCGCATTTCCTGAGTATTTTAGGTTGCTTTAATTAGATGGTTTTACAGCTCGTTAACTCAAACAAAAATAAGATACATACCTTTCGTGCTGAAAAAGTTTCTAATATCCATTTTAGATTACTACTGTCCTGCTGATTGCAGCGCGTAAATAGGGAACAGAAGGTTCTACAACTTTCCCGCTAAATCGGCTAAATCCAACCTCCAATAATGTATATAATCTTTGAGTCTTTTGAATCGCCAGTTTTCCATTGGTTCACCAGAGAGCGCTCTCGTCTCGGACCAAAAAGACGACATCTTCCCGCCACGATTCATACATACTTCTTTGACGCGCAATACTATTATTACCTATGGATATTGTCAAAAAATGTTTCGTTTGACTAAATGATCGAGGGAGGGGCAAAGCCCCACCGTGGCTACGCCTATGGCGCCTTCGTAAGTGGGAGTTAAATTAGGCATGACATTTGCTCGCGGGCATTTACCGTTTAAAAATATTTATTCAGAAATTAATTATTAAGCACTTCTACTGTTACCACAATAATTTTTATTAAGGGTCGATACCATGGTCGTATAATAAAAATTATAGTGGTAACAGTAGAAGTGTTCTTTTCCTTATACTTATATATTCCTTATCCTTATAGTGAAATTCGAGGCCGATTCAGTAGATTCTATTAATTACTAAGCGTTTTTTCCAGAGGTACCTAAACTTTTACTCCTATTAGACCGTATATCGGTCGTTGGGACGGTGCACATATGGCCTAACGTGCTTTGGAGGGCACTTTATAGGCTGTAACATGGGTGGCAGGTATTTGGGGCGAGGAGTAATGTAAACGGAACCGTGGCTGCACTTAGGGAGTTATTCGGTTAGGTTGGGTGTGGAAGAGATTATGATTTTGGTGCTTTATTTGGATTGGAGAAATTCAGTAGGTTTAGGTAAAGACTTATATACGAACGAAAATACGAAAATATACGAACCTTGATGTGGTGGCAGTTGTGCTGTTGAAAGAGTCTTTCGACGGCTGAGATCATTTCGTACATTCGGGTTCCCAAAGGAAATCGAACCCGGGGCCGCTTTCACCAAGGTCTAACGCGCTACCCACTTGGCTATTCGAGAGCCCTAAATAATTATAATCGGTAGCTGTTTTAAAGAGCTAGTTTCTTTCGTCCATCAATGAGTGTAACGGTTGCTTTTTAGTTTGGATTCAAACGAGTATCTCCTTTTCTCCACTTAATTCATCATGAGTTAGCACAAAAAGTTATTAGAAGAATCAGAAATGACAAATTTGAGTTGTACAGAACGATCGCCAGTCAAAGGGGTGCATGCGGTCCGCGGGTTGAACATTCCTCATGTTCACACTAAGGTCCGTAACTGAAAGTTGCATCACATTCACGGAAGTAGACTGAAGTAGGATACGGGTCTCATTATTACAGTTATTGTTAATGTTATGCTGAGTTGTCAGCACTTTCCCAGTTTTAACCTAAATTGGAAGGATGACTATGCCTTTCTCTTCGTCGACAAATACTTCTATTAAAACTTGCGGTAAGCATGATAAGGAGATACTTTTATCGAGTCGTAAGGCATGAGTAAGATTTGAAAGCTTGCGGAATTAACTACGATGATTACAACTCAAGGCCCCATCATAGTGCTAAGGTTTTTACTGCCTGATTGAGAAACCACCTGAAAAAATGGTAGCGGAACTTCAGCCTAAGTGATCGATATTGGCCAATAGATATGCTGTGAGATAAATATAGGAATTTACTTTCCTGAAAGAGTTTCGAACATTTCATAGAATCTCCAAAACCGGGAACTGAGTAGTAAAGTGAGATTACTTTCCTTTTTACTGCTGGTACCCCAATCAGAAGAATAATATTCTCTTCTTTAACACCATTTCCCAAAGTATTCTTCTTACGAATATTTCCCCAGTTTTGAGATTTCAACAGGACCCTTGAGTTATTTTGTGGTGCACGTTGATATTAGTAACAAACAGTTAATGCAGGTAAGATTCAAGAGTTTAATGATAGTTGAATCGACTCGTAAATAGGGGAAACTTATCACGACTTATTTTATACGTAACGTATTTGAACTTCATCCATAATCGGATATCATGCGAGACATATCAATTATGAATAATTTTTCGCGGAGCATCAGCGTGCCTCGATCTAATCTTTGAACTTCGGGCCAATGATAGCCTTAACCACCCTTGAACATGTGGCATGGAAAAGAGCTATAAACAGTGACTAACCTGATATTAAAATCCACTTAAACAGTCGTTTTCTGATTATCTTTATATAGACACTAGTCTATTTATCCGTTATTGAGTACTCAGAGAAATGTAAACTGACTCTCTCTGTGCTGTGAACAAATCGATTTGAATACTCCGAACTATGGTATCAAAAGGGTCAGGGTAATAAGGAAGCTTGTAAGTATCGTATGTTTTATGCAAAGGATTTAATGTTGTCACGCGGATGAATGGAACAGTTTAGTGATGTTCGAAAAGATTTTACATTTATTAATACGCACCAATTGAGTAATACCTTTCGTTTCTCTTTTGGTACAGTTCAGAGAAAAGATATCTTTTATTTTATTTATCTCAGTCTTGTCCATAGCTGTGATAATATAGAAACTACCTAGGTATGAGTGATGCTGATTAATGATTTTTGCCTTGGTCACTCATTAATTGAATGCTGCGAAATGCGTCATTCATGTGGCCATTATTCCACATTTGCTTGATTTCCTTCCACTCACGGCTCAGTGAGGAAAGCGGTCTGAAACTATCATACTCCTCGTTTTCCCTAGTAAACCTCATTCCCTCACGAATATAATAATAATAATATTTTTTAAATTTCATACACACATACAAAATTATCAGACTAATTGTCTGTCGACAGGACGGATATGAACAGAATATAATTACACATATCAGAAACAAAATTACAAATTAATGTAGCTCAAGGCTCTCATAACAAGAGAAAACAAACGTAAGTGCTGAAAGTACAATAAGAAAAATAAGGCCAAAATAAACGAAAAATTATGGCGAAGACAAAACAACATCAATAACACAAGAGAGCAGACAAAATACTTTTTAATATCTAGAAGAAGATAAAAAATAAATTAAAATGGCAATAGAACCATTATCTTATGGACATAATAATTGTTTTACGAATTAACAATTTATTATAGCTATTTTCAGAGTTACTGATGGCGTCGAGCATACATTTGTAAATATTCCATGGATTAGGTACAAGGTACTCCAGTCTCCGTTTGCCATACAAGTTATATAATAATAAAGATGATGATGATGATAATAATAAGGGTAATAATGATAGTAATAACAATAATAAAATCATCTGGTAGCTGATGGTGGAGGGTGTGAAGTTGTAACCGGGTTCCACCCAGAACAATGAACAGACGGACCAACAAACTTAACGTTGGCGATGGTGTTGGATCTCCACCATGCATACGATGCTTTTTTTCTCACCAGTAAAACCCATCTAGACGACATTAGTTTGTTCCACACTTTTTCATTCATAAACGCAATTTTCCGCGCGATTTCTCCATGATTAGCGAGCAGCCTCCGCACTAACGAAACAGCTGACTGTTATGCGAACGTTTTCTGCGGCGAGTGCCGCCTGTTGCATAATAGACTGTTTTCCTTCCCTCTCCCGTTAACCCGCCGTCCCACTCCTCCCACGGCCTTGCCATCGCTCCGCTCCGTCCGAACAATCAGCACTAATATCGGAATTCAGAATCAAAAAGAGTCACCATATCCCCCCTTCGCCTCTCTCCGTACATCGCGGGCCTTCGAAGGTTAGCAACCTTCACTTGCCCATATCTCGCGTATCTCTCGGTAAAAGAAAACTATTTTACCCCTCCGTAAGAGAGCCGTCCAAAAGTCGGGCAAATATTGGAAAGAGAGCGGACCATAAAAGCAAATAAAGAGAAATTTATCGGTGAGAAAGATAAATCTCGTGATCACCACGAGTGTGTTCAAGGTCTATCGACGGAGGAAATCGGTCGAGGAACCAACAAATCAGTTTTTTGGCTTCGTCAACTCTGCCACTCCCGAGCAAATTCAATCATGCTCTTTTCTGAAAAAAAAAACGCGGGGGGAATGGAACATCCGGTGACGAAATTGAAAGCCTCTGACGTTTTTGGATGTGCGAGACATTTCAAAACGCTCATCTCATTGGGTGGTTTCCGCGGATTGGTAAAGTTTGAGGAACGGTAGACGGCAAAGTGAGATATCTTTGCATTGTTTAGTTCGGAGGCCGGTTTAATCCTCAAGCATTCCACCAAGGTAACAAAAAGTACTGTAAGGGGAATGAGGCTTACAAGGCTAGATAAGGAATGAGATACTTAGCCTTCGCTTTCCTCACTGAGCCAGAATTCCACGAGTGAAAAAATCCACGCAAGCGTAGCAAAATGACCGTACGAATAACGCTTTTCATGGCATTAATTAGGGGAAGACCTACATGAATGCCATTACCCAGTCACTGATACCTTAATAGCTTTCGTATCATCATAGCTATACAACAAGAGCATTAATATTATCCGTCTATCTATTCTATACCAAAAGATATCGGTCCTACAGTTGCCACCTGTTCCACCGATCAAATTGCAACGTAATATTAAATTAATTGATAAATGAAAAGCATTCCACTGATCAGGAAATGGTTGCAGAAACGAGTGATGTTAGCATTGTTAAAGGGAGATTATCCGGTGAAGTAATTGAAGCAGGTGCCAGGGTTTGAGATTCATGTTTAGAGAGATAATTTGCTGGAGGGAGCCATAACTACCCACATAACAACTTATGCACAAATAATTAACGGTAAATAATATAATAGCCCCTTTAATCCGCAATGCTCCTCCTCGCTCAAATATCACTTATTCTTCCCACTGCGTGTACCCCTTTCCTTATCGTATTCATTCTGCTTTTTGTACCGTTTGTTTCCTTTAGAAGTATCTTTCGTCTACCATACCAATCATTTTTGTCACCCAACTTTTATCTGTTCTCTTCATTAGTCGTTCAATTAACGTAATTTTACCTTTATTCTTCCCCTTCAATTTCCTATTCCACTTTAAATGCGTAACCTCTGCGGTTGAAACAGTTGGACGGTCAATCTGACTCTTAGCTGTTCTGGTTTACAGTAAACTTGTTAAGAAAACTAGCAGACTAAAGAATTATTCTTAATCTACGAGCTAAATCTTACTTTATATTAACCAATTAAAACAGAGTTTTACGTTAATACTAGAATACTGACCGTGTATGTTGAGAGATTCAGAGAAACTGTCAATGGTATGGTGAACATTTCTTTAATTTGCATTTTCACAGATTTTTCTCAATTTCCATTTAGGTTTCTCTTGTGATTTATAATTTACGGCATAATTTCTCTATGTAACATATAACGAGTGAGTAGAGTTCAATTATTATATTTATTATATATATATCCATCTTCATGCACTTAACTCGTGATTGGTAATGCATCAACATTTTTGTGTTACTTCATAACTCTAAATAAATTACTGATGATGAAAATTCAAGTGAAGTTGAGCTTTTGCAATTAGAAATAAAGCTGGGTTCATTATAATCTGCTGAGCTGCGATGGTATTGTTTACTCTGTTAAGAGATCTGAGGTCATTTTGCTCATAAGGGCCCTAACCAGGAATCGAACCCGGGACCACTTCCAACAAAGGCGAAAGCGCAGCGTAATTTGCTATCCGGGAGCCCTCCCTATTGAGTTCCGGACATTTATATTTTAAAAACTGTACTAATGATATTCCAGTCCTAAGATTACTCAATATCTCCGTAATCGCGGTACTGAGAGTGCTGGTTTATGTGACTTTTATAGTGCGAGGAAAGTAAAGTGATTTTTAATGTGTCAACAGTTAAAAGATAGCATAATAAGTACCGGATATGAACATTTCGCAAATTCTATTCGCGGTATTTTATTGCTAGCATTACTCCATGTCTACGTAATCTCGGTGCTAGGATCACTTGTTTATGTGACTTTTATATTACCCGGAAAGTAAAACGATTCGGAGGATGTCAACCGACCACAGTATATCGAGTTAGAAGATAGCATATTGAGTTATGGACGTTAATATTTCACAAATTGTACACGTGATATTCCTTTCCTAATATTTCCACACATCTCTCATAGATGTTGAGACAGCTAGCCTGTATTTGCAGTGCCCAGAAAGTGAAGTGATTCGGACGATGCCAAACGTCCAAAGCAGATGTGGCCAAGAGATATGCTAACCGAGATGGGCGTTTTACTCTGTAATTTTAAACCACTAGATGGAATCACGTTGGTGTATTTGTGTCTCTGGTGTTAACGCTCGTTACCATTCTTTCGCAAGATCAAGAATGGTCATCCTAAAACTAGGCCAACGCCTCCTTACTTTAGATCCTGACTGGACCACTTTAAGTATGAGTGTGAGACTTCATAAAAGAATTCCAAATTACGGCGGGTGATAGGTATTCACATGTGCCGCAAAAACTTTGTATCCTATACACAAGTATCTCTCAATGTAAGAACTCTGCATTCCTATTTAAATGCTTAATGTTTCGATGTTATTTTCTAACATCTTCACGTATGAAAATTCAGCCTCTTGGGTGTAAGGACGAGAATTGTGCCATTTTATCCGTTGCTTAACCTGGCGTAGAAATAAAGCCAAAAATTTCCGGTAAGTTTCATACAGTTTTAATCTGCATTTATGAGCAGCGTCTGGGGCTTTTCCTCGGGATAAATGGACCATTAGTATATTTTTCTGTTCTGTTACAAACGCACGGACCACACGCACCACACTACCGCACGCCAAAAGGCTGCTTGCAGGGTTAAATGTGGATGTATATTTACTCTGGACCTTTCCTAATTCATGAAAGCAAATCTAGTTTGCAAGGCCCCATAAAGGCACTAAATGCACACTCTGGATTTTCAATCCTAAAGCTTGGCAAGTGAATTTGAAAGCCTTGCCGTGAAAATGGACGTGTTTATATTTTATATTGTGCGATGAATAAAAATTGTTTATTACGTTTAAGCCACACTTAGTGACGTGCAGAATAAAATTTCCCTCACTTGTTACCTCCGACCAATGCTTTGAATGGAAAGTAAAATTTGTGCTCCTTTATATCTATTCTCACAGATCCTTCATAACACATCTTCCTAAAATTTTCAATACCTCAACATTGCAAATGATAAGTGTCCAGAGGCAAGGTATGATCTTATCAGAGCATGCGATTTCTTTTCTAAATACAATCTTAACTGAATTAAACATATAAATTCAACGAGTTGGTAGCTTAGTTCATACTTCTCTCTAAATTACTGACTATATACGAAAGCTATCACGGGCTATCAGCTCCTTTAAAGTATTGGTAAATATCGACGTTCCTATTACTATCTCAGTGGCCATCGTCGGGATAACCCTGTAATAATACTTTAATACTTTAAACCAGCTGATATCCCGAGAAAGCTATCGCAATTTAATTCGCCGGGAAAGCATCAAATCTTACTTTACTGGCAATTTGTTATTTCAGCTAAGACGTTTTGGAATAAAGAGCTATTAGGACATAAATGATCGCAAGGATTCTAGGATTCTAATATTAGGGAAACTTTACCCATCCACTATAAGGTTCACCCACTAAATTTTAAATTTGTTACATTACTATATAGTGTAACGAGTGTATAACGAAATTTTGGCAGCATTTATCGAGAAAGTAAGTATCGGGAGCAGAGCCGCGACCTATCTGCCGCTAGGGTACAAATGCAAACATAATTTCGCGCCTCTTAAAATTAAATACTAAAGCCATACATTACCTGATTTGCAGGTAAAAATTATTTTGTGAGAATTTGAAAATCCTGTTTTTCTGACTTTGTTGCATTGATCACAAAGCAGTAGTAACCATTAATTATGTATATTATTAACCATTATTCCATATGCTGACATAGTATATTGTCATGAGTTAATAGTTCACATTACTTTCGAGTAACTATCATTGTCATGTGCATAACAAAAAAATGATATGATTTTGTATGAAATCTACATTTCGCAACTAAATATGAACGTTTCTAATAAAAAATTTATTGCAACATAAATAAACACATTAATGGAATGGAGGCAAATAAGAAATAAAGAATAACACTTTACTTAAAAGATGTTCATTTCGAGATTTCAACAACGAATTCTTGTATAATATCATCACAATCAAGTCCATCACAAATTTCATTCTCTATACTAATTATAGCCAAATTACAGCCTGTCTGGGCTCATCGATGAACGCAAGCGCTTTTAGATCAATTTCGGTTTCAAAAGTGATCGCTTTCCAGCAGCAACAGTCACCGGAAGTGTCAATAAAACACGCAAAGCTATTTGCGAAATAGGAAGCACTCCGATGGAATCTCTAGTTAAGATATATTCTAAAACCTGAAGAGGATTTTTCATTGGTTCCAGAAAATTTATTAATGATTCCAATTATTCTATTAAATTCACTTCTCAAATATTCTTTCTCCTCTTGAGTAATCCTTAATTCATTCCTCTAAATGTTTGCAAATCTTAAATTCCTCATCATAATCTCTCCTAGATAAGTTTTGTATCACAGATAATATTTTTGCTATAATAATATTGGTTGGCTACGCTTCTGCAGCCACCCTTTAGATTGCGCCGCTCTGGTGCGACGCACCCATAGGACGGAGCAGTTCTGATTGGGAGTGCAAATAAGATTCGTTCACATTTTCGAGAACAAGTAGGTATGTTGAATGCCGATTGTTTTATTTGTACCTTCTCAAACTCATTTCAATGGAAAATAAATTGATAAAATGTCATAATGAGGGGATGCTGAGGTAGAAATAAAAAGAATAGAAAAGAACATAGGAAAATTGACCGAAAGAATCATATAATCCTGAAAAGGGATTTTAGAAGCACAATGACGACGATGGTGAATGACTAAACAGAATTAAATACGAGGGAAGGCCAACAAACAGCTGGTTAACACTGTTGAGTGAGATCCTTAAGAAAAGAATCGTGCCAAGTTCAAAGAAACAAATTGAGCGTATGAAAAGATGCGTCTGATACGAAATGTGTTTACGAGGACAGAAGTATGGCGGGATACAGTGAATGAACGAAGAAAGGAAATTCCTTTCTCCGAGAGGGAATAGCGTGAGTTGCATGCATCATGCATTTGCATAAGTAACATAAGATTATGAAATGATGAAACTATATCTTCGAGAGGAAGGATTGGTAGTAATGGCGGAGTTGGTAAAAAGGAGAGGCTAAAATATTGCTTCTTCCGAAAAGAAACAGCGTTTTTTAGAAGTACGCGCGTTCAATTATGTATTTCCTTTTAAATAGTGCCTCGAGTCTGTTTAAGCATATTTTCTTTGAGTATGAAATCTATCTTGTTACTGGAGAAAGAGTGTACCGCCCCTTTAAATTGACGCCCCCATCTTATAAACTCCATAATCGAAATTAGCTGCGATAACCGTGAAAATTAAGGTTATATACGGTCAAAGATGCACGCCATGATGTCGATTACTGATATTTTCCTAAGCCAATAAATTCATACACGCTCACCATTAATGAATGTGCGGTCAAAGGAAAATTCAAGGTCACACCTGGAACTTCGCTCGCCCCTTTAAAGTCATGAGCTTTAAAGTAGTTTCATAAAAGAAGCTCGTACGGAAGAAATCGGGATGGAAGATACTCATACCTTGAAGTCTAAATTAGGTGTCACTTTGTGAAAAGCCATAACAGAAACAGGCGAAGGGGGAAAAACAAGAAAAATATCTTAGTAATTTTCCTTAGTAAAATGGAAAATTACTAAGATTTTTTCTTTCACTTGTTTTCCTACTCATACCATGAGAATAAAGTTCATTCAGAACCGCTGATTTCGAGCCTGAATCACTCTGGCTGCTGTTTAGACCGAACAAAGGACTAAGATATTTATTAGTCATCATGGGATAGATCGGGAAATTATGTGAGGAAAGCATGGACAAACTTCCTCAATCCTCATCTTGTCTGGTATACCTCATTTAATCTGCAAAAGGGGTCCCGAACAGCCAAGTGGGCAACGCTTTCGACTTCGGTGAAAGCGGTCCCGGGTCCGATTCCCGGTGGAGGTCTACGAGTGAAATGACCTCAGCTGTCGAAGTAATTTTAACAATAATACTGCAACTTCCATCTGCAAAGCATTTGATGATAAATAGAGAATTGTTTGCACTTTAAACCGGACTTCAGGCTGAATACTGTTCAACCGTAACTTTTCGCTCTTCTACTTGAGTTTGAAATGGAATATAAACGGAAAAAACCAAAGAATGAGTGCCTATTCTCACGCTTTTTAGCCACCCAGGTCTGATTCTAGCCACCAGAGGATAATTTTAGCGTTACCTGGCAACCCTGGCTGAGACACGAGTATGATTTATGACTAAAGATTTCAACTTTTCCGAGAAACTTAATTAAATGTGTACGAGCTCCCTCCATAAATTCAACATCAACCGCTTGTCGAGCGAGTTTTAATCTTTGGTCGTTTTTATAATTTTAACTAAGTTACCACGTAACATGGTCGCATACGAGTAATATATAACGAAGGTAAAAGTCTTCCCGATGACGTCAGCTGGACGAGCAGAACCGGTTGTGCCATTAAAACACACGGGGACTCATCAAATCTCTCCATCTCCACGAAGAATACATTTCGAAAATCCCTCGTCCTGATTTTTCTCCCGATTGCCGAGATTCCGCGGGAGAATTACTACTTTGTTTTCTATGGATCACCCAAATTGGATAACTCGATTCGATTCCGATTCAAAAAATAATTCAGACTTACGATACCGATACTACCGAACTATCCGGTATGGATTAGGGGCTACCGTACAGCAAAGTGGGTACACCCGTTGGCCTATCGTGAGAGTGGTCCAGGGTGGTGGTTCCCGAATGCGGCTCAAATGTGCGAAACGACCTTAACTGTCGACGCACTTTTAACAATTCTTACAATCTGAATCGATACCGTTATCATTATTAGTAGCTTTCAAGGCCTGTATTTTTTCAAGGTTGCGCAGAAGTTACAAAGATTATTAATTTAGAAGAAACTTCATTTTTCGTAATAACACAGTTTCCGTTAAACATCGCTTCAAAATAATTGATCGCTTAGTTGTTAATGCCTACAATGAACTGTTATGTAATAATTTAGCATGTTTGCGAAATAATATACCTGTAGTTAGGAGAAATTAAGGTGAATATTTAAAGAGTAAGTATCAAAACGGCATGCCTAAAGCAGTAAACGACAAAAATGAGCAAGTATTTAAACAGTAAGAATCAAAACGGTAAGGATAAAAACATAAATTAAGCAAGATTTCGTAAGATTCCTCGCTACCATTACAACTTAAACAAGCCCAAGCATTCCTAATTATAAATTAATAATGTAAGATATAAGTGATATTATAATATGACAGCATCAATATCAGTATACAATATTATAAAGGTAATATAAATATATTGTCCATTTTTAATTTCATATTGAATCATACGTAATAATTTCTCTCTCGAATGCCTGTGGTTTTATTTAAATTCCTACTATCCCTTTTCAATTCTATTCATACGATTCAGTGAAGTTATATGACTTTAATTCAGGATATTGTTAATTCGCATGGCCCTAGCATTTTTTACTCCACTTCATTAGGTTTAAATTGAACGATCCGCTGAATGGAAACAGAACCTGAGCATCGAGTTCTTAATTATGATGCAACATCTGAAAACTTACCCAAGTCCACCCTAACACGGTCTTACATATATGCTGGAACCGAAAAAATATAGCGACGGACGTTGAACTTATCCACGTGCTAATGCATGTGGATTTTATCTGAACAAGCCGTGTGCCTTATTTTAAGACTTCTAAGTGTCGAAGCGCAAGTGTAAAAAAGCACTTAATCTTTTTCCGGAACCCTGGTGTTTGTTCGGATATAAACAGTCCCTCCGTTTGTTTTGCTCCTTACGCTGTGATGTTTGCGCAAAGGAAACTGCTTGCTTATGCGATTAATCGTCGAGTACTGGGCGGTGAGGAATTCCTTTGAGACATGAGCGATAGAGAGGTCTGGGTTAAGAGCCAGCCCCGAAAGGGAAAGCCTTAGGTACAGCAGCGCTACGTGAAATATTCAAAACGCTTGGCCGCTGTAGTATCTCTCTTCTTTACAATGACGCACAAGAGGTTGTTGTTTAGCTTTAGCAGCATCAGAAGAATACGACAGCATCAAAACAAGTATCCCCATCTCGAAATTCTAAATGCATTCAAATCCATACGAGCCCGCGGTAGCGAAGGTTGGGGCGACCCAACCTACAACTCAAAATTTGCGATGAAATACCAGGCAATTTGGGTGCACATTTTACTTACTGCAGAAGCGAAAACTCCAAGTACGGTGTATATTAAATTCTGATTTCTCATCCTTCATGGTTGAAAATCCTCGACCGCCACTCTGATGATTATAAATATAAGCATTTTATACGATTAAATATTTACAAAACTCTTAAGTTTTACTCTAAATCTTGATTCAAAATCGACAAAGATTTTCATGCGTTGTTTTTTAACGTATAATTACATTTTTAATGCACTCGATATCGTTGATAATAATCGTTTTAAGTGCTAAATCTATTAAGTGCTGTTTTAATAATCATCCAATATTGTTTACCAAACGTAATTGCATTTTTTGTAATTTGCAACACAATTACTGATAAAAACTGTAGAGTGAGCTTAAATAACCCAGGTAGGTTAGGAGTGTTCGCCCAAAATCGGCTCGTAACCATTACGTACCGGCCAAATAATTGGCAGCAAGCGTCAGCCTTGCTGCTGGCACGCATGGCTTGGATAGATGGGTATTTCGGTTTATTTTTGCAGATTGGAGTAACAGGCAACCTCGGGACGTAACTGGAATTCAGACAGTGAGTAATTTCTAACAACGGCTCTCAGAGAAATTAAGTCCGGTGATCTATATCCAATGACTTTGAAATGGAGCAATGACGGGCCTTCCCCAGGCATGGTTGGCTTACCATTTGTCTCAACGATATAATAAATAAATCATAATTAATAAATAGATATAATATATAGATCATATTGCATTTAATTATTTTTTAAGCTTCTGAACGCAGACTTCGTTCATTAGGAAATATTACAATTATCCTAAAAATGGAAAATGTTTAGCCATCCAGCCAGCCAGATTTACGTTTTCCACGTAAAAATTAGTATCGAATAGATAAGCGGTTCTGTGACAACTCGGTAAGATAGCATTTGATAATGGGATATATATTCGGCCAAATTCGTCAAGGTTCCCGGAGAATATCATTCTAATCGCTAAGATCTGATAAAAAATATCGCCACCCATCTTCGTTATGTACCTAAAAGAATTGCTTAAACAGAACCAACCGTCTTTAGGATCCGCAGGGCCCTGGGCGGAGTATTGCCGCGGGGCCCCACTTGAATAAACAGATTTCTGATTTAATTTTCCAAAACTCCGGAAAATGTAGTTTAAACTATTTTAGTAGATATAATATTTATTAAGGTTCATAAAGATTTATCGAAAAATAATGAGGCATTGGAATTATAAGATTCATTTTTTACCTATAACACACCAATACTGTCGATATTTTTTGATTTATCAATCTTATCAACGTCCTGATGTTCTTTTGACAAAATACATAAACCTGTCTGCTTCTTTTGCAAAAATGACGATTTTAAGAAACTCAGAAAATGATCTTCGTGAGAGTTTACTGACATTGGCTTTGATAGAATTACTCTACGAAGTATTTCTTTGCTTGCAAAAAGTTTCTTCGAACTCATTTCAAATTCAATTTCCAATGGCGATTCCCGAAATCTCTAACACCCAGAAGTGTGGGGCCCTCATAGGGGCGGTGTCCCCATAGGCGCGGGGCCCGGTGCGAATGCCCCCCAGCAACCCCTTCAGACAGCTCTATCTGAAACCGGTATGAAGCGGCCGTCGTATCTCCTTAGATGCAGACTAATGAATAACCTGGAGGAAGGAGGTGTTAAATAATTTCCAGGATATATTCTGAATCCGTACGTACCGTGAATTTCACTATAAATGCCAAGGGATGAATGAGATTGGGGTAACTCTATAGCTAGCGAATTTCTCTTAAATTTTCCCTGCCCACTTTAGCCTTCACTTAGCTCAAATCTAAGCTTAAAGTGAAGGTTATCTTCTGACGTAACAGAGCTTCTAACGACTCCCAACGTAATGGGATACGAGTTAAACAAGGGTTCGCTCCATGCCGTGTTTATTACTGCCGCATTAACTCATCAGTCGTACTCTGGGATACTAAACCGGGATAAAACAATGATATAAATTTGGTAAAATGTACGTAAAAAAACTTTATTTATTTAAAAAGCAAAACAAAACCGCTGGGACAAAAAACTTGAGCGAATCATAAAATCGATATTGTTAGGCGTGACTTCGTGGAAAGCAAAGACTTAGTACTTTTCTTGGAAAAGTACTAAGTGTAAGTCTTTGCTTTCATTGCATTGAGCGAATCATTTCCTTTTAAATACTTCTAATTTCGCTTTCGGTGGAGCGTGCGGTTGAATGTAAAAGCAAAGCGGTTTTTCTCCACTTCACTGCCTCCGCAGAATAGGCATATCACATTTCTCCCGTTAATTCACTTGCGGTACTCGTTTTTCCGTGACTTAAATGAACTTCGTTCGTGTAAAGTAGAAGACAAGAATAAAATCACAAATGGAAAAACAGGCATTATTGAGGATTTTGGTTTTATTTTGCATCAGATAGCGACATCTTCGATCGCTATTTACGGAGCCTTACGTATTGGATATTTTACAAATTTTCCCTCCGCGAAGGCCCACTTTGAAGACCAGAAGAATCATACACGTTCAAGTCACGTATTATACTCTGGGTCACGGTATTTTTCCATATGCGTTCAACAGGTTGAGTGGTGTATAACATTTTGATGGATGTATGGTTTTCATTGAGCTAAATAAATGCCTTTAATTAACGCAATTTTTTAGAAGATTTTTAGAATTTAGAATTTTAATTTAATTTAGATTTAGAATTTTGAGAAAAGTACGTCTAACAGAATAATAATTTACTTCAATAGATTTTAGCGACGATCTTCTCATAGATCAAGGATTAGAAAAAAACATCATCAGAGGGAAATCATCTATGGAATCCTTTTTCCTAAAGAACTCTTTCTTCCTCTTTTTCATCATAGTAATTCTTCGCAAGTATGCCAAAAGTGGTATGATCAATTACTATTGTGTTTAAGTTAAGAATAATTCTATATAGTTTTAATAGAAACAGTGCAGCAATGGAGTCTATTCGTACTTTTAATGAAATTAAATCCTCATGGATTGAATCTGGATTTGGATTTTTATGCAAAACAGAGTTAATACGAATACTGACGTTAGCCTCCATAATTATACGATCGACTTAATACTGAAGACATCCATGCAGACTGAGAAATCCGTAAGCCCGAGAAACCCTCCTTAACAAGTTAGCAAATCTGAGAAAAGAGCTGTTGATTTTCCAGCCACTCTGCCGCAGCTTTGTAATGGGAATTTATCCAATATTTCGGATGAGCCCTCAGTTTTTTCTCGTGTTTATGTTTCCTTTTACGGCAGTCAAAAGACTAGTCTCAGGCGTCTCTCACCGATTCCCGAGGCGAGAGAAGAGAGGGTGAAGCCCTTCTCCGTTTTAACGACCAATTCGTTCCTCCCGATGGCCTGTCTTCTTGGTGGGTCTTTCGCGAAGGCACCCGCAGCGATGTAACGACACAAATCGATGACATTAGGATCTTCTTACGAGGTGGCGAAATCTTTTTCCCCTTCTTGTATACATCTGCGCTCGATCCATCTTTCTTGAAAGAACTTGTTGCGCAAACAACAATCTTGAAATCGCTCGGTAACTCAAGTCTTACAGAGGCGTTTACATTTCCATAAGACGATGTGAAGATGGAAAAACCTAATGGAGCGCAAAACTAAGAGGATTTTCCTTTACGGTTTTTCTTCTGGTTTCTTTTCTTATTGGAAACGATCAGTTAGAAAATCGAAACTAATGTGCCCTCGTTCCACACACTCTCCTCAATGAATTATTGAATATTTAAATAATTGATATTGTAAAATTCAGTCTGTTTCTAAAGCAATAAGACAGGCTACATCTTAAAATTTGCTTTCTAATTGCAATTATCATCTTAAGAATTAATCAAATAGTACTTCCGAACAAGATTAAAGCAGAAATATTTCTGGCAAATTGACATCTAAAAACTATCCTCTTCCATGATAGTTTAATTAGATTTTTTCCATCGACTATGACCTTATAAGGTAGAGTAAGTGAATTTTTTGAATGGTAACATAATAAAACTTGTAAATAAACTTAATTTTTTGTCTAAACTTTTCTGTGTATAGCCCTAGTTCAATTGAATATGTCATTGAATTTGCAAATATACTTCTGTGGCTTAACTATCGCTTCAAGTAGAATAATTTTACATGTTACATGCATCAAAGAAAATTTACCTAAAAATTCGGAACCTCTCGATAAATTAATTTCTTCTCGACCACCAACAAAGAACAGCACGTTACAATGGGCTCCGAAGATAGGAAAATAGGAAAAAATCGTTCCAAAAATTATGGTGGCTTTCGAATAAACTAAGAGCCGAACGCTAACTAAAGTCCTATTATTTGCCGATTCATCCTAATTGAAGGAAATAAAGAGTGTGACGAACAAATAAATAAATATCGTCCTTATTTTGAGCAAATATGGGACTATTAAAACTCGTCTTCCATTAAAACCCATGGTCAATGTTAAATAGATCTATTTAATAAATAATAATTAAAGTAATTTAGATTTATGTAAAGGAGGAAAAATTTATTTGCGGATTTAAGAAACCTAAGTGAAGCTTACGAAAAGGTATCCACAGTAGAAAACATCCACAAAGAAAGCAGGTGGTAAAAACCTGCACATATTTAATGAAAGTGATAATTAAAAGATACCCTTACCAATAAATAAAAAATGGCACAAATAAAAACATTTATATAATATATATTAGAAATGGTACAGCAATTAAATGAAAAACGAATAGAGTAAACCATTACTAAAGTAAGAATTCAAGTTCTATGAAACGTCTGGTAAATCAAGAGAAAAATTAAAAACACTAAGCACTTGACCGAGAAGCATAGAAATCTAATTTATTCTATGGAAAATATAAATGAAAATTTAGCCAAGAATCTCGACATAAATATTTCGAATTCCTTCGTAACAGTGCGATCAGAAATGCCAGGTGTCTGGTGCCAGATGCGGCACCTGTTGGTATTCTATTCCACCGCTGTTTTCTTCCTCTTAACTCCTACAAGTCTTGGAAACTTTTCAAAGTTAAGGAGTATTTATTATGATCACCTCAGTGTGGAACCCCGTAACCCAGAGGACGTAAGCTACAGCCTACTTATAATAATAGCTCTTTGCTCACACACTCCTTTAGCTGATTTCATTGTGCTCACATTATTTTACATGACTTTTGCCTTCGCCGCCTTTGTCTTTAACGGAAAACTTTCACTTTCAACATTTTTCAGCTTCTCGGCTGTAAGGCCTTTTGTGTCTCATTTCCATTTGTCTTTTCCTCGTCGAATACAATTTGCTCGACAAATATTCTCCTCCTCCATTTGGCCTTTTAAGCTAAGCAGCGTGTTCTAAAATACCGTCTGAGTTATTGTTGCATTTATATAAATAAATAACGTCTTTATTTCGAGTGAAATTGAGATTTTAAAGTTTTCTTTAGTATTCAACCCATTACGAACGTGATCTTATTGCCGGAGTACATCGTATCGCACTATTTCGTAAGTTACCTTTCAAAACATAAAGCCTGTTATTAGAAGAGGAATATTTGAAGATTCGGAGTCCAGTAAACATTCTGTAAGTTATTAATGAAACTACGTTATTTGTTCTTCATCAGATTAGTTCAGTATTACCACAAGAGTTCCAAAACTACGATACTTGTTCAGTATCCACCCAGCCCAAGAACTAAGCTATGCGGAAGCATCTCATGTTGTAAGAATTGCCCGTCATAAGTTGATTTTGCGGAGCATAATTGTAATAATAATAATATTAATTAATATATATTCACTTTTATAGATGAAAGATCCTTCAGTTATTCCTCTAAAAGTATAAATATTTGGGAAAATTTAATAGACACTTTATCAAATCCGGTCCGCCAGATTCTTTTTTTGTCCTAATTTCAGAAATGTTACCACCTCCTCTGTTTTTATTAATAAGCCAACCTCTACTAATTAGAGCCAACTCTAAAAATTCAAAATTTGACAAAGACAAATCCTAAATACGAAAAAAAAGTTAGCTTTGAAGTTTTGTTGAAGAATCATATCAATTATTTCACGCATAAAGAATTTATTCATAGTTATAATATAATGGAGGATAAATTTCAAGATTGTCCCTCTCGTGGACCTTACAATGATAAAAACTGCATTAGGCAATACGTAGTAATATATACAATAATTAAGTAAATTACGTATGCAGTACAAACAATAGGTAATAAGGCAAAAGCAAGGGTTGGCCGATAATTTAAACCAAGATTGGTATAAATATGATCCCTTCAATTTTGTCACATCCCGGCAAAGCGTATGGAATGTCGAGAGGGAAATAACTGCACGAAAACACGACGCATACCAAATTCCAAGCCCGTGACGCCGCCTTCCAACATTACTCGTCGCGGGCGACGAAAAATATTCCCTCGCCTTCGCGATTAACTCACGAGCTCTCAATGTCGAGGTTATCTACTCAAAACGCATTCGCCGGTGGGATGAAAACTTGAAGAAAGTTTACATTCGGTTACGCAGTCCCTTGGCAAGGAGTGGTACTCGGGAATCTCAGGCGACCTTGGGGATGAGCCTCCCTGCGTTCTAAATTCTTCCGAAGATTTCGCATACCCAAAAAGCCCGATTTCATTCCTCGGTTTCTTTGTTTCGGATTTGGCGAGGGGGAGGTTGGTTTCGGATGCAAGTCATCCAAACCCTGCAACCCTTCTCCCACGCGAAACAGACCGACGTTGCTATTCCAGATGTCCTGGACTATACACCATTACGAAATCCCACGGTCATGATAAAAATCAAAAAAGAATTTTCAAGAAAGAACTAAGAATTAATTCGTGGAATGGAGAAAATGTAAAATCCGTGTTTGTTTGCAGACCTTAATATCTTAATGATCTTAATGGAGAAGACTCAGATTAAAAATATCGTTCTTTAAATTTTAAATACTTGACTTTTGGGGGTTGGGGTGCCTAAGGCCGCACGCTACCTCAGATAAGGTTCGTTGCGGCCTTTCCTAAACTCTGGTAAGCAGATTCAAAATCGTGCGCCATTCCGATCCTGAAGCCATGTCCAGAGGATTCAAGTATGAAATACCCTTCTAAACTTCAATCCAGAAACGTCTCTAGGCATCAATATCAGAGGACCGAAACCTTTTCTAAGAGTAATTATCCTATGTAGGAAGACTTTTTAGGCACTGCTAATGTTTTGTATACCTATTTTACTTGAAAAATAGGAAATTGAGTGAAAAGTGCTTAACTGAACATGGAAGTAGATAATTTTTTTGAGATTAAAAGGGTCATAAAAATGCCTCCGATGTTGGTTTTGATTGGGGGCATATGTCCTTTACTCCCCCCTGATAAATTCCAGTCCAATGGTAGGATTTTGATGAAAGATTAGTTAACAACGAAAGAGATATGAATACATAGTCTTTACTCTTCCGCACCAATGGCCCTCCAAAGGATTGCATTTCTCTGAATGAAACGATCACTCATATCCACGAGTAATTTTTTTAATTCTCGAAACAGAAGTTTCAAGTTACAACGAGGATACTTTTGTCATAGCTGATTCTAAGGATATAATAATAATTATTATTATAAATCGTATTCATTTGGGCGAGACAGACTTAACGTCTCTTCTTCCATCTAACCCATACGGGCTACAGAGAGAAAACATCACTATAAGTGAAGACCAAGCCAAATGCATCATAGGGAAAATGCAGCCCTGCCTTCTGTATTTTGCTAGTAATTAGTTATTTCATGCTAATTGATGATTACTTGTGAGTTCTCTCGCAAAAACGTAGACCTTTGCAATCATGTAGTACAGGGTATTTTGATGAATGGGAATTTTTCCATTCTTATTTGGGCATAGAATAAAGAAAAATGAATGTTTTGCTTACTTACGGCTCATTAATTTTCATGGCTGTGGCATTTGAAAGCTACTGAGATCTTTTGATGCTGAATAATAGCATTTATTTTAGTTTCTTTTTATTAAACGTAATGAAAAGATTTATTTAAAGTGTCATTGCACCGCTTATAGCATTTTAACTGTGAAAAAGGCAATGGATGCATAAGGAAGGCGTTAAGAAGGAGTTCTGATTATTATAACCTGATCCTCAGCTTTTGCTAAAGTAAACATTTCAAAAGTCTTGTTTCGACGAAATTTCATTTTATTTTGTGGCGACCGATTCGCCCAAAAGTATCCCAAAGCGTTTTTTCTTATCCTTATAATACATCACGTATTTTACCACGTAAATTTGATGATAAACAGACCAAACACCTCAAAATTTATCGACATCTTCAACATCGAGTGAGCGAAAGGTTGCCTAATTTTAGGTTCAACTCACGGAGCGGATGAAAAATGTAATGTGGCCCTCCGGCCTAAGGGGTTGAATTATCGTGATGTATATCCTGGGAATTCCGGTTTCTTTCTCTGGATTTCGTCGGTACGACAGCCTGGAGAGAGAATAGTGTCGTCTCGCTGTTACTCTCTCATGTGAAAGAGTTCACCGTCAAACGCTGCTCCATTTGACCAGTGCTTCCCAATATTTAGTCTCCCATAGCACAGTAACATACTAACTAAAAATCCGCAGTGCCCCAAATCATCTATTTGTTCGTTTGTCTGAATTCAGCTTTAACAAAAGGAAAGCCGGAGGAAGTATAAAATATTTTAATATTTTCATCACGACCTAAAATTAAAAGGAAAAAAACTCTGAAGATAAAGTGTGAGAGAAATGAAGAAAAGTATTAAACGTAATCCTTCCGTCGTTCGTAACCTGGTGCAAGACATTCCGGTCCCAGACAATTTTTCCTCCGAAATCTCCACTGCCACACTGTCACTACTCGCTGCGGTTAAACTCAGATATTTCGCAGCCAAGACCTTACTGCGATCCGGTACAAAAAACTTTCCATGAATTTTTAAGTACTGATCTGCATGACTAAATACGCGATATCGTGATTCCCGTACTCAATGAGCGTGAATTTCGAGAGCAGGCGCCTCTGGAGAGAACGGATAGCCATTACTTTTCTCTTTTTCCAGATAGAATTAGGAATACCAATCTGGAAGCTAACTAGGGAGTTCGGTGTTTTCACACCCCCTGCCATACGCCACACGGCGGCTCGGGGGATATTAATGTAGATATAAGAAGCTCGGTTGGGAAGAACTGCACTACGTTTATATCAAGCTGTTACATGCAATGCCGACAAAGTATAATAACTGAAATTTATGTAACTTTGTCCTCTATTCAGACTGTTTTCTTCATTGATGCGCATTTTACGATGTGAAAACAAACTAGCCTGCAATTTTCACGATCATGGTATTAATTGTCAATGATTTGAGGTCTGGGGCGAACAGGAAACTACATTATCTTCTCTACGTGGGTGGATGGATGCGTTACCGACAAACTCACGAAAATGCGAATAAACGTTCTATTCTGATTACCTTTTTCCTATCCTCTCATGACGAACTACGCATTTGCTTCGTTCAAATATTTCCAGACACCGTTCTTGGGTATTTCAGATCCATGCGAGTTCAAGCGATAGCCAATTCAAAGCAATACTAATATAAGACTGCGTAGAAATGTTTTGGGTAAAAAATTCCATGAGAGTTACTCTCAGTTGCAGATGCGCGTGTGAATAGGAGAATTGCCGAGAGTGGTGAATAAGCCAATATTCGCAGTTGCTGAGTGTTCACCGGTGTACAACGTATTTAAAGGAAAGTAATGCTGACACTTTCCTTTTCCTTATTTTCACCTTTTCCCCCTCTTCTTTTTAAATTTTAGTTGCTTCTGTCAGTAGGTTTTGCAATTTTTTTACACGCTGCCTTTCTCGTGGGTGTTTCCCTGCAGGGTCTTATTTTTCCGAAGTGCTGACTTAAGTTTTTTAAAGCCAAGTAACAGTTCCTTCTTTTTATTATATTGCTTTTTCTCTTGTCTTAATCCCAAAAGCTCATTCTTTAAATCTTTCTATGACATAGGGTTAGAGGTAAGAAGAGACAAACTATTCTGAATCTCGTCCCGAAATAAAGTCGTTTAATTATTATTACCATTATTATTATTATTACATACCACGTACGAAAAGCACTCGCGTATAAGAAGCAGAAAGGTTTTTGCGACTGTATTTTATAACTTTATAACAATCAATACCATGGTAAATCTATATCCTTCTATAAGATGCACCCTACCTATTAACCTAAATTTTGATGAAAAAAATGCGTCTTATAAGTGGGTATCTATGTTCTTTCTCATCTGCGCATTTGCAACATTCAGTTTTCATAAAGATCGATAGTAGATTTCGTTCAAAATTTTCAATATGCAAAATTTCAACAGGCATTAAATTAAATATTTGTGACTGAAAATTACAATTAACGGAAATGACATAGAATCACAACTTACGGAGTAGTTTTGGTCTTCTTTTCCATTTAAATATTTATTGTTAGAGCAGTTTTAATGTTTTGCTTTAAGGCGAGAAAATCTTAAATTTCCAGTTTTATTGCTGCAAAAATCAAAGTTATAAAGGATTAAACAAAAGCCAAAGGCGCAAGAAATCCGCGAGTCGCCTCTCGTTCGTGTAACCTGGATGAGAAACAGCTCAGATGCAGAAATCGAAAGATTTATATTGTTTACCCGTTGATCGGAAAAACAGAAGGTCATCAAGAAAATCCAAAGGTGACGTTTCACTGCAAAATCCATAGCTACCACCCAATACTGGCGAATTGACGGAGTAGGAGAAAATATTGTTTTCTGAGGCAGTTTTGAGAACGTGATAAGATAGTATGTGTAAGTGAGCTATGGCCAGATTTCTTTAGGCAACGATATTCCTAATGGAATAGATAAGATATTCATCTTCTCTTGGGGCACAAATAAACATTTGTGAAACGATAGATACAACCAAAGAGACTGAATACCATAATTCGACCAAATAACAAATAAAAAATACAACCAAATAATAAATAAAAATACAATACAAAATGCAACAATAGAAATAAAATTATGCAACCAAATAGACTAAATAATAAGGTTAGTACTACTCCCAAATAAAGGCATTTATTATTATTACTATTATATTCTCTTTGGATACAATTTTACGGTGCCATTGCACGGACGAAAATTTGATCGTTGGCTGAAGCAAATCGTTGGCACTTGTGAAGCCTTTTCAACCTTGAATTCTAAATTCCAGTAGGTTCAGGCACTTATTGGAGCCACCTTAGAGTGCCTCTTAAGTTTATCAGCTTTGGTGACGCAAAACTCACCTGCTATATCGTACTCTTTAAGGTCAATGGTTCTCGAGAAACCAGCGCTACTTATGCAAACTCGATCCGTGAATGGATACGATATATCATCCTGTCTCACCTGAGAGAGAGGCTCTGATTCACGGTCAACATTTCCTCGGACGGGACGAGGTTTGACGATAGTCTCTCTTGAGCGCCTCTCCGAAAATTTAAGTACGTCATCCTACGTAAGAGGTTGAAATGTCTTACGTAAAGAATTAAAGTGGCATAAGGAATGTTGGAAGTTATATGTTGACAGCGAATTATAAAAAGGTAAAATAAACAAATGCTGGAACTCATCGTGTCATTCGTGAAAGGGGTGCATGATGCGAGCCAAAAACTCGATTCATTACTGATTTCTACGAAGCTAATAACACGTTCACTGCCATGAGGGTCGTATTTGACCCATACCCTACAGTTCTCCAAGGGCCGTGAGGGTCATTTTGATCCCTCCAGTTGGAAATGGTATAACTTTTAGGGGTTATTTGAGACCCTAAAAAGAGATCGATTTGAATCCCTTGAAAAATAATTTATAATTGATGTGAATTCTAGCGTAATCTGAATATATTATTAATTTTGTACAGGTATGTACCCGGGGAAATATACCTTATAGAAAAAACGAAATAATTCCTTTTAAATATAAGACAGATCAAAAATGATTATAGAAATGTGTTAATATAATATAATGATACATCGAAATGATATTGGCTTCCCAGAAACTCTTTCGAAATTTTTGTTAGGTAGTTATATGTAAGAAAAAATTCCAACGTGGCATCTTAGATACTTTCTTTACCATTGGCTTGGATTTTATATTATATGTACTAGATTGGATAACTAAGCCATGTAAATTTTGCTCGATCATTTGTTTTGGAATAAAGTACGCCATCAATACGGAAAATATTGCTGAGTGATTGATTCACGAAGGCGACGAAGATCGAAAAAAAGTTAGTAGGATATGATGACGAAGAAGAAACAGAAAACACGAAGAATAAAAGCCTCTGTTATGCAAAAGGAGAAAAGTATGTTTTTGCCTGTCTCTTTTATAGAGTTTTGACAGCCGAAGTCATTTCGCACGTGGGCCATCAGCAGCAATCGAACCAGGGACCGCTTACATCACAGGCGAACGTGTTAGCCACTTGGCTATTCGCTGTCTAGTAGGGTAAAAGTGGTCAAGAACTACATAAGTCGATGATACTTGCGAATGATAAGGGAAAGATATCAAACTTGTATCATACCACACACTTTCAGGTTTGCTTTTAGAGACCATTCGTTTAACACTTTAGCACCCTAAAAATTCGCTGAAAAGTCGCCAAACTCTCCAAAGAATTCGCTAAAAGATATTAAAGAATTATAATGGCTGGAATTCGCTTTACGAATATTATATAAGTTCAAACGTTAAATCAATTTAAAAAATAATACGAAATTAAAGACTTTTATAAGAAATAAAACGTTATGCTATTTTGATTAGTACACATAAGTGCTGTGAAAGTAACAGTATGTTTGATAGAGGGCGATATTTAGCTAAAAGAGAAATAAGTCTCTAGCGATTCAGCGACAAAATCTCTGATTTAGTATCTGAGCTCATATTCCCAACAGTTATTCGAATAGGATTCATTTCTCGGCCCAAACTCTCCTTTGAGCGGCAGAAACCAAATAAATGAAGGAAAGAAAGAATTCGCATGAATGTGGCCAAACCAATTCTTAATCAGATCACGACCAAAGTTGCAAAATTCAATTTGACAATTACATTTAACTAGGACATTCCCTTGTCCCTTTTAAAATAGGAATGATGACGCTTACCGATAAGCTCCGCAGAAAATGAGCCCACGAAGGCAGTTAAATTCCGACTGCAAGCAAATTGTAGTCGACGGGGTTGGGCCTTTGCCTGGTGATGAGGGCTTCAGCGACGAAATTCACCGGTTAAAATGGATTTCTTAGAGGGCACTGCAAACAATCCACCTAACCCTCTCTTTTTCCGTGAAGCCATCTCGAAAAGGAATTCCGTAATGGAATTCTGGTGAAGTTGTTTACGTCTGCGAAACAGCAGGGAAACAAAATACTTATAAAAATGAAAAAAAAACGATACAATCTTATCACCCAGGCATGCCCAACTTTCACGCCATTATCTGTCCGGGTATGCATGCGACCTCGCTTATTCACACTGACGTTGTCAAGTCACAGCGCGTACTTCCTACAAAATGCGGGCAAAGCAGTGCTGAGTTGAAAAGTCTCCTATCTTTGGACCCTTGCGTGTAGAATTCTTACATCAGTAAGCGTCCTCTGGGCATCTTTGAGAAACACTTGCCCTAGTGGTGACCTGAGCTGTAAGGACATTACATGAGAATACATTTACTTAAAACGGATCATCTTACAGGAAATATCTGTACATGCAAGCTTGTGTAGCATGACATACCGAAGTTTCCCAATAACAAATTCGATTGAATCAACAAGTCTCAGAAAATGATTGTCATGTAAAATGTCAACTTCGTAAATTCCCTACTGTCACGATGCATCCGAAAATCTTTCCATGTAATCGTCGAAATTAAAAAATAAATAAATTACATCTTGAATCATTCGAGGTGAAGTTTCTTTGGGTAGCAAGAGAGAGCGACACCGATGGATAGCTAGGGCTAATCGCAAGCTAATCTTTACGAAATATTAATTTAATATTAATTACATTCTATTTGAATGTCTGATTAGAATTATTAAAGGGTTAAACAGTACAGTTAGCGGTATACTCAATCGTTTACCAATGAATTTAATTAAGATTTAATTATTCAAAGATTTCCAAATCTCCTTACTCTCGGTCAACCCTCGGGTAGTAGCTGCGACATATTTTCTAAATTCTAAAATACATCTGTTAAGGATAAAGTCAAGCTAAATCTCCAATCCTCAATTTCCTAACAATACTTCATTAAATCGTAAAAAACCCAATCTAGCATAATGAGAGCATGATGAGATTCAATGAACGTTGCACATTCTCTCTGTGGATTTTTTAAGGAAATTGCACTGAAAGATCACAGATATACTTTGCAAAATTTATCAAGAACCGAGAAGTGTTGATGATTTCACGTTGGAATAATCCATTTCATTGACCCCTACTATATAGAGGAGTGGAATATTAGCTGAATACTTGCATTATAATCTTTACGAAGTTTTAATCAACGGCAATTGTTGATGATCGAAGATCAGAATCGGCAAATTTGAAAGTATTGTTGCTCAGAAAGAAAGTTCTCTGAAACGTACCGTATTTTTTCAGATACTCCTTCAAACAGAGGCATAAGGACCCTAATTGAAGGTCATAATACTTTTCAACCGTATAACGCAAATGAATTTCTTGAATGTAGAGAGCAAAAAGCAATGTCAGAAGTGGGATTCGAACCCACGCCCGGAGAACCGGACTGCGACCTGAACGCAGCGCCTTGGACCGCTCGGCCATCCTGACGGCTTAGAGACATCGACGGAGTAATTGGTATAGAAATACAACTTCACCTTCCATTCGATCAAACTATCGACTAAAACGATACTGAATACTACCTACAGGCTGCAATTGCACTAGTAGCTTCACTTACAGTGTTGCTATAAAAATATCCTTATATCCTTATATCCTTGGAAAATTATGACACATAACATCGCATACGAATATTTTAGATAATTTCGTTGATTCTCAGGTTTCGACTGTGTTTTCATCTCCGCCAACTTTGTTGATTTGTAAATCATCGATATTTGCTTCCTTACAAATATATTCCTAAAAATTTATATCGATTTTTTTGTTTCTTGTCAGATCCTTGAGAATTTTTTCAATGTTAATATCTTCGCATCCCATTATTTTGTACTTCAGAGACCATGATTATAAATTATTGTCACGAACCACAAGAAATCCGTGAAGCTACGAGTTCGCACTTTCACGTAAGTGTTTGTGAAAACTTGCTGAAAATCCGTCAATAATAATTACACATCGATCTTGTTTTATAACACCGCTTCCCTGGTTGATTTTTCTTCAACTCCTTTAAAATAAAAAGATATAGACCCTATTTTCAGCCCCATTTTTACGGACATTTACTTCTGCCTCTAGAAGTGGAAACCATATTATGAGTACGAATGTGCGTACTTAATATCAGTACTTGTATGTGTATAATTCTTATGATTACTGCAATTTCCTTGATACAGTAAGACCCGCTGTTTCAGTATTGCCCGGTTTCATTGGAATTTCCTGAAATGGATTCCCCCAGAAATTGCGCATGATTTTGTTATTCCAAATTAATTGGCATTTCTGGAGATGTGGAACAGAAGGAACTTTCAATGGATTTTCTAAAACAAAGTTTAGCCACTATAACGGGAATTGTGGATCTGTTTGTAGAAAACGAATTAAAGGAATAACAAGTGTGAAAAATAGCGACATGACTGGGACTCGAACCCACGTCTCCCACTTTCCGGGTAGGAATTCTAACCACTGAACTACCATGCCAGAACTAACATACAGTTAACAGTGTAGAAGAGATGGGGCATAGTAGTTCAGTGGTTAGAATATCTGCCCGTAAAGTGGGAGACCTGGGTTTGAGTCCCAGTCATGTCGCTATTTTTCACACTTGTTATTCCTTTGGGATCAGCTGCACGACTTCATCGTGTAAAGAAGTTCACCTTACCTTAAAAGGAATTAAATTATAATAGAAGTTTAAAGGCAAGATTGTAATTGATGCGATTTCAAGCCATATACAGCTGCTAGCTGAACGAAACAGCGAAAGGGGAACTACGTTAGATGACTTCTTCACAAAAAACAAAGGGTGTCAAATGAGGAATAGCCTTCCTCACACAAATCGATATCAGAAATGAATATGCAATAAATGGGATAAACAATTATTGAACAGTTCTGTTTCACTTCTCCCCGTTATTTACGTATTTACTAAGACCTCGTTTATCGCTGTTTTGTTTAGCGCTCGAGCTTAGTGGAACGTATCCCCCGGTTAGGGGTCTTACTGAACTTGTAAAAAATCTCAAGTTGTCAGCCGGGCAAGTTTTCGGCCGCCGACTCGATCTTAATGGTTCAAGACTCCTGATACTTCAACCCTCAAGATGGCTTTTACCACCGAATCGGCGTGCGAAACATCTGTTTTCCGAGAATTTAGCCGGCTGACAACCTTAGAGAATTTTCTACAGATTATTCGCCAGGAAAAAGTTAAGCCTTTCTATTTCTACTTATCTGATATTAATTCAATATTCCGTTTTTCCGCAGTTTGCTGTAATGGACGTTTGGATGATTGCTCCGTTCCTATTCTTGGAACGCTATGTTACTGTGATCAGTTCTGCGACAGGGGAGTCACTCACGACTGCTGTCCTGACTATTGGGACGTCTGCGCGCCAGTACCCCCTCCAGAACCAATTCTACGTAAGTTAAATTACGCCTTCAAGTCGATAGAAAGGTCATTCACATGAAATGTTATTTAAATGCCTTGATTATCTCATTTCGAAAATCGATGAGGTGCCGGAAATCATTTTTAATGTTCGCTGGTTTGATCTGTAAGCCTTAAGAATAATTTGCATGATATGCACGCTAACTTATGCATATTCAGTATTGGTAGAGGGAGAGAATCTTTTGTGATAATTCGCCACAATCTGCTTCATTTGCAGTATGCGAGTACGGGGGAAGGAAATATACTCCAGGCCAAACATTCGAAGTCAATTGCAACACTTGGTGAGTAAATAACCGCCTACTTACTCCATTTCATTCGACCGTTAGTGTTTGCATACATTTATTGTCTCATTTAGGATAAAAAGAAAGAATAAAAAAGTTCCATAAAAAGTAACTATGAATATAAAGTTTGACTGCATCAACTTTTTTGGCTCGTTTAAACCTTTTTCCTTTTGAAGAGGATTTAGAAAACTTAGCAAGTGATGTTTCTTCGTATTCTTCTTCATGTCCATTTATGCAGAATCCACCATTTCCCATAATTTGTATGTAGGTAATTTCTTTCCCCGCAAAGAAGTTAATTCCTCTATATACATCTATCATCAATATATATATATCAATCATCATTTCACCAATATCCTATTTTTAAAAGTAGCTCTATGGTAACAAGTCTTCAGCAATAAATTAGTGGCTTTTATTATAAATAAATGACTGTTTTGAATAAATTCTATCATATTCGGCCGAATTTCGTGGAAGGACATTCTGAAGTTTACAGTGTTCATTCTTTCATAACTTCTGACTGTTTTGAAATTAAAATCACGCGAATTCCTTTTATTTCATATCAGGGGACTACTTGCTTTCAAATAGTCATGATATAGGCCACGCAAAGGCGTAGAAATGTTGCTATTTTTCAGCAACTAGTGTAATAATCGAGTCTCCGTAGTGGGCGGAGGTTTTCCTTGCTAGAATAGAATACAATGTTGTGATAATAGTCTAACAATGACCGTTTCAATGTCGAATTCCTATACTTATATTAATTACATGTTTTTGAATCGCTTTACATTACCACTGAAAGTATTATCTGAGAGGGGATTGAATAAATATCATTCTTATTCCGATCAAAATTGCTCAGGTTAAGGGAATCAGCATTTCCGAATCGGTGTTTAGCGTGAAGTGTGAGGATTCTTGTGCGGCCGTGCGTGAAGACATATTTCTTCAAAAATACTTGACGATCCCCAGAAAATTTATAGCGCATGAGACTGGGGAAGGGTTAAATAGATGCAGAGAAGATACATATTTATATTCCAGCGGTTTCTGGCCATTTTTATTCTTTTTCAGCATCCTATCACTATTTCTATCAAGAAATCATAACTTAATATAAATTTAAGTCAAGAGAACAGGTGACTTGCCATGGTGTATTCGGTAAATTAGGAAGAAACTTTTTAATACCTAATTGAATAAACAACGTTGGATCTTTTGAGCTTCTATATCATTCTTTTGTGCTGGAAATGACTTTCAACCATCTTTTATCATAAAAGCACGTGCACCACATCCCATGGAGCTGCCGCCACCGTAACCTGCACGAGGAATCGGTGTTTGTTGGACCAATCCGTGGTCAACAGTCTTCGTCGAGACCCCAGCCTCAGCTGGTCCCCGACAGACGTGGATGCCAACGGTCGTTCATCCTACAGGGCATTCATGAACCGGACGCTGGATTATGGTATCCAACTCAGATTGGGAACAATAAATCCCGATAATTCCGTAAGTGTATTTATTCTACAAAGATTTATCCTTTATTCCTTTACCTTAAGGTTCAATTTTTCTTCTTTCAAAACAGATTAAAATTCCATTTCTAGTATTAAATATGTGGTGGTATTTCGGTTGAACATTTTTTAGGTTTAAAACAACATTCACGTTTTCATACTTGAACTGGAGATGCACTCTGAGGCTGTGAAACATAGAAAGCAAAATTGATATTTTGTTACGAAATTCAAAAGCTTTTTGAAGTTGATCGAAAGTTCCCGAATAATAAGCGGACGAATTATATAAGTTTGCCACATCAAAATGAATTAAGCAAGTTCGCTTAGAAAGAAGAAATGAAATTTAAAATAAATCAGAGATAATGAGGAAACTTTTTATTTGAAATTCTATGATATCTTGGCGAATTGAGTTCGATAGTGGAGTAGTAGCAATTTTAGAAGTGCTTCGACAGCTAAGGTCGTTTCGCACATGAGCCCCCACAAGGAATCGAACCTGGGACCGCTTCCTCTGATGTCGAACGCTTTGCCCTTGGCTATCCGAGAGCCTTTAGTGTTTAGTTTCGTCGCCGAAATTTATCTCCTGAAATTACTCTCTTGATAATATTTATATTGGGTTTGAACAAATTTGTTTAACCGTAGACGTAACGGTAGTCCAAATGAAAATTTCAAGGAATATTGCTGTATGTCCATTCCTGTCGAATACAGTCGTTTCCTGAATGAAATTATCAGAGGTTGCATTAAATTTGGTATTATCTTAATCACCGGAATGGGAATCTCTTAACTACTACTAGTAGTAATAGTTTAGTGACAGTATTTCGCGTGGCCTTTGACAGATATGTAACGGCGCAGACATAACGGAAATCCTGATTTGAAAATTACTGTCAATTATCTGCAATCACCTAGACTTTGAAATTACATAATTATATGCAAAGGATTAGAAATAATAATTGATGCGAACAATAAATTAAGACATTTCAACCGACATTCATGCATTACTCGTATATTAGTGCACAACGATCGTGTCACTATGTGTAGGTGAAGAAGTTCAGTTAACTCTTGAATCTTAGGCAATCCTATTTCTTTTCCTTGCGTTTTCGATGTAAAATCATTCCCTTCTTATATTACGTATCTCTTTGGAGTTGATTTCATCGGTACTTATACATCGCTTTCTGTATTATCTTCACAATTCCTAGTTGTCAGCGGAACCGCTTTCGCCAAATTCGAACTCGTTACCCACATGGCTCTCCGGAGGCCCTCGATAGTGGAGGGACCACTATATTCCGATTGATTCGTTCGGACTTCTCCGGTGCTTATTGTACTGTTCTTTGTTGCGAGGAAGCAGTTATGTAATTCAACGTGGAGAAGCGCGCGTGATGAGCCTGAAGCGGCGCCAATTTGGATCAAGATAATCTCTTTAGATTTCGATTGATCTCTTGAAATTGATTTATAGACTTACTTTGGCCTTGAGTATCCCGCAAAGTTACTAGAATAACCAATGAAAACAAGTGAAGGTAGAAGCAAGTTATCAAATTCTGACTGGTAATTTTTTCTATTTCTTAATGACTTAGAGAATCAACGATGCTGGTAGCCTTGAAATTTGCAGTATGCAATTAACAGTACAATGACTGCATTACTAGCATGATCATTGTCATTAGAAAACGCAGCTGTTTAAGGTGCTAAATTCACAAATTATTTAGCCTGTAACTCCAACAACCAATCCAAACGTCATCATGCGGAAGAAAAAGTTATTCCTGAGGATATTAATTACGTATAATTTATTCGTTGTTGAGATGCAATGGGAGCGTTATTTCCAGATTATCATTAGAAATGGGCCTGTGGTCTCATCATGATGATAACTTCAGGTTAAATAAAAAATCTATCGATTGCTTTCTAACCAACCCACGTATACTCTTAGCTATTATATTCAATCTGATTATTAAATGTCCTGTCGCTAAAACTTAGTATGGTGACACACTAAAAGTATGAAACAAGTACAGAAATTGTCTCGCTTCTGATGAAATAAGAGTATTTAAAAATGCTTCGACGGCTGAGGTCATTTTGCAGTTGTAGGAATCTAACTATCTTTTCCTCTCTGAGTCCGCAAACAATAATTTTAGTTTCATTTCACCTTCCTCTGCATTAAAAATGTATTTATTTCTTTTATGAGAGTAGTAAAGATTACATATTTCCGAAAAAAACATCCCTACGTATCATACAAAAGCAAAACGAATGAATGAATATTTTTTTATATTTACGCGATCCCGAGGGGATCTCTCATCCAATTAAATTCGAAACCCAGAATAACTTTACTATTAAGAGAGGATAATCCATCCCCAAAAAAATTGAAATAATTATGCTTCATTTTTGACCTTATAGGGCATAATTTCTGACAAATAAATTTGTATCGTTTCAGGTAATGGGAATGCAAAAAATGCAATATATCATCAACGAGACTGTCCCCCTTGTTTTCGACGGCAGGACCAGGTGGAGAACACTTTCAAAACCTCTCGATCAGGGTTGGTGTGCCTCTTCGTGGGCACTATCCGCCGCAACTGTCATCTCGGATCGAGCTGTCATCGCTGATTCCAAAGTAACTCCACTTTATTACGAGCACTTCCTCGACTGCGAGGTGCGAAAGAGGTACAATTCTGACAGGTGTGCCAAAGGACATCTGCACACAATTTGGAAGTACTTAACCGATTACGGGTAAGGAAATAAGGCCTAAATGATATATTTATAAATTTTACAACATCTGAGGTTGTTGGTGGTTTCATTTCCTAACTCAGTCGGTAGCTGCGATTTCAATTCAAAGCCGGATTCGAATTCGCATTTTAACACGTTTAGCATGCTATTAGGCAGTACTAATTCTAAATTTGAGCCCCCACCCCCTCAGACTCAGTAAAGAAATTTCTGTACGCGCTCATTATGCAAGGTCTTGCGTTTCCTGAAGGATTGGCAGGATAAATCGCTGAGCCCACAGTTAAAAATGGACTGATCAAATACCGTGAGAATAATACGAAACAAATACCGTGAAATACGTAATAATACGAAAGGATAGTTATCAGCGCATAGGAGCGCTATGCCAGAAAATTCATTTTTCCGAGAAGAGTAAGTAAAAATGATAGACCACGAAAATAAGTTGAATAGAGCATACTAATTGAAATGGGGTAACGATGGAGATGCAGATCGCTAATATTTGAATTTTGCAGACAGTAAAAATTACAACCAGTATTTTATTAATTATTATTTTCATACTCAATGAAATAAAATTGCATCACCTTTACAGTTTTACGATAGATGACCTCATTCACTCGACCATACATCAATCATGAAGCCATTCGTGGACTGCAGAGTAGTTGAAACCTTAGGTTTAATGCTTAATGACTTCTTAATGCCATCCCTTTTATTTGAAATGTTTATCCAACAAATCTCAACGAAAAAGATCATTTTATAGTCGTTACCTAATGTCATTTGTGATAAATGTGAGCCTTCTTAATGGATGTACTCCTTATAACTTATCACTCTAACACATATGGTCCAGGTAGCTAACGAGTCCATGTTTGCCAATATTTTTTTTTGAGCTTAGAATTTCCTGAATATGAAGAAGTAATAAATTAGATGATCTCGAGGTATGAAAATTCCTCACTGTCTGTTGTCTCACTATTAAAATAGTGCTAGTACCAAAAAGATGCATTTTGTGGGAGGAGTAACAGTTAGCTGTGTTATCCCAGAAAAGCAGTTACACAATTATCTGCATATTTTCTTTTCAACTGCTATAGAAATAGTTCCCATCCCATCTCAAATAATAAGTTTCATCTTTATGCTACGCATGTGTGTTTGTCAACATTGCTTACGAGATGTATCAAATGAAGTATATGGGTGTAAGGGTCAAAGCTACTCATCCACTCTATTACCAATTACAATTGAGGAAATTACTTGTCACCTGTTGCATGCGAATATCAATTGATGGGATTAAATTGAGAATAAAACCCTTAAGCTCAGTTTGGTGCCAGTGATGCAAAAATATTCTTGATCCGCAACTATGGGGAAATTATATATCATAATGCATGCAATAGTAACTATTCATACTAAATTGTAGAGTTGATTTTCTTTATTTGATGAATTTTGAAGTTATAATTTCGCTTTTCTCCTGTATTCCGAATTTAAAACAAGCAATTATCCTAAATAATTTTCACTTCATAATTTTTTATATATGAACTAATTTATACTAGAAGGTGTTATAGGGTATAAGAACAATGTGTTAGGAAATGAGCTTGGAAAGAATAATAATCTCCACTTTAACAGAGGTGCAAAATATTGGGAATGAAAGCACTCAGTGTGATGTGGAAGCACAGACTTAATAAAACTGACACTTACACTTACTGAAAAGTTGACAGATGTGTGTTTTTTGCAGAGCCCCAGAAAGGGCATGTGTCCAGCGCATAGGATCCAGTGAAGAGGGATGTTACCCACAGAGAAGACAATGCAAAAGACAGAGATCTGGTCCAGCATACAGGTTAGGTGACATAAACAGAATCCAGGACAACATTAGGTGGTATGGTCCAGTGCAAGGTAAATCAATCTCAATATTCAAGTATTCTGGAGTCTCCTAATATATGTATATATACACACACAAGCAAAGTATCTCAGAAAATGCAGTCCTTAAAGGAGAATGAACACAGTTTCTATTAATGAAAATCAAAATCAATGGATTAAGTTTTAAGTATTCAGTGACATTACATACGTATACAAATAATGAAACTTTTCTACATATCTTTAGAAGCCCAGAAATTACTCATTGTAGGCAAATAGTCAACACATTTTTTGGAAAATCCAGTATTATTAAATTATTTCCTAAAATATATTTTCTGATCTAAAACATATTTTTCCTTCTTTTAGAAGTGTTTTCTTACATTTTTCTTTTCAGCTACCATGCGAGTTTACCAAGACTTTTTTCACTACAAAAGTGGAGTGTATAGCAGGCCAGCAGGGTCTGATGATCGGGAGCCATTTGGTTATCACTCAGTGAGGATTATTGGTTGGGGAGAAGACTACAATGATAGAAGAAGAGACCCCATACCATATTGGGTAAATTTATATTTCATATTGAAGCTTTTGATGAAACAGGAGCTGTCAGAATGAAAGATAATTGGTTATTTTCTTACACACTGTGATACATTGGCTAAAAATTAACCATCCTTACAAATTTTTCAAGCAAGCAACAGAACAGAAGATAGGCACCTAGTATGAGAACTAATATTTGGTCCGGCAGTTAAAGGGTTATAGGTATGCCTTCCTATAAGAGATAGCAATTGCTGCATCTTACACACATTACAAAATAGCATACATATATCCAGACAAAATAGATGTACCATCCGTTTTGTTCATACTGTATTCTTGATATATCGTAATAAATACCGGGGAATATTTATACCCTTATATAAAACACATCATGCTTTTTAGCATAATTATTTTTGTGAAAAAGATCATCTTAAAAGTGGGTATATATGGTAATAATAAGACCACACTTTCCAGATTTTTTCATTATCTGTGCTTCTTCATGCATCCATTAGCACATATAATCAAGAATTTACTGTAATATAACACTTGACTTCAAGGAATTTTACACACATCTTAAAAGAAAGAACAGTCCATAACATGCACAGCAGATTTTGATTGACTAACAATGAAATGAGTTCAACTGCAAAAGCTGCTAACCTAAGGAAAATATTATGCAAGTGGTGGTATACATATCCTACATATTTTTATAGTCTAAGGGTTCACATAGAAAAGAAAGTTTTAGAGATTTCTCAATTGTCAGTAACTAAAAGATGGCTTAATAAATTGAAATGGTTATATTTCCTTTTCTAATGTAAATGATTTACAATATTATTTCCAGTAATAGACATGTATGTCTATTATCCATGTACATCTCATCTGATGGGATCTCAGTAATTGCTGGTTAATTTTAACACTAAATTCTACCTCTAAGGCTGTTCTCAATGTTTAATGAACTTTCTTCAACCTTAGCTGGTGGCCAATTCCTGGGGTGAATGGTGGGGAGAAGATGGATACTTCCGTATTAGGAGAGGAGTCAATGAGTGTGACATTGAGAAGTATGTGCTTGGTGCTTGGATTCAGCCTGAGCTGGCTTACAGGCAGAATTAACTTATGGCACTGCAGAAGAGGCTAACCTCTGGACGCTCACAATAATTGTGTATTTGAGTGCAATGGACTGATTATCACCATGAAGGTTTGACCTGAAGTACATAGGGCTCTGGCAATATTTGCATGTGAGATTATGGGAAGCTATTTACTGCCAAACATCTCTTTCACCATTTTCAACACAAAGAGAAACATTGAAGACCAAATACTTCAGTTCCAATGGTGCATATGATTGAATAAATATTTTGATTAGTCATTTACTTAAATAGCAATAATAACAGTATTCTAAAGAGAAATGAAAGAATTCATCCAAACAATATTTGTAGTTAAATGTAACAATTTTCTCTAAAATTTTAGCACAGCATTCACCTGATGGTATTTTTAACCAGAGGGATTTTTATTGCCTTATTTTATTAACAAAGGAGATGCTGGCCAACTGCCAATATTTTTGATGTTATTCAAATGTGTTCATTTCAATGTTGTTGATGTAAATGACATCATATAACTTATGGACAAAATATATAAATATTTTACCTCTAATGTAAGTTTTCTTGCAGATCCTTGAGAATTTTTTCAATGTTAATATCTTCGCATCCCATTATTTTGTACTTCAGAGACCATGATTATAAATTATTGTCACGAACCACAAGAAATCCGTGAAGCTACGAGTTCGCACTTTCACGTAAGTGTTTGTGAAAACTTGCTGAAAATCCGTCAATAATAATTACACATCGATCTTGTTTTATAACACCGCTTCCCTGGTTGATTTTTCTTCAACTCCTTTAAAATAAAAAGATATAGACCCTATTTTCAGCCCCATTTTTACGGACATTTACTTCTGCCTCTAGAAGTGGAAACCATATTATGAGTGCGAATGTGCGTACTTAATATCAGTACTTGTATGTGTATAATTCTTATGATTACTGCAATTTCCTTGATACAGTAAGACCCGCTGTTTCAGTATTGCCCGGTTTCATTGGAATTTCCTGAAATGGATTCCCCCAGAAATTGCGCATGATTTTGTTATTCCAAATTAATTGGCATTTCTGGAGATGTGGAACAGAAGGAACTTTCAATGGATTTTCTAAAACAAAGTTTAGCCACTATAACGGGAATTGTGGATCTGTTTGTAGAAAACGAATTAAAGGAATAACAAGTGTGAAAAATAGCGACATGACTGGGACTCGAACCCACGTCTCCCACTTTCCGGGTAGGAATTCTAACCACTGAACTACCATGCCAGAACTAACATACAGTTAACAGTGTAGAAGAGATGGGGCATAGTAGTTCAGTGGTTAGAATATCTGCCCGTAAAGTGGGAGACCTGGGTTTGAGTCCCAGTCATGTCGCTATTTTTCACACTTGTTATTCCTTTGGGATCAGCTGCACGACTTCATCGTGTAAAGAAGTTCACCTTACCTTAAAAGGAATTAAATTATAATAGAAGTTTAAAGGCAAGATTGTAATTGATGCGATTTCAAGCCATATACAGCTGCTAGCTGAACGAAACAGCGAAAGGGGAACTACGTTAGATGACTTCTTCACAAAAAAACAAAGGGTGTCAAATGAGGAATAGCCTTCCTCACACAAATCGATATCAGAAATGAATATGCAATAAATGGGATAAACAATTATTGAACAGTTCTGTTTCACTTCTCCCCGTTATTTACGTATTTACTAAGACCTCGTTTATCGCTGTTTTGTTTAGCGCTCGAGCTTAGTGGAACGTATCCCCCGGTTAGGGGTCTTACTGAACTTGTAAAAAATCTCAAGTTGTCAGCCGGGCAAGTTTTCGGCCGCCGACTCGATCTTAATGGTTCAAGACTCCTGATACTTCAACCCTCAAGATGGCTTTTACCACCGAATCGGCGTGCGAAACATCTGTTTTCCGAGAATTTAGCCGGCTGACAACCTTAGAGAATTTTCTACAGATTATTCGCCAGGAAAAAGTTAAGCCTTTCTATTTCTACTTATCTGATATTAATTCAATATTCCGTTTTTCCGCAGTTTGCTGTAATGGACGTTTGGATGATTGCTCCGTTCCTATTCTTGGAACGCTATGTTACTGTGATCAGTTCTGCGACAGGGGAGTCACTCACGACTGCTGTCCTGACTATTGGGACGTCTGCGCGCCAGTACCCCCTCCAGAACCAATTCTACGTAAGTTAAATTACGCCTTCAAGTCGATAGAAAGGTCATTCACATGAAATGTTATTTAAATGCCTTGATTATCTAATTTCGAAANTTCATAGAGAAGAGAGCCGAAAGCTTCTTTGACGATTAAAGTATGACTTCAACGGTATGAAAATAATAAACCAATCAATCAATCGACAAACTAACCAAAAATCAAACTGATCTATCACAGCGTTTTCTCTAGTTATCCAATCTTCAGCTGCCTCAAAATAAAGCAAATTAAAAAATACATATTTTCGTTTTAAGATCGAAAGCACGTTTCTAAAAATTGAATACCCCAAAAATATTCACTGCTGTTTTTCAACATGAATTTGTTTTGTTATGTATACCCTTTTTACTTACTAATGGATACTAGGACAATAAGTACATTTACATTCTCTAAAACCTGATATCCTATCCAATAAACTTATTTCAAGCAAATAAACTTCAATGACCGATAGTTTCACTTTAAGTATGGTGAACTGTTTTAATGGTAATTTTTGGTAATGCTTTGGTTTTCAGTGGTACAAGTTACATTAGCCTTCATTTTAAACTTGATAAAAATAAGCTTTGCAAGCGCTATTTGTACATTTAAGAAAATTAACGATAATTGAGAACGCAAAATGAATTTGCCCTCGACTGATACAGGATTTCATGATTAAAATAGAGATTGTTTTATAAAATTAATTAATGAAATCAATCACTAGGCGATTCTTAGTTTGTTGGATAATAAATAATCAGCTACAACGACGTATGTACAAGCAGATACTGGGAAACTTTCCGGAGCAGCGGTCTTACTATAAGTTGCCTCTGCTCTTGAACAATGGTTCTATTTGTCCAAATATGTAGGATTCTACGAAAAAAGACGTCCATTTGGAAATGAGAGCATTTTTTGGAAGAAACGTATTTCTTTTAAAAAAAGGGACCGCAGAGCCAATGCCAGGCACGTGAACGCGTGGATGCCATAAATGTGTTTGAGCATAGTTCCTTGGGTCCATAAGGTCTCAATTAGACTCTTCTCCATTTTATTGGGTTGTGATATGACACCCGCTCTTCAAACTTAAGTACAGGTTTCAAACCATTCTCCATTTAAATTAACAGTCAAATATTTTAATTTAATGTTAATGATCTCAACCGTTCCATGAAAATCATCCAGTCCAGAAAGTCCAGAAAGTGATATTTAGATTGAACTAACAATTGCATTCCTGAAACAACAAAAAGCAATCCTATGCTAGGGATATTATGTACGCTAAGTTGTTTTGACTAATGTTCTGACGTCCGCAGCTATCAAAAGTAGTATGAAAACAGCTACAGACAAATGTCTAAACACCAATTTATTACGCAAAAGCAGTAAAAAATATATTATTCTTGTAATCAAATTTGAAGTATCTTTTCAAATCTCCTCGAATTACCGCCAAAAATTTATTCTAGGGAAGACTTTTAGGACACTTCCTCTCATAGCCTCAAGAATATTATTATTATTTGAAATCATAGTTGATAGGCCACATGCCAGGTGTTAAGAAATTATCTGTTTAAAGAGCAACATCCAATATTATACACACAAAAAATCCACTAATATCTTTTCAAATCATACTCACAACACTCGATCTTTAATCATTAAATTAACAATTAAAAAAATTGTATTCTCAGTATTTTAGGAAATAAACAATGCTAAAAAATGACACTAAATAAAAATGCAGGTTTAAGAGTTTAACCGCTTAACCAAATCATTTGGTTAAACCAGAGGAAATATTTTTCCCTCGCTCAGGAAATACTCAAAGCATACTGTTTTATTATTTTGAAGTTACATACTTTTCAGCATACTCAAAGTAAGCTGATGATGACCAGCCTTGGTCAAAACCGGTCGAAATTAAACAAGGTTGTGGAACATACAAAGTTTTTCTTTTCCTTAGTGTTACCATTGTTTAGCTCTGCCAATCAGTGAATCTATAAGGATGTCACTTCAGCATTGACAGAAGTATACAAAGAAAATATTTGCAAAAATCAATAATCATAATGAATAAAAACTTTAATAATAGCAAGTCATGATAAACAGTAATCATTTCCTGAAAGACAGTAAAAAAAATATAACTTAAAACGTGACAGAATTCAACCAATTCAGACAAGGCCCTTAGTGATTTGTCACATTGGGCCCCTTTTTTCAAATAATATATCAAATTAATAGAAATGTGTAGGTCAATAGAATTAGTATTATTTTTTCATTCATTGCAAATTGGTTACATGAGCAGTATCTATGCAGTGAAGAGAATGCAAATGCAATGCATTTGAAACATTCATACAATACTTTCCTAAGGGTATTCCATTTACATCTATTATATATGAACCTTTTTCTGAATGCTTAGGAAAAGTACTTGAAACAAAGTGGGGAACATTGACATGACAATTCTGCAATGCTTCTGTGCAACATGGGTGGTTCCAAAGGCATCAATAGGTTTCTCCACCATATCTTAAGCTTAATGATGGGTTATCATTGAAATCATCATGTGAAATTCATTGACGATTCTTAGTTACAATTTCTTTACAAATACCCATTCCAATAATACCAGTTGCAGCCTATTTACATATGTAATTAAAAAATTCAAGTAATGCAGGTAAAAAAATATACCCATGTTAACATAAATTAAACGATTGTAACTTCCTCACCATAGATAGACTCATAATTGACAAGGTTAGGCTGATGTGGACATCTCT
>KZ309117.1:183973-197268 GCA_000376725.2 Ladona fulva | reverse complement strand
ATTTCAGCAGCCTTATATTTTTAGATAATTGCAAATTACAATACAATCAGAATTAGATTTCAAGATATGTTGTTTAGGAGATCCACTTCTAAATAGATTTTTCAGTAACAAACTACAGCTGGATTGGCATTTGTTCATTTTCTTAACAAATATCAAGCAACGTCCTTACTCGCCGTTATTAGCAAACCAAGAAAAAATCAATAGCAAATCCTATACACTGCAAAGGAATTGCGAGCAAATAAAGTTTAACAAACTAAAGGTAAAACCTGAAAATTACTGATGGGGAACATATATCACAGTCAGATGCTGCCAGTAATATATTTATTTACCTCAAAATATGTTATTATACAAATAAAATCAATTTTGACAGGGTCACTAAAATTAATTGCCAAATATTATTTCTTGTGACTTATATGACTAGAGACAATAATGCTTCAGCAATTCGCTTATGTTCATCTTCATTTCATTTACCTGACAAAATATAGATGAGATGCCTTCCACAATTTTGAGAACTTCGGACTCCGTAACTTGGTACGCGACATCAGCGTAGACGCTGTGACGCAGATAAAGGGGAATCACAAGAAGAACAGTGGGAAGTACAGCTATCAGGAGGCAAAAAGTGATGACTCGACGTGGCCCGTGCATTCTTCTGACTTAATTCAATCGTGAAATGAAATAAAGCAATAGTTAACAATAAAATTTTAAACGAGACCTTAATTTTGATAAAATTAAACTGTTATTGAGGCTGACACAAAAGAAAACAGATACTTTTAAATGGATATTTCCAACTTATCTTCACTACAGAATAAATCCTGGAAAGTAAAATAACAGTCAGATAAAAATCATGGCAGCACAGATTAGAACTTACTGTATAATATAAAGATACTTGCTGGATAAGTACATAAAATTCATGAATAAAAATCAATGCAATCATTGATGATAATACAGAATATCAACCCATCGTAATTCGCGATCTTCGCAATGTTCGCAATATTTTGAACAGCTGAGTTGTCTGTAGCGAATAAAAAATAGAATATCGTAAAAAACGCTCACATTTGAGCGGGAAGATTAAATTTACCTTACGCTTGGACAAAACAAGTGGCTAATCATGACATTAACAAGCGCTCTAACTAATGAATAGGAGCTCAGAAGTTTAAAAAGCTGCGTTAATATATCGCTCAAACAACTGAAGAAAAAATAATACGACTTTCGATCAGAAAAAAGCAAACAAGTCTCGCGGAGGCGATACAAAATTCCTCTCGATTAAGATTATTTACTAAATCTTGATGAAATGTCAATGTCTGATTTTGTATCGAGTTCACGATGAGGCGATGCTCATTTCATCATAAGATATATAAAGATAGATAATTAATTTTGATGTTCTGTTTCACCATTTGTCTCAAAGACCAGAGTAAGGTTTGCTGTTATGAAAGAGATCAATTTTTCAGCAGTGCTATTCGTTCGCATCTGATACTTAACCTTCATATAATATATCAGAATCGTCCGAGAAAAAAATCAAGAATAAAGATAACCTTTTTATAACTGTAATACATCAAGATTTACTTTACATCTGATTTTAAGCGCTGAATAAATATGAAATTAGATTGACGTTTCGGAAAAGTTAGACTTGGTGGTATGGTTAAACTTAAATGGTTCCTATTATTTGTATCATGCAATTATATCTCTCAATAAACATACCGATCGAATATAATCATCATAAAACGAATTTCAGTCCGGATTATTCAATTGAAATGCACCGTGGAAATGTCGACAAAGTGTGCAAATAGCTTAGCAGTGTGATTGCGTATGACTTACATTCCGAGAGTATCTTATCTTACTCATCCAGACGAATCTCGATGAACCCCGTAGTGTTTCCCCAATTACACCTTTTCTAATTCAACGTGAGCTGATAAACTCGTCCTTGCTCAATATGAATGACCCCACAAGTCTTATCGATAGTTAAGTTGATTTTTTATCTATTCTTCTGATAACTTTTTGATAAGTTGATTTTTTATCTATTCTTCTGATAACTTTTTGCATTCATAGATGTTTCTGAAAATTTATCTCAAAACAAATAGGTATAAGAGGAGGAAATTTGTTTGTATCCTTACAGCAACGACTTTCAACCAAATTATTATTAAACCCTCCTTAAATAAAAATATCTTAATTAAATTTTGAGTAAATTTTCTTAAAATTCTGATAGCTAAATTTTAAAATCATATCTGCAAAAAGGAATCTTCAAAGTTACCTCATGAACCTTGTCTTTTCCATTACTTTCTCTTGCATTGGAAAATGAATTCATACATCTTAAATTTTCAAACTTAAACTTCTCCGAATATTTAAAACGCCGTTACACTGCCACAAAAAATTAATTTTTGGGAGCCCTTAAATTAATGAAGTGAAAATTGAGAGTACTGGAGAAGAAATTACGGAGGTGTTAAAACTTTCAGGGCAGGGATGGCGAACCTTTCGCGGCATACTTGAAATTTATTAAACAAACTGATTGTCCATATGGCGCCAAACTATACAGTAAGATGAAGATAGTATCTGTTTTATTATGTCAAAGATGAGATAGGGTTGTAGTAGATGACGTAAATAGTCATTCATTATCATTACTATATACATTACTATAGACGTATACTATAATAATATAATGAACATGTATTAACTCTGGCGTTCCATCTTTAAGCGAATATTACATGATTGGGGTAGCCAAGTGAGAGGTTGGTGTACCAAAAATATTCTCCCCGGGGTCTCTATGGGTACGTGAGCCATAAGTTCGCCACCGCTGTCACAGGGATACTGTTACCCGAGAAACGGATGATGCGGGCGGTTGCCCGGGGCACCGAGGGTAAGTAAGGGTATCTATTGATATTTTAAAGCGCATGACGCTGGTCTTTAGAGGAATGACTGATGAAGGGCTTACCCTTGTGGGTATTTCTTATTTGAACAATCCAATTATGAAGCACAATAAACAATTTATGGGGTATATCCACAGATAAAATAATAATGATATGTAAACGTCTTTACTAGGGAGAGATTGAGACTAAAAGTCGTAACCCATAAATTGATCCTACGTTAAAGACTTATTCGGAAGTAATCTTAACTGAAGAACTTAAGTGATAATGGAAGTATTCTTGCAATCATAAAAACGGTTTGTATTTTTAAGATCCAAAAGAAACCCTTTCTTGCTGTTTATCAACACGCAAGAAATTGAAAGTATTCGAATTCCTGTTAAAACGCTATCCCGCCTAAAACGTCGTTTTCCCTAGTCACCCTGATAAGCGTCATAAACGGGTTTCACAGTATTTCCTGAACACATTGAATAAATGTTTACCGCTAATGGAAATGCAAGCTCAGGTTCAGTGGTCCGAAATTTCGATTTCTTCAATTCAAATTCAAATTTAAACATACTTTTTTAAAATGACTCGGAATAATATGCAACCCTAACCTTAGAATAGAATAGAATATAAGAATAGAAGAACACTAACCATGAAAAGTTGATAGAATGAACTTAAGCTCTACGGAAGAATTTCTCCCACTGCCCTTCCACAGATCACAACTAGTTTGTTCAGCAGTAAATTACCAATTCAGCGAATTCCTAATCAAATCTCCCTCCGAAATAATACTTGCTTTCCATTCGAAAGCGGATTTAGCACATCAGAGGCCCTAAGCGCCAAATGTCGAATCGAGGATAAAAAGCTCGAGATATCAGAAAAATATTCGAAATAAAAAACGAAAAATATCATTTTACCGAACACTGATTGCAAAGTATATATAAAATTAATATTACAATAGGGAATCAAGTAAACAACGAAAGTAAATTATAACGCTTTATAAACAATTTAAAACAGTTAGAAACACATGCCATTCACAGATAATACGGATCATACGGATATGTTAAGAATATAATAATAGAAAATTTTGTCGTCTCACTCCTGGCTAAAAAAACAAAATATTGGAATGTATGTGCAAATTAAAATTTATAATTGTTGAAGTTTACATTTTATACAGATATCTGAGTTTTGTGACATTTTACGTACACATTTTAGTCCATTGTGCAAATTCTTTCATAATTTGGGTGTAGTGTTGAATTATAAGGGAAAATGTTTATATACATCATAAGAAAATTCATTGGAAATATTTTTAAATGAATAAAATTGTAAATATTGCGTGAAATAATTTGGTTAATGATCAAATATCATTTAATTTATAAATAGTATCTATTTGCCTCGTGCATCTCCGACGAATCATCATCAAGTTAGAACGTATTCGTAAAAAGTATTCCTAATGTGAAAAATTTTATTTTGCCGTCAGGCGCATTATGAATATTTTCATTTTTATTACATTTCTGATTTATTACAAGCATTCACAAGTAAATATATCGATCACAATTATCGAGTCGTCCCCAAGGGCTTAGGGAAACAAGGATCAAACGCTAGTTTGCAAATAGGGAAACTCAAAATCATCGACAAATACGACATTTTCGGAAACCAATACAGCCGTCTAGTAGTCGCAGGGGCCGTGGCGGACACATGCAATACGCTTCACAATGGAAACGGCGGACACGCGGCATCTGCGCCTAGGAAAGTGTCGGCGTCCGCCTCTAACCTGTTTAATCTAGCTCCGGTTCTGGCTGGGAATTATATTGTGCCTCGGTACTGCGTACATAGCAGATTAAAATATTATCTTCAACTCATTAAAAGCAATTCATATTAAGCGTACTAGCAATTCTGTGTACTTTGAGGTATGCTTTCGATTTGTTTGCATTGATTAATAATTAAGGGAGTAAATATCACGGCATAGCAGACGCCAACGAAATGAGTAAAGTCAACATATTTAATAAATAAATTAAAAATTGAACATTAAATAAGCATATTTACCGATCCTAAGCCCCGACTTTAGGTATTAGATCATACGTTTCCGGACTATTTATAATAGAGCTGAAAACAAAAGATGGGGGAAGGGAGAAAGAAAGAAAGTCAGGAATTTAGGGGAGAGATTTTAGACCGCTATGTGAGAGTAGGGAAGCACCAAGGAGTAAGTTGTGGTCGTGAATGCTTTTCAGATACCTCACCCTACAAGAAACTTCAGAGTTTAGCAGAACTGAGTAAAATTTGTTAAGAAATTTTCGAAGAGCTTCATTGTGTGCAGTCAATGGGATATTTCTATTATCTAAATTGATCCGCATCTGTTTTTGTGTACACTTGAGCAGCCTTCAACAGCGCATCAATGTTATAATAATCTAAAATTTACATTCACTGCGGTACTTTTAGAGAATTTTTAATAGCTAAATGACTACATAATCAGCGCAAAGGAAATCGAATAGTTTGAGATAACATCATGGTATTAAATGTAGTACAAATGAATGATATATATGTATTATATATTAACTACTAGTTAATTAATAGTTAGTTAATTTTTAGTAATCTACAAGGTCTATTTCATTATCGTGTGAAACTTTAAACTTTACTTAACACATTTCTTCAGAGAATGAAAGACGGTTTGAATGCGGAGCAGAAAAAGGAAGTAAAAGATATGAGGGAAAGAAAATTAGACAAATAATCTTCAAATATCTTTTGGCAACGATGACATTGTTATTCTGCGTTGGCAACGTAAATAAATATAACTGATGTTTAACTTAGAAATAACTTTGCAAATATGTAACTTAGTACCCTCGATTAGTTAATTATAACAATAATTTAAATTAAGAGGCAAAGAAACTTCACTTTCAAGTAAACTAAGGCAATAGTTAAGAAAAGAAGTACAATTTACTATAAATTGTGGGTATTTAAACATGCAGCAAGAATGCAGAATAACAAGGTCATCGTTGCTAAAAGAGATTTGAAGATTATTTGTTTAATATTTCTGTTGGAACGTTTCAAAAGCATTAGTGTATACTTTTCCATAAGAAATGTACGTAGAATAGGTTTTCGTTACCTGCAGAGGTTGTTTCTTTTACAATATTAAATTAGAAACAATTGTCCTACGAAATTGAGACAAGATCCAAAAGAAAGGAAAATGATCATAAAATCTTATTTTAGTCGTGAATCATTCATATAGATTCGAAATTGCGAGAACTTAGATAAAATAGACGGAAAATTCGTAATTTTTTTGGAAAATAAACAATCCATCCTTTTGACGACCAAAGCAATTGCTAAACATTGATTTCATGAGTTTTCCCATATAATTAGTTAGTATACTTTTCCATAGAAATGTACGTAAAATAGGTTTTCGTTATATGCAGAGGTTGTTTCTTTTACAAAATTAAATTAGAAACAATGGTCCTACGAAATCAAGAGAAGTGTCAAAAGAAAGGAAAATGATTATAGATTCTTATTTTAGTCGTGAAATATTGATATAGATCCGAACTTTTGAGGATTTTGATAAAACAAACGGAAATTTTGTAAAATATTTGGGAAATAAACAACCCATCCCTTTGACGACTAAGGCCATTGTTGAATGTTGATTTCATGAACTATCCCATATAAGTGCACGGGGATAATTAGTCCTTATAATTTTTAAAAGAAATTTAAGTAAAGTAGACTTTCATGACTTGAAAACAGTAGAAAAAATATTATAAATAATTTATATGATAAGAAATATATTGAGTTATTAAGATCTTACGGCAGAATATTTTTGTGCTTAGGAGGACCAGATATATACGATAATAGATATAATTTTTATACTAAATTAAGTCCCGTCAAGCTTGACGGGGGCGTTTACTAGTACATTATAATACTTTGCCTTAGTTTCCGTTTGAAAAGCTGTTACTTTGTTTCAATTTAAGATCTTCAATTTATCAAAACTTATTTTATAACCGGTGTCATTTTTCGTTGAAACGTTACGGACCTTCCGTTCTTGTTAATAGTGCAGGTCTATCTGTGAGCCATGATAAGTTTCCAGGTGTAAAGCTAACAATCTATAAGACAGATGCCAGGTACTTACTGCGCAGATCTTGATAAGAGCTGAGTTGATTGGCGTGATAATAAGCCACGCTCAGGTCGCCCTGGTCCCCCACCGAGGACGCCATGGGCTTCATCAGCACCATTGCTGAATGTTTTGGAGACATCTTTACCATTAGGTAACCTCAGATCATAGAAAATAAATCGAAGTCTAGTCCTTCTGCTTCGTCCTATAAATAGAAGAGTTGAGGCTGATTGTACATAATTTATCGTAATTTTACATAGTGAAATTTATAATTACATATTTAACCTGAAATCCATTTATGTATGGTAAAAATTCATATCGCGACGCAACACCCAAGATCGTGATTTTTCAAAAAGGAACAATTTTCATACCGCATTGTTCATTAACATTTATTGAAATCCAAGGAAAATTCGAGCTAAGAGCGAAAACGATGTTTTTCGTGTTTCTCTACCGTTATAAAAAGCGGAGTCTAACATATCAACAATTTTTGCGGTTTTACTGTTTCAATAATTAACCATTTCGGCAAAATACAAATTCACTTGATTTATTTTTAATAATCGAAGTTTTTAATTCGTAAATATGTCATTCCGTTACTTATTTAATTCATGATTAGCTTGTTATAAATATCACATGCACGGTTGCCTTAACTTTGATACCTAATAACCAAATACGCAAATATGCCATTATAAAGAAATAATAGAAACAATGAGTAGTTATTCTGTGAACAAGTATTGTTGCGAACATTGAAAAAAAAACAAATAATAATGAGGACTCAGCTGAAGATTTTCCAACATTTGAGAATGAACAAATCACAGATGAATCATATTTGCAAAATTAACTTAAAATTCGCAGATTTTAATCGATAACACAAGCCAATTCTTGTCGTAAGACGTTATTACGTAAGAACAATCTAGGCTTAGGTACCGAAATATACACTAAACAGAAGATATAAAGGAGTATTGTTATGCTTAAAATAAATTGTTTGGGAGAAACCTGCGCTCGATCTGTATTCGAACAAATTAGAATCTCACAAGGGACACACCAGGATTGTAAGTCACGGATTATACGGAGACTTTCATGTTACCTTGCTATAAAATAATAGATATGTGACCTACCGTTCCTTTCAATAGGCCTGGTTTAGGCAATATCAGCCATGTATGGCTGTATGTATCAGTGTATGGCAACCACGCCATACACTGCCATTGCCATACAAAACACGAAATTTTCCATTCAGAAATGTATTTTCTCCAATTTGATTGAAAAATGAAATACTTTTCCACCGTTAAATTTTCGAACATAAAGCTAGTGAATGCGTGAATGTGTGAATAATTAGGTTTGAATATTTTAAAAACGCAATTTAGAAGTAAAAATAGTAGTGAATGTAGGTAATTTCCACTGATTTAACCAAACGCTCCGCAATCTTCATTGCTATCGCCAAAAAATCTTTGATCGAAACGTCTAAACATTTACATACTCCATCGTTTCGAGTGAAGATAAAGAGAGAGATAAAATCTCACTATCTGGAGTACTCTGTGCTGCTACGTACAGAACAGCTTGATCCATAATTTCGGATATTTGAAATTGATAAGAACATTAATATGACTACGGCATATTGGCCGGAACCCATTTATACAAAAGACAACTAACAGAAACTTATGAAATTCACAATAAATAAGGTTATCGATCTTCAGGTGATAAACAAGAATTCACTTTTTTATGCTCAGCTATTTCCTCATCTTATGTGTTACTTCTTCACCAAAATTATTATCTTTGCTTACCCTATAAATATCTCTGTATTCCGACTGAAAAATATGTATTAAAGACATCTTCATTTGAACAATGACATAATTTAACTTAAGGTGCAACAATGCGGGACTAAATTGGTGGTAAATGAAGGCCATCAGACAAAAAAGAAAGATTTCCTTCCTCAATCAAACTGTACTCAGTTACCCACACGGCAATATTTGCCGAAATGAATGACAGAAGATAAGCGAGGTCGAACAAATATTTCAACTCGATGACCCGACAGATAATGCCCAAGTCTTGAAATAAATAGATATGATTTAGGACGATTTTGGAATAAGCAAACTCATTTGACGGAGTAGGAATTGATATGCGATCCTCCCTTAAAATAAAAAGTTTCGCTTAAACGATGTGAATTTATTTAGCCGAGGACCTACTTGCGAACGACAGACATCGTCATCGAGCACCAAGGTTAGGTCAATGAAGAGCAAGATAAAAACATTGCCCCGAATTCTCATTTTAGAAGAGCTTTCAATGCATCGAAAACCATGGCCCGCATCTGAAAACTTATTTGATCTAATTTCCTCGCCAGCCACACGTTTGCAACCTTCCTTCAAGCGGAACGAAGCAAATAAATGTGTTTACATTAAAGAGAATATGAAAGGCGTCAATGGTAAGTACTGATTCGCCACTATAATTAATTAAAATGTCTTATCACGAAAATCAAAACGGAGTGAATGCGACAAGCTTCTAAATTTAGTAGATTAAAAACTGAATACCTCGGCTTACGAACCGTTCGACGTACGACCTTTTTTCGTACTCCATTAAGACCTCACGATACGAACTTAGTTTCGACATACGAACCGTGGTGCTTTTATAATCCCGAGTGCTGCAGAATGTTCGCGCAAGCGCACGTAGGTGACGATAAACCTCTCCCTGATTTGACAGAATTCTCCTCTAATTTGACAGAATTCAGAAAAATTTACGCAATTTGGCAACATTTATGTGCATCCTCTCTATCTTTCTCTATTGTTGTAGAAAATTAAACCAGGAATTTGCCTTATATAAATCATGACTTAGAATCTCAAGGTCACGGTTAACAAAAAGCGAAATTTTAGAAGTCATGTCTGTCAGAATTTTATCGCGCCCGGTTTCCTCAGAGATTTTTCCCGAGTGTGCGACTTTTGCGGAAAGGCAACTTATATCCTTTCTGTGAAATTATTTCCTTGTTAATAATTAATTAATTAATAGATAATGTGATTCCTAAGAGATTTTCATAGACAAAAATGAAAAAGCTACGGAGATAGCTCTTAGAGAGAGGGACTACTTGAGATTTGCTACTCGCACTTGGCGATACGATACGAACTACGGTCTTGAACGACTTAAGTTCGTAAGCCTAGGTACCACTGTAAGTAAAAAATACATCATATTATTTTAGCTTCCTTATCTGAGTTTATCTCAATAATTTAGCTAAAATTAGGTACGCATGGTCACCATGTTGACTCTAAAATGTCCTTGTTCTTCAGGTCCGTAGTTCCCCTAATATCTTCTCTATTATTTGGCCAATTGACGTCACCGGAAACTGCAGCTGGGCAGATACGATTGCAATATCCTCCTTTCAAAGGGAGAAGATAAATAGGACAACCCTGCCTTGAATTAATCTGCATTAAATCTGCGATTGTTAGCATTCGATAAATTCTTCCTGACATCACTTATGGAACTACGAATATAATTTCTGGCATGGGTGAGCTAGTTTGCCAATCTATATCAAGATAGGTCTCAGCTATTAAATTTCCTCTATCTATGAACGATGGGAGCAAAACAGCTGAACAGTTCGTAAGTCTAGGTACCATTGTAATTAAAAAATACACCATATTATTTTAGCTTTTTAGATTTTTAATTAGTAAAATATCAAAACTTATGATTCTCTTCATTAAAATGTGGTATAAAAATGCAATTGCGAAAAAATTGGCAATACCCGCGATCTTTTTGAGGGTGAGGAATCTTAAAATATAATTGTAATTTCGAAAACATTGTAGATGTTCGTGTTTTTTTTTTTGAATAAGTAATTTCGTAAAGTTCGCAACAGCGTTTAAGCGAAATCTTTATTTCATAATGCCCTCAATGGCTTTCGTTTACGATAGTTTTTCCTACAAATTTATCAATAAAATTCATCAGAGAAGAGGTTAAAGGATTTTTTTAATTTCCAAAATATTAGAACTTTTAATATGAAATTCTTTGAGCACGACTGAACGGGTTGGATTTATTTGGTACATTCGAAGAGACATTCATACTTTTAAAGTTAAGTTCACTGATTGAAGCGGCAATGTTAGGATTGTTTTACAAAATGATGTAAAAAATGCGCAGATTTTTTTCATCGATGTATTTTTCTCGAAAAAATATTTAAAACCATTTCTCTCAGAAGCAGCATGTTGACATAATTATTTTTTTATCTTACAAAAACCAAACAATAGCAGTAGTAGTAGTAGTAGTCTTGTTTAAAGTCTTACAATAATCTTACAATCTAATGTCATTTCGTACGTAGGCTCCCGCTGGGAATCGATCCAGGGACAGCTTTCATCGTAGTTGCCTATTTGGCTATCTAAGAACCCTGGTAGTAATTCCATCCAAACACTAAATCACTTTACCACAATCAGGAATTTTACTAAAACGCCAGTATTGATTCTTATCCTTCACTTCAAAGTAAACATTTAGACTCTCAGAATTATTCATATTATCATGACTTATTGAGAAACAATGGTGATTTATTTACCACCACTTGGATTTAAGGAGAAGCAAATTGTCCCCAATGAAAGGGCATTGAAAATTGACTTAGTTTACATAGGAAGTCCATTCCTTCTTGTTATACTTTTAAAGTACGTATTAACCTTTTCCATGCTATCTTACCACTAAATATCAAATTGTATCGAAAGAAATAACGATTAAAACTTTAATGCTACCAGTTAACCATTCAAAAATACATTCAAAATACCATCAAAAATACCATTCAAATTTCTTATAACTGAGAGCATAATAAATTACTTTTTCCAATCCCTCGACGTTGTAAAGATGTCACCGATAAGAATGTTGTCAAACGAACGGATTGCTTCCTCTCACTCAAAATTTTCCCTTCCATTTGAACAGTTGAACGAACCAAACGGACTAACGGAACTAACTTTCCCCTTCGTGTCCTTTTCTAAATTTACCTTTAGAGCTCAGCCTTTAGCCCTCGGGAATGCGAAAATACTGATGTTTAGCCCAAAAACCTCTCCTTAGCCGTTACTTGTTGGAACTCATCCAGGTTTCAATTTCTGGATTATTCCAAGTTTTGATTTTTCGAGGTAAGTGAAGAGCATAAACTGCGAAATCGTGAAGCAAAGTGTGTAAACTGCGTTTTAACACTGATTTCGGAAAAATTTAATTACTAATAATAATAATGTAAATAATAATAAATTCTATAATGGAAACGGGAAGCTAATCCCAATTACATTAATTTTATTAAATATTACAAAAAATAACAAAGTACGAACACACACGGCCATTCCCTAACAGGATAAATCCGACTAGCCGGTATTCGAACCCAAGACCTTGGAGTTGAAGCGCTAGCGTGCTAATGATTAATCAATGCTTCAGAATGCATTTTGCAGAAATTCAACATTATACTTTATCTTCTCCTTCCTCCCTAAAAACACAGATGATTACTTACAATTCCTATTATACGCATATTAATTAATTTTAGCCTATTATACGCATATTATTAATTCATTGGCTGGATAAATGACATCGTTTTGCAGAAGTGAAATTTGAAACTATTATGATTTCATCATTTGCACTAATTGAATAACTTATATGTATGAATTTGTTCATATATTTTGCTTTATATACCGTACATGAAAAGTGAGCCATGCCTCACATACTTTACCAAATACAATTACCAATAAAATGATTTATGTTAAAGCGGTACCGGGTTCGATTTTTGGCGGGAGCCAAAGTACGAAATAGCCTAAGCTGTTGAAGCACTTTTAACAATGATACTAATACTAATATTTGTTAACCGATGGAATCTATTCACATTCGTATACATTTATATCGACCATTATACACCAGCGGTGGCCAACCTGTTCCATATCGCTGCCGTTTGAAGTTTTCAGATTGACAGAGAGAATTTTTTAAGATGATAAAATCAACATTCGAGGCCGAAAATGAGCGAAAATTCGTATTAAGGATATTTAAATTAGCGATGGGACGATTAATCGGAATCAGAATCGATATCGGAGAATTTATAACCTAACGTTATTTGCAAATGTTTCTTTAAATCTCAACCTTTTATTTCTCATAATTCTTTGCATTTCTGTGATGAATAGAAAAAAAATATTAATGGGGCTACTACATCTATACGAAATCTATACAAATTATAACGCTTAAAAATGGTATTTTACGTGAATTTTATAAACTTATTCTTGGGTAAAAATTAAATCTTCCGAGTTACTATCAGATTCTCGAACTTTCCGTCGAGTCCATTGATTCTGGTTTGTTTCATCTCCAAATAGAATTTAAATATTAAATTATTTTTTAAGCATTGCTAATAAATTTATTTCATGATAATATAATAAATAACATTA
>KZ309117.1:43632-179512 GCA_000376725.2 Ladona fulva | reverse complement strand
GTATAATTATTATATGTTATGTACATTTTTCAAATACTGCCTACGGGAGGTTTTTGGAGGGTTTTCCCTCCCGTCTTGGGCGAATGCCAGGCAGTTTTCAAATTATCATGTTATACTTCCCTCTAGCGTTGCCACCTGGCCAAATTGCAATGCAGATCTTAATAAATAAATAAATCATAACTTTCCTTACCCTCTATTTCTTTTTTCCCTTCCTAATTTACTTTGTTGTTCCTTTCCTGTACATAATAATTTATTTCTTAATAGAAGGAAATACTTGGTATATTTTCCACACTGTATTTACCAAGTGTATCCTTCTGCAATGGTTTTCCACGAAGTCACGCCTGCTAATGTCGATTTTATTATTTCTTAATAATTTAATTTTCAAACTAATTATAGACCATATTTGTAATTTTAAGATTCATATAATAGTTTTATTAATATCACAAATGCATCTGACTGTGAATCCAATTTTCATAGTATGCGCTAAATTTAAATTTCTTCTACGTTCAACTTTGATTGACAAAGAATACATATTTTATGATACATATTGTACAAGTAAGAAACGTTTACAATTTTTACTCTCCTTTATGCAATCTAATATTGTAATAATAATAATAATGATTGGCTTGGCGAATACCCGTCACAGGTTCAAAGATACCAGAAAAATATGAGAGAAAAACTATAATAGTAATAATAATCATGTCTTTATTAAATATCTTTCTGTCTTTCACCCTTTTCTATCAAGACATGTCGTAATGGTGGTATTGTCAAAAGTGCTTCGGCAGCTGAGGTCATTTCGCACGTGGGCCCCCACCGGGAATCGAATTCGGGACAGCTTTCACCGAAGTCGAACGCTATCCGGGAGCCCCAAGACGTTTTGTTTTGTAATGCGCTAAATAATAGCGATTTCATAGGAAAACGGGTAAGGGTGATTTTGCGCAAGATGGTACACACTCAGGAAAAATCCCAAGGAAGAATAGACTTGAAAAAAGTCTGACGGGACCGGTAATCGAACCCGAGTCTCCCAATTGCCGGTCGGGTGCTCTTTGTGGGCAAGGACGTTGCGTGGGATAGCTCAACGGACAGAGCACCCGACCGGCAATTGGGAGACCCGGGTCCGACTACCGGCCCCGTCAGACTTTTTTCACGTCCATTCTTCCTTGGGATAAAAGCGATTTTTTAAATTTAACGAGTTTCAAATTTGGGTGAAAAACTACTGAAAACCTAAAAATTAACATCGTGACATTAGCCCATGTCCTACGTTCTTATTTGTAATAACATTTTTCACTTTATGCCACAAAGGTTCAAGTAAAATTCATATTCAAAAACACAGATTAAAATTCCGTTTTTTTCTATGAGTGTCACTCGTGAACTGAAACGGATGGAATATATATCAAAGTAGCATTCAGCGATTATGAAATGTGTGTCACAAATGGTTTATTCATGCAAAAAATATTTTCATACCAGCATTCATTTGGGTTAAGTAAAAAAATAGGAAAGATACAAAGCGGTCTACTCGACCTAAAAACTGCTGCGTAAACCTCATAGTAGTAGATGAGATTATACATAGATACGGATGTATAGATAGGGAATCTCGCCATTCTCAGCATTAAATCTTAATTTAGCGATAAGCAAATGGAAATCTTTGTCTGAAGCTGTTTACATACAGCTGAGTTATGCCGATTTGAAATTAAGCGGAGCATGCGTCAGCAAGATTCCCCGTTGCACAGTTTGACGCGGAGTTACAGTTCAGTTAAGCGAGGACCGATAGTAAACAAAACGAAAACATTCTTAAGATATGGATAACTTCTTAAAAATAAAGTAGAAAGTTTGTGTGTTCGCTTAAAACTCAAGGACTAGAAGTTTCAATACTTTCAATTTTTAAAGAGAGTTAAATGTCCTCCCTGCGCAGCTAATAGGCTGCTTTGTATTTGCCTAATTCTCCCCGGTTTGCCACCAGGCGAATCAAAGCGTATCCATAAGATATACATGTAAAGTCCACTATCATAGCTTACAGGCTTTACTTCGTTTGCAAACTTTAATTAGAGAGAATAATCGGACGAAATAGAGACAAAAACCAAAAGAAAGAAAATTGAATAAAGATTCTTTTTTTTGGTCGTGGAATATTGCAACCGATTTGACATTGCAATAACTTTGATAAAATCCGCGAAAATGTTACGAAATTTTGAGGTGGTAAACAACCCGTCCCCTTGACGACATCAACGGCCGAATCCAAGCTCATGTTTTTTCCCATAAGAATAAACCAAAAATAAAAGCACATTTAAAAGGAATGACTAATTATAAGAAGAGGAGGAAATTTGAATCTTCTGAATCGATTTGAATTTAAATCCTTCGTTTGCATATTCCACAAATACATTCCAAGTGAACGTTTGTCCGCCAACGTCATTTAACAAATGATGAATCGACACGTTTCAAATCAATTTGTTGAGTAAATCGTTTTTCCTCCTCAACAGTTACATTAACTATCTATTTTTTTCTTGGTAGTCTATTAGCAAATAATGTTGTATTTATCAATTTACATTTTCGTTGATTCACAACAGGAATTTCAGCAACTCGCAATTAAACATAGTTTAACAGAAGGATCTACGACGATTAAACATTTAAATAAGGAATACTAAGGAAAATACTAAAACTACACGTAGTACCTCATTCCTGATTCCCGTACTCAGCGAGCGCGATTTTCGAGGCCAGACGTCAAAGAGATTTGGCGAGATTGTAGCGAGAACGGATAGTTATTACTGGTTCTTTTTCTTAATTAGAATTAGGAATACCAAACAGGTAGCTAATTAGCGAATTCTGTGTTTTCGCACCCCCTCCCATACGTCATACGGCAGCTAGTGGAGTAGGTACTAGCGTAGATGTAAATTTATCCCACTTCTGACAATTCGAAATATCGTTCGATTCGAAGTCATGCGTCATCTTCTTCATACATCACAGCATTTGGCGTAGTTTACAGTCGGAATTTGGTTTGTTGACGCGTAAACAAACGGTTAAATTGGAAATCTACCAATGTAGCAGATCTATGCGTTAGTTTCCGCGTCCTTGTTTCCTACCTATCCGTACCTGGATCTAATGTAGTATGCATATCTTATAACTACGGGATGTTGTATTTAACATGTTCTAGAGTTATTGCGTTTCCAGTGAATTTTTATGAACGAATCGATATTTCACGGCAACATTATTGTGTTCCTAATTTTCACAGGAAGCTTTCCAAGATTTTTAATACACTGCTTAAGCCTCATATTATTTAAGAAAAGTAAGAAATCCATACCCCATTTCAAAATAAGTTCTTTTAGCGAACATTTTCCTTTGCGACTTTCCTTTGGTAAATGGCAACCGTATGACACAGAACCGGGAGTACCTTCACGTATCGATGGATAAATAATATTTAGGAACGAAGTATGTAAATAGAATACAATAAATGACTTAATTGAGGGCGAAATTGAGACTATGAAGCCCCCTCTTGCATCTAATGCGATGAACTTTAATAAGAGGAAAGGATAGAGCATTAAAAAAAGAGACAAGAAGAAAGAAACTATGTGCGGATATAAAACCCAAATCAAGAGATTAGGAAACATTTCCAAAGCAGGAAAATACTCACACGAAAGGGGTGTGAAAACCTGCGAAACCAACTAATAGTGAGAGCTACATTTTGAACTAAAGAAAATGATTTCAATAACCCAAAAAAGAGGGAAGATGGGAGAAAATTAACGAACTGAAATAAATTTCAGTATTGTTCGTTCAACTGTACCCACGTAGAGTTGAATTCATTCTATCTCAGGTCACTATTCTTACTGCATAACAGAACTCGTCGTTAATCCATTAGTTCCATTAGAATTCTCGAAGGTATTTCCGCGGTAAATATAGATACATTGGAACCTCGGCTAACAAGAGAATTTGCTAATTATTTTTTTCGGCTAACGAGGATTTTTCTAACGTTCCCGAACTCTACTCATGAATATGGGTGATCTATGTTTAGATACATTTCTGTAGATCAACAGGCACACTCACAATTCAAAAATTACCCAAAGTGGGTGCCACTATTGCTATTCATTTTTGAAAGCGTAAGGTAGCTCTTCTTTCATACGTATGTAAGTGTTTTGAGATATTGTGCACTAAATTTCCGGTTTGGATGTGATAAACGACCAATCTCCGTTTGATGCATCCACCATACATTCATGTATGACCAACTACAAAACATTTTTGTATTATTTTCTCGCACGTAAACGTTAAAACCATAACGACTGATATCAGTAATTGACACTTTGGCCTCTTCCACAATTCATTCATCTTCTTACGCGTCACCAACTCCCTTGAATTTTTTTTTCACAAATATATTTTTAGAAAACCGATTTTTTAAGAAAGGCGTCTGCTCTCTTGGCTCAGATGACACGTCAAAGATAATTAATGATCGGATCCTAAACAAAACTCATTCTCTTCCTGACCCGGAGTCTAGAATAATAGGTACTGAACGCATGTGAAAGCTACCGTGCTTGAAAGAGAACCAAATCTGAAATAGGAACGTAATTGCTCAGCAAATACAACTTTCACAGTTCGTTGTAAAAATGTACGTAGGTATTCTTTTTGTCGCGAAAAAATAGTGGAGTCTTTAAACCCCGTCACAAAATCTAAAATCTAACAATTGTTCTGGAGATTGAATATTAAACAATACGATGATATCAAATTACTATAATTTAAACAATTAAAAAGTGAAACCATTAGCATCCATAAATATTTACTGTGTATAAAAACCTCAAACATGACGTAGTCGACAAAATGTTGAAACTAATTTCCATAGAAACGAAATCAATAACCCGTTAATAATAATATTTGTCAAAAAGTGGGCGTTTTATTCCAAAATCGAATTTGCACCGTTTCTGAAGCGAAATCTTCCAAGTGGACTTCCAGAACATCAGACGTAATTATAAAGAATACAATTCAAACGAAAGATTAGTTACAGAATTTGCTGTAGAGGGAATTATAACACAAACCTTTAACGAAAGTGTATAAAGTTACGTAAAGTTTCCGATACACGTCAAATACATACACAGTAAGAATTATGTTCAGTTTTGGCAATCTTAACGATTTTATTGAAGAAAGAGCTGGAAGTTTCCTTACTTTAGAATATATTTCGCTCCGTGACATCTGAGTTCGAAACGTCAGTGAAGGAGGCGAAGAAAATTCGCGAAAATTCCGTACCGGCTTTTCTGATTTGCATGGTTACTGATATATATTCTATAATTCACACTTAAGTATTAGATGCAGAGCTAGATGTATAATAAAATAGTTTTAGTTTTCCGCGGAAAATTCATAGGGATTTTGGAAAAATCACGCATAAATAGCGTTTCAACTTATCACGTAGACTATATAGGTTTGAGTAAGAACCTCACGATCCCTATCGCTTAGCGGTATAAGAGCAATGAAGTTCGTAATTAACTCTCATTGAGAATTCTTACGTCATGAAGAAGGTAATAATTCGCTTCGGACATATGTCTTAGTGATCCCCAACTACATATAGTCCAAACCTGTGCCGCTGATAATTAGTGTTTTGATAAATTCCTACCGAATCCATTTCAAGGATTTCTCTCATGCTGCTGTCGATTAAAACCTCAATTTAAACCCCTCAGGGCCCTTTTCAAAATTGAAGATCAAACTGGATCCTTAAGGAGATAAACATATTAATAACTGCTGTGTGCGAGGCTAATTAACGTTTTAGCTAGAGACTCTTCAACGCCTCTCACACGCTCTTGTTTTCCTTCATACATACCGTCTCCTGACTCAGAAAACGAAACAATGAGTTAAACTTTTTCTGGAAGTATCAAAAAACTCATTATAAAACACCTTTCACAGGAACAATTTGTATAAACGCTATCCAATTTCATTTTTACATAAATTTTGTTTACTTTATNTAAAATTTAAATAATAAACAATAAAGATATTAAAATAAAGTTAGATTTTATCATAAAGAAGAATCGTAGTTCCATGCTTATCTTTCGTGAAATCCAGATAATATATCAAAATATTTTGCGTTTTTGTGTTTGAATTATTCATTTACTTTCATTATCACCATGCAAACACATCGTCGATTTGTTAATCCGTCATAACGTTTGGGAAATTACTACGAAGAGAGGATGTACACACACCAGAGAAACATTTTTAGAGTTACGACTTATTTACACTTTTTTCTGTCCATTGAACTCCAGACGCGCGGGAGTCTTACGACACCCCGATAAATTTTACTCATCATTACGAGACGTCATCTAAATTTGATGTCTTGAAGATGTACTTGTTGACAGAGAGAAAACTACGACCCTAATGGGTCAAAATATTCCACATTTTCTGTACATTGGGAAAATGTCGAATTACGACCGATGACTCCGTGGCATTTGGATCAACTCCAATTTCCCCGAACGATTCGAATCTCGTTACTCAGCTAACCTCTCTTATCTTTCTTAATCTCCATCGTTTACACAAACACGCTTTAAAAACAATTTGGACGTCTCTCACGCGCGTGATCGATCCTCTGTTCGCCCACGTGCTCCAGATTACGACTCAACGGTTAACCGATCCGTAACCTCAGGGGACATACGATCTTGAAGGAGATCTACGTGCAAGATTAGACGCATGTACGGATTTGAATAATAAGGAATACTCGCGAGATAAAGCCCGGCTAAGTGGATTGTGCTCTTACATTTTCAGTGCACCTACAGATAATACGAAGTTTGCAACAAATATGACCGCTTGCAGGCTGTGGAATGCACTTCCGGCAGAAATTTATAACGCTCCCTCTTTAGCTTCATTCAAAAAAACTCATTATAAAACACCTAACCAGGCCAATTTGCATAGAATTGCAATTTCATTTTTACATTAATTTTGTTTACTTTATATATGTTAGATGTGTAAGGAGACTTTTAGTCTCAATTTCGCCAAAATAAGGACGACGTATTATTATAATTGTTATTATTGTTGTTGTTGTTGTTGTCGTTATTGTTATTATTATTATTACTCTGTTAAATCATAACTTTCCTTACCCCCTATTTCTTTTTTCCCTTCCTAATTTACTTTGTTGTTCCTGTACATAATAATGCATTTCTTAATAATTTAATTTTCAAACTAATTGTAGAACAATCGTTCGAAGATTCCTGTGACGCATTATTTTAACCTTATTTGGCAGACTCTTATTTCTCTGAAATTAAGAAACTAAGCAATTTACAATATGTACTCACTCATAAACTAGAGTATCAAATAAAACCACACGTTTAAGTTTATTCTATTGTTATAACGGCCTTTACGAGACTTTAAATAAATAGAATAAAACCCTTCCAACAATTTAAATAACACCTTTTAGCCACAAAATAACTGGAAAGATTACTGAATAATGTATTAAAATTTGCTAAATATTCTTATTTTCACGTCAAAAATTAAGAAGAAAGAACGTTATCAGAAAAGAAGCAAAAATATGTTAGTTATGGAGGTATGTCTGCGCTATTATAAAATATGGAAAAATTAATCACGAAGAGGTCTAAAAGTGTATTCGTAGGGCTTCAAATCTCAAGACATAAATGAATGATAAATTAACGACGAAGTGGTACTTAAATATTTATAATGAAGTTTATACTAATATAGCGACAAAATTGCTGAATTGGTATCTCTGATAGAAATTCCTCACCAAAAATAAAACCCAGAAAATTTTTATGAAAGATCCCTAGAAACATAAAAGCAAAATTTATACTGCCAATCACAAATTTTCATAAAACGTTAATCTATTAACTCCATTGTAGAAGGATCTCGAGCTTCAACTCCATTATTGTTGTATATACACCGAGGTACGATCATTCTGATGCTATACAGAACCTATTCGATTACAAATAAAACTAAAATGAAAGAGAATAACGAGATATAAGTTCATCTTGAAGCCATGGAAGGGAAAGACCCTGCCATACGCCATAAGATTGCTCGTTGGGAACTGATGCAAATTCCTTTTGGAAAAGAGCTACAGAGAGCTATTACATTCTTGCTCAAGTGAATAAATTATTTTCCGTAACGGTAATAATAGCAGTTAAAATGTTAAACAACAATGTTGATGTAATAACGTAATCATCGAAGAATCAGTGTTTACACTTAAACAAACGAGTATTCATACCAAAACGTTCACACTTGCCACAGCATTTGTTTACATTCTGATGTTTAAAAATATTTATTCGGTTAATAAATTATAATTCTCATCAATAATAACTTTGTAAGTCACCACACCACATACGACACGAATATATCGACTGTTCTGTAAATGATTGAGCGAGATTTTAGTTGTTCTAAACAGCATTCCTCAAGGACACTTTCTGAGCTTTTCTTCCAAGAATAACTCCACAAAAGAAGGATCGGAAACAAATAAAGTACTCACAGATTTAAGCAGTCCACCCTGAGGTGTCCTAATCGCGCAGATCGCCACCAACACCACTTCTAGGAAGCAATTAAGACACTGCGGTCTTCCTGGTTGAAAGGTCCAAAGTAAAACGCCCTCACAACTACGGTCCTTCCATCACGGGCAGCACAACCTTCTTCGACCCATCGCAGCACTTAACTGCAGTCCTTCGGAGAGGCAATTCGGAGACCGACCAGACCCACCAACTCCTCTGTTTACCACTGATAAGAGTGGACGGCGTCTCCCGCAGTCATCTTCTTCGTAATGCCTTTGGAACGAGAGTGAAGGCGATTGGTAGGAAATTCCGAAAGGCGAGGATCATTTTTCTGTTACCGATTCCTGTCGTAATTTCAAGTACTCGAGGAAAAAAGAACATAGCCCGATCACGCGAGATTGACAAGGAAAGTCGGCGATAAGTCGGTGTCATAATCCTCCGCAGACTGCATTAACATGGGCGATTTCTTTTATCTCGATCGGAAGGGAGTGTGAATTTATGAGAATGTTGCGTCGGGCGTATGAATGAAGTTGTAAAAGATATGAGGCGGCTTGTCTTTATCTAAGTTTCGTGTATGGAAGCGGCAGTGATGGAAATTACGTCAAGGCGGAATAAATCTTCACGTTTACCTTCTTCAATTGTTTGAACATGTTGGTCAAAAAGTTTCAAAAATTGTTTCGTGAATTACGGCTGACCTTAATAGTAGTTCTTGATGGTTTTCTTTACGCAAGATGCCTTCTTATGAGCAGTTTACAGTGTTATTTTAGTAATAAAAAATTATCTTAGAAACTAACCTTTTAATTTATACACTAACACAATATAATAATATTTTGAGGCGGTGCATTAATTAAAGCGTTAGTTCATCTATATTACTTATTTTCTGTTACGGCATTCCACCAAGTGAAGGCCGAAACCGTCGACGCTATTACATTATCTTCTTTACAACCAGGAGCGTATTTATAATTCGGCGCAATAGGCGCTAGCCGAGGACCTCATCCGTATGATCCATAAGACTGTGCTAATATTTTCAATCTCTATTTGTTCTGGTTTTTTGCTTTAAGATAGAACTCTGTATTTGTTGAGTAAGTCTACATAATATTTTACGGTATATATCACATTGCCTATGTCACAATAAAACGTATACNTTCTACAAATTCCGGTGCATTGGAGCATCTCCAATAAAAAAAGTAGCTAGCGCGAATGTTTCCGTATAAAGCCCGTAAAAAATTGTTACTGATCTTCGGGATTGACCCATTCATGCCTCGTGTTATTGAAAATGTATAATATTGGAACGACAAAAGGGCCCGGTATTACAATGATTTGTTAAAACGAAAGTTATAGTTAATCTCCTATACATATGATGAATTAGTTTGGATATTGAATATAATCTTCACTTTAACCCTAAAGTGACCTTTAGTTTAAGTCCATTTTAAGTATACCCAAAACCAGACCTAAGTATTGTAATTCAAAGCTTGTTTGCATATCCTCGCGAGTGAGGTTTCCATGGGATGTGTAATTTATGAAAACATTTGACTTTATACTCATAATTCCTATTGGGGCCTCAATCTGATCTTTGCGCCTAGGGCCTCTCATAGCTTAAATCCGCCCCTTTTTACAACCTTGATTATGATTTAATTATAGGCAAGCTTGTGATGAAGAATCAAAAACCATATTTAAACAATCGTGAGATCAGTAAAAGCAATTTGATATTTTTTTAAATATCAAATTGCTACCAAAATGTGTTACGATCTCCTATGTATTAAATTTTCAATAATCAAAATGTTTCAAAAAATTACTTTGGCTTGATTTCCAGGAGTTTCCTCGTTTGGATCTGAAGTTAGGGGCGGTCGATTGTTTATCTAGCGAAGGCATGGAATTTTTGGCAGAAATTTTCACGAAAGAAGCGTAACTAAGAGGCTAATTATACTCTCTTTGAAAAGCTATGCGCAATTTATCTAACTAATCAAGGGGTTTATGCGAAATCATATCTCGCGATCCCAGCACAAATTATAACTGCGTGCAAACAGTTATTGACTGAGGATATCTACGACGCAACCAAAATTTTGAAAACGTTTCCCAAGTTATGCGCATTTAAAGAAGTATTTTCGACATCATTTGTTATAAATTAAACATTCTGGAGCGTTTGAAGAGAAAACTCAATGCAAGATACCTCCTCTGTCATAGGTGTAACGGATTTAGAAATTTGAACACATTAAGCGCGATAAATTTCCATTAAGTGGCCCTAAATTAAAGAACTAAGAACAGGAAGGTCATGAAGGAAAAGAACGTCGGACGTATCTTTGTGAATTCATAACTTAGCACTCTTTATCTCGCAGAAACTGCCATAATTAGTGGAATCGCGAATAAAATTTTTAAGGACATCACACCCGATAGGCAGAATTTAGCGAGAGATAAATCTAAAATAAACAGCGAAATGATTCGAGAAAACTTTATTCGGCCATTTGCACGGAGGGAGGCAATCAACACTGTTGTCATGACAACGTGGCGTTAAATGTCAACAAAAATATAGCCATCGTTCGCTTCGATTTATATCAGCTAATGAACGAAATTCCTTCGCGGAAACTTAGAAATAGCACCCAAAGCTAAGCACCGCAACATTTTGCGTCACTCTCCACCTACCTTATCACGCGCGCGAATGTATTGTTTTTGGACGACTGTCAAATGTTTGAAGCACACGTTTCTGCAGCGTCGCTCTTTCTTGTTCGCTTGATTTTGATCGGGTAATGGAGCACTTAATATTCCGCTATGGGTTCCACTGCTCTTAATAAGATCCGACTCGGTCGTGGGTAGAGAAGGCACTCATAAGAGAACGAAAACGATGCGAGACTATCTCCGTTTAGAGGTCAGCACGTTAACAGAACTTGGCGAAGTCCTACGACTTTATTTTCTAGGAAAAGCCGGGTATACGAGGGGTGATCCCAAATTCGCTTTCTGCGCTACTTTTTGGCGCAAGAAATTTTAACTTTTCGTTCTTAGTGGGAACAGTAAATTGTTTTTATTCAAATTTTCAATTGCGGAATGGTTGGAAAACCCCCATAACCCAAACTTATGTTCAAATCCACGATAAATCATGAAAACTCGAATAAATGTTTCGATATAAAGACTGTTGGCCCTTATATCAGTAACTAAGGAGGTTTATGTTAATAAAAAGAGGAATTATTCCAAGGCCCGGTATTACAATGTATATTTAAAATTGACTCGAACTAATGTTTAATTTAGGGACCGGTATTATAATAATTTGATTGAGTTAAAAGTGAGATTATAGTTAATATCCTATATATATGATGAATTTGCATGGATATCAACGGTAAACTTCTCTTTAACTCCTAGAAACCATTATAATACCGGATTCTAAGTGAATATTAGTTAAGCTCCATTTTATGTATACTTAATAATATCAGACCTAAGTCTTCATCAATCATTCTCCGTTATTAGAGGATCTACAGAAAAAAATCTTTTTCCCATTACGTAAATATAATAACGAAATATTCAGCTCCACGTAACCTATTATACGCCATTAATCATTCATTTCGTAAAAGAAATGCTATAATTAATTAATGCAATAAATTATGGTTATTTTTCAAAATCACGCCTCTGATGTAGAGACGAATGCAAGAAGTTGATCGACATAAATCTTCCGCGATCGTGAAAAAATATCAAATAAAGAGGCGATATTTCAACAAACAACTGAACAACTAAAAAAACAAACAAATAAAAATAACAAAATATAAAAATATTAATAAATACAATCTGCCCTAATCCAGTCATAGGAATTTATAGTTTTTGGAACTTCCGGAAGTCATAACCCAGAGGAACTATAGTTTCCTACGAACTATTTGAATTATTCCAAACAATAAATTTTTAATACTCTTTCGATGGAATGCGGATGTGTAGTTGAACAACTCACTTTTTGGAACAATTTCAATACTAGACTTCTCTGTTATTATTTTCGTTTAACGATGAACAAACCGTATTTCTACCTCTATGAGACGAGATACTCTGATAAGAGGACTTTCACCAATAGCTCCCGCTGCACATTTCTCCTTTCTTTCGGGATCGACGAGCTCGAGATTTTGCTGAAAAGTAAGGCGTATTTAGAAAAAATATCGAGGCCAAGGCGAGAACGTGAATTCGGGAGAAATTACGTCTAGGAAATGTTTGCTCTGCTTAAGTTCCATTCTATTCCACGGCGGCGCTGTCCGCTAGACAACCTGTCGCGATTCTAGCCAACATCCTACAATTATTATTGGAAAACCCTCGCTTCAAATGGGAAAATACGGGAAGGTATTTAATCTATTATTATCTAGCGTATTCAATAGCGAATATCCATTTTGCTCCGTTTAGATTTCTTTCTATAAAATCAATTTTTACTTTATCGAGTAGAATTTTTTCAATTTTATAATTTATACCTTAAATTAATTACATAAAATGAATACAGGGAATCATAAAGAAGGAATATTTCCACAGATGACCACGTTCCGGGGATTATACATTTTATTATTAATCCATCATTGAACAATATCGAATCCAACTGCGTATGAGCAAACTTCTTTCAATCTTCAGATAAGTTCCAAATTAAACGACCAAAGCTTTAATCCAAAAGCTTTAAAAAAATCCTCAATTCTTATTCTCAATCCCTTAGTTTATTTTACAATTGTAGTAGAGTATTTGAGATGAGTTTAAAGATTGGCTGACTTATGATAGATAAAATTATTATTTCAGTGAAACAAAAAGATATTTTTATTTTAATAAAAATCATTAATTTTTCTCTATTACGTCAGGAAATACAGTAATAAATAATTTATAAGTAAGAAATTAAAAAACTGATTTTTGCAACTGGTTTCTAAAAGACATAATTCTTTAACCGTTCGTTTCAATTCACTGCAGTTATAGTAAAGTAATACTCCGCTGAAGGGTTTAGAGGTAATTTTTAATTTTGTAGGCATAACTCACTCTATCCTCTTCGGAATAAGGAAGTGATTTGCCTCATTTATTCACGATGATTTTCAATAAATCCCTATTCTACACATTTCGCTTCACACAAATCCAAATATATTTTGATATTCCTTTTTATTCTGAAAGTAACAAAAATACAACATTATCTTTAATATATCGTTTACCAGATTCATACTCATATTCATATCCCATACCATATTCATTCCCTTTTGCTCAGTTTCCTCTCCCTTTAGAACCAATATTATTCTCCACGTACGTAATTTATAGGCTTCCATCGATACTTTCTATATATGCCCATATCTCAATAGGACTTTATTCTTTATTATTTCTGCTTTAGAAAGAAACGCCAACGTGAATGATGGCAGACAGGGTAAGCGGTTTGATGCAAGTTATCTTTAACTATACTGACCAAATCCCATGAACCTGTAAATGAGATATTTCCCATGAGCAAAACCGGACAAATCTTTTTGCTCCATTTTTTCGAGAGATTTTTTGCATCCTTCAATGCAGACAAAATTTCCTCCAACAAAATGGCCAATAATCCTTTCAAATAATAATTGCATTTAAAGATGGAAAACATCTCTCGTGAAAAATCGAGAGAAAGGTTTCAAAGACTAAAATTTCAAGAACAAAATTTCCTCCGACAAAATGGCCAATAACTCTTTCGAATGATATTTTAAAAAGGGGTAAAGTGCTCCTATTTCCTGGGCGCAAATGAACTTTAAAGCACAGGGGATTAATTAGTTTTAAAGGTAAAATTTGATTATTATTGAAATGATTAGCCCGTGTCTATCGATGTCTGTTTTTACTATTTTCCTCGCTTTAGGTAAAAATTTGCTCTAAAGAAAGGGTCCGCCATACTTGTTACATAAAATATGCAAATACTGAGCGTCGTTATGAGAGAACAACCAACGTGGCTGAGATACGGAAACCATCAACCAAACGCCGTGGACATCTACGTACTAACTCCGTAAAGAATTTCCAATAGTTTCCTACATGTCCCTTATATGCATGTTTGATTTAAATGGAGCAATTTTATTCCGCGATCACTCCTAAAACTTCTAAAATGTTGACTATGTTACACGGTTTTTCTGCAGAAGTAAATAACAAAATTTGTTCCACGAGTTTCGAAAAATTAATATTGAAATATATATGCGACTTCTGAGATCCAATCAATCGCTGCAGTGGGAAATTTTTCAGGAAAAAAGTGTTCACTCGAATGAAGATATACGTATACACTCGTGTATAGATCGACCTTTAAATACAAAATTTCAATGAAGAAAATCTATGGTCGACCTATACCCGAGAGATGTACGAGGGTCATCCAGAAAGTTCTACCAGTTTCGAAATAAAATCTTCGCAAATAATCTTTAGATAACGTTTTTTGTGTAACACGCATATTTACTCGAAAAATTATTTTGCTGTTTTGATAAATAATATTTACTTATATTTTAATTGAAAATAATACATACCTCTATAGTGTAGAGTGACCATAAAAAACGAGTAGGTGAATGTCCCTTAATACAATTAATAGACAGCATTAAATGTGATTTAAGCTTCTAATGGATCGTAAGGATGAAATATATCGATTATACAAGTGCAAAAATCGAGAGATCTAATCTGGCCAACTTCATAGTTTCTGAAGCTTGCAAAAACGACTTATTCGAAATTATTGTAAACTTATACAACTCAAATTTATCGTTTAAATGTTAAATTATACATCATTTAGTCCTTATTACTTGAAAATATACTTTTTTAAATTCCACTCGTTATAATAAAAAGTAATCCACTAGAAGTAGCTCTACAGCACTTAATATTTAAGAAAATGACTAGGGTTGACTTAAACACGAGATATGTTAAAAACAGAAATTTTAAGAAAAACTTCGGGGGGTCGACCTATAAACCACCACCCACCACTATCCACCTATACGTACAGGAGTACCGATATGGTAAATATCGTTTCTACTTCACCTTTATACATGTATTTCCTTTAATTGTTGCGTACTTTTCAATTTCTATCTGATATGATTGTGACTATTACACAAGTTTGGTCTAACAATAAAAACCAAAATGATGGAACTGCTGTTACTACACGTATCGCTGTTTGTATTGCGCAGACGTGAGAAGATACAGAAAACTGAGGAAGTGGAGAAAAGATTAAAGGTGGCAACGGTAGAGAAAGCAACGGTGGACTTAGATGAATCGTTGGAAATTATTTTGAAATTTTTATGGCTTTTTTTCCAAGAAAATGAATCTGATACCTTCAGTCAGTTAAATTCTCCACAACTCTACTAAGAAAAAGCAAAGTTGCTTGAAATGAAAGGCAGACAAGGATTTTATGCGGCAAAAATAAATGTGGAATGTCCCATCTTCCATTAAACCGATACAAATATAACTATGGTATTAGGCAGAATAGCATTAGAAATAAGTTAGTAACATACAAAAAAGGAGCTGTGAAAATTACAAAATTTAACATAGAAAATTCACAAATTAGCAGTTTATCTATTCTCAGGATATCAATTCTCAGGTTATCAAGAAATACAGTAGCGATTTAAATACAAGTTAAGAAATTCTTCGTCAAAGCAAATGGATTTTTAGTATATTGAGCAAAAAATAATTATATACAAATTTATGTGCAACGTTACAAAATTAAAAATAAACGTAATTCATTACATTATATAAGATGTCAAGAAAGTTATGAAATATCGGAGGAAGGTTCCGAAAATAAGGTAAGGCCGGCGAGAGATGAAATTTATGCTTGTAATACTTATAGTGCGTCTTGATTAGTGATTGATTGAGAGTAACGATTTTTCTTATATATACCTCTCATAAAATTGTTTTGTTTAAAGCGAAAGTTATTGAAAGTTATCGTGAAAGAGAAGGAAAATAGTGGGTACAAAATGCTTGACCCTGACTTGAGGGGAAATAGATTACCACAGGGAAACGCTAACAATATTTGGGCGGAAAAACCCTCGAAACATAGTTCGACAAATATTTGGAATTAGGTCTAACGCGAGCATTTTAGGCAAAGAAAAACTATTTCATTGCACAATTGTACAGATAAAAATGAACCAGATAATGCAATTCACACAAAACGAGATGAGAATAGAAACAATATGCTAAAGATATTAACCGAGTTGTCAGATTAATCAAGAAAGAAGATAATAATAAAAGATTCACCGTTAATTATATGGTTAAAATTATCCATCATTTGTCCTCCGCTTTCAGTAAGTTCATCTGCCCTGCTATTTAAATAAAAGTAATATAAATTCCCTGCTACGTGCCCTTCCTTTTGTTTTCTTGATAACATGTCACTTTTTTATAACATCAAATATCTTTTGACTTTGTCCTCCCTCTTTCCACCCAAGAAAGAAGGATTGTACCATCAGTTACTTATTACAAACAATATCGATAGAAACTTAAAGTAGTGGGACCTTGACACCATGTCAAGTGGGAGTTCCGGGTTTGTGTCCCAGCTTCATCAGTTTCTCTCCCTCGATTCTTTTATGTTGCCTTTCATGCATCGATTCAGAACTCAAAGTAACGGTGATCAATAAAACCGAAACAGGCAAACAACGTTGATGGCTAATGTTGCGCAAGATTAATAGCATTGTTAAATTACAATAAGGAAGAAGAGATCTGCATCTACATCTTCAAGAATTTTTCTCCTCTACACTTCTGCTTCGTTCCACTTTGTATGGATTTCGTTCGTAGTTTCCCATTCGAAATACACTAATTTTCGAAGTCCGTTTTCGTACCAGGAAACTTGAAGGTCCTTTAACCAAAAGTGAGCGCTACAAATTATAAGCTGCCCTTCGAGTAATTTACAGTGTGATCACATGGCCTTTCGCGGAAGTGAAGATAACGATCGTGCCATTATTCATGGGAATACTGTTTGTTTGCTTTCCTAACCGTGAAATATTTTAAAATCTAGATAATTATCCCACATCATTAATAAATTTTAATTATTATTTTGTCATTTTTTCTGTACTTATTCGTTCTACTTATAATCTTCTGTAAATAAATAATAAATAACGTCTTTATTTTGGGCGAAATTGGGACTTTGGAGTCTCTTCTTCCATTTAATCCATCGTCAATATTAAAAAAGTTAATAAATCGATAATAAAAGTTAACTTAAGTCGAATTAAGACAAAATTGGAAAGATTTAGTTGTGGATTTAAAAAACCTAAGTGATATTGTATTCTTTTTTGTATTAATTTCTCATTAAAGTCATTATTATTATTTGACTCTTTAATGGTGAGGTTAAGTCCAAGTGGGCTTCTATCTAACCTCGCATTTTACAGTACATTTTTAATTACTATTTTTTTACAAAAATATTAAAATAAACAAAAATCAAAAGAATAAATTTTTTAAATCTCATTATAAACACACTTCTCTTTTGAATCTCCAAAAGACCTGATGTCACCGCAAAAATGCTTAAATTAATCCTCGATACACTTCAACCATTTAGTCAATGTTAATACACATAATATACCAGTTAATAATGCGCACTTATGCCAACCATCGCCCCTTAGCAGTATCCTCAATATTGCTAAATCGATAACAATTTACAGAAATACAATTTTAGTACTATTTAATTGTGTAAGCGATAACAATACCACAGGGGTGAAGCCAAGATTTGTGTATGATGGGGTTCAGAGTCATAAAGTAAACTCAAAATTTCCCATGATACAGGGAAGGAAAACTTTCGCCCAAATTTTAATAATAATGGAAACACTTATATTTCTATGTATTTCCTGCGGGTCGCCAGTGGCGTGTGAACGTGTAAATATTTGAAAATTTCTTTTTCTTATCATTTTTTCTATATTTCGATGAATGAGCATCTTGTTGAAAGCTGCAGCTATTTTTGTCCGATTACGACCTTTTTATTAAGATTCCGATTCGAGAAGGAAAAAATTTCTTTCGGATGTTCTCATGCAGGTTTGGAGAAAGGTGTTCCTTAAAGGTCGAAGCAAAAGGAGATTGCTTCGCTACACTGCTGCAATCCAGCATTTTGAAGAATGGAATACTATAAAAAATCTCTAAGATCAGGGTCTCAGGGACCTGGTTTTAATGTTGGTTATTTCCATTCATTATTTTCGTGTATAATGATATTTCCAAATAATATATTTACCGTGACAAGGCATAGCTATTTCTGTCTACTGTTAACCGTCCGTAGCACACGCCATTTATGCCCCTCAGGCTATGCCACGCAGGGTGGGAATACGTAAAATATTGTAATGAAAAATAATACTTATTACAATGAAACTTCATGTTGCATTACGAAAAAATTACTATGATGAAATCAAATGTAAAAAATTACCAAATTTAACGATGGTGCGCGGGGATTTCATGCGGGTTCGTGCTTTCGCGGGTTTAAAAACAGAACCGTTCCAAATTAGTGGGAAAATTCCAAGCTTTGGAAAGAATCAAGTATAGTTTAATAATTCACGTATTTTATCAACGGACGTTATTGAATATTTGAAAGAAATTGGTTAAGTTTATTACCATATTGTGACAAAAATAAATTTAATAGAGCAATTTATGTGATTTGTGAGTGATAAATTGAATTCTTTCGAAAGTAAGCACTCTTTTACTGCACTTAAGGAGCAGCAAACACAAAAAACTTCTTTCGATAGAACTACTTTCACCTATAACATAGTTTACCGTTATTTTACTACTCCCAAGTTTGAATATTTTGCAGACATTTTTTCAGTGCAGAAATCTGTGGGTTTGTTTGTCTGAGATTGGAGTCCACACCGTTTGTCCGATTTGCGTCAAACTTTGCGTACGTGTTCTCCGTGAGCCGGAAGGAAGCACTGTCAACTTTTCATTCGCAAAATTTGCTGGGTTTGAACCAAGACCGTTCAGATAGATTTCTATAAGAAATACATGTAAAGTTCGATTTTATCGGTTACAGACTTTATTTCTTTTGCAAAATAAAATTAGAAGGAATAGTCGTATAAAATCAAAATAAGTACCAAAAGAAGGGAAATTGAATACAGATTTTTATTATTATCGTAGAATAAAGATTTCGTTTCGAAATTGCGAGAATTTAGATCAAATATGCGAATATTTTGTGAAATTTTGAGGTTGTAAACAACCCGTCCCCCTGACGACCAATGCGATTGTTGATTTCGAGTTCATTCACTTTCCCATAAGAATGCATTTGTATTTAAGCCCATTTAGAAGGAATTGACGATGTGAAGATGAACATTTTCAGATTTTAACTATTACAGTCACGAACAATTGGTAGTGATGAATTTCAGGGGCAACAAACATGCGTAGCACCGTAATAAATGAATGGAGATGGACGAGTAACTTTTTATTTATCAGTTCGGACTCTTGGCATGTTTTACGATTAAATTTCCCAGAACAGGAAGTTGAAAATCTTGCAAACTTGCACATTAACTTGAGACATGTTTTATAAGAGGGAAATTCAATAATGATTCACATTCTTATTGTCGATTGCAGATTTCGACCTCGAACTTCGATTAGAAAATATTTGTTTTCAATAACCTGTCCCATTGGACTAAACTAAGACGGGAGATGTTATTTTCTCTTATGTACAAATTGGTGTACTATATTTAATCTGACATTATTCTCCCTGTTGAGAATCAGCTTCAGCTAGTATTTACTATAAAGATCACTGTTTTGTACATATTTATTTATCTGATAATCCTTAAATAATAACCTTGAACAAGTTAAAAAATTAATAGCTGAGCTTTCCGGTAAGACAGAAGTATGAAATCATAGCTTTCATACTGGGTCTACTTGACAATTATCGTTACTTTCGTTATCATCGTCGTTACGTTAAAAAATGTGAACTGGGTTCGAAACCAGATGGCTTCAAAATTATCCAACAAGATTAATGTTTTTATCTCTTGAAGGCATTAATTCTTTCACTACGTTTAATCAGAAAAATCTTACGAAATCGAGCTAAGTACCAAAAGACAAAAAAAAAGGTTCTTATTTTGGTTACGAGATTGCGGGAAATATTATTAAATAAACAAATTTTGCAAAATGTCGTGTATATAAACCGGTACTACAAACGCTGATTGCTGATCATAGCTCATGCACGTTCCCATTAAATATGAATACATTTGGAATTCGAGCGTATGCAAAATTAGTGGTAAAATGGTTAGTCTTTTTGAAGGTGAGGCAATTTTCTAAAATTCCAGCATTTACTTTTGCGATAAACAAATAGCAGGGACAAAGTTACATCCAAGTGGAAGTTTATCTTAATCGTCCATTAATCTGAACTTGCGATGAGGGGGTCCGGACTCCACGGATAAATTATGATTAAATATTTGTTTTTCATCAAATAAGGAAACTAATTTTCGAAGACTAAAAATGTTTCGGTGACATTTATCGAGATTATTCTTCAAATTATTCTTGTTGATTCCAATTCTTCTTGTTTTATTATTATTGTAAACTTACACCAAAATCTCATTAAAGATATGCAATATATTCAAATTCTTTTCCCAATGTCTTTAAACAAATAACACTGGTGTACGTCTCTATGAGTTTACTACTATCATCAGATTAAGTTATTTATTTCCTGAAGTGATGCGAAATTAATACAGTAAGGCTGCTTAGAAGTTGTATCCTGAAGAGGCAATAAATTTTCTAAACGATAAATTATAAATCCATGACCTCATATTCCTGCTGAATAATGCTCTATTGCGCCGGTCTTCCATAGGGGAATGATCAGCCTTATGATATGATTCCATAGGGGAATGATGCCTTAGTTTATAGCGAGATTTTTATCTTGGGGGCAACGTCCTCCAGGAAGTTGTTGGGCCATCTTGAAACCGCTACAAGAGAAGAATAGGATCAACTTATATGACTGTTTGGTCTATCAACTGCGTCTCACCTACTAGATACAACCGCGCGTAAACACAAATTAACCAAAGATGCGATCTTCTCGAAGCTCTGATGTGTTTCCGGAAGTCGGAAAAATACTTCCGCTATACTAGAAATAAAAAGAGTTAATTGCTTCTAATTGATTTACCGTGTTTGATTATTACTTTTCCATTCATAAACAAAGCATTCCAAATATCTTGCCTTCAATGATGAAATGTATTTCGAGTATGACTAAGTAAATTATATTCTATGATTGAATTTATCATATGGCAGAAATATCGAATCAGCAGTTATAAATCCTTTTCTTTTTTTGAAAAAAAAAAAAATGCTTTAATTCCCAGTACGAGGGGTCCCAATTTCAAAATACATTTTGCGAAAGGTAAGAAGCAAATTATTTGTTAGAAATTATGCGATATCCAACACCAAACTATATTTATTATGTATTCCAATATCATACTATATTAATTACTTAGGACATTGACGGAGGAAGCGAATGAAGGGGCCCCAAGGAAATTTGCACTCGGACCCCCTTTAGTAGATGGTCCCTACTTCCTATTTGAAGGAAAATCAAATATTTCTAACCCAAATCTTACACTGGTCCCGAAAACAGCACTTCCCTTCATTAAGTCAACGAAAAGATTAAAATTATTCCTCCGTGTAGTATTAAATTTTATGATGAATCGTGATCATAAAAATATGGCTCAATGATCTGACTTCGAAAGCAAATGCGTTCATTCGCGTTGCTATGGTCGAACTAATAAGCAAAATATTTGCAAGAGATACGAAAAATTAAGACCTCGGAATTATGACGTGATAAGATTCGCGAGGGGTAACTCCTGCTGAATTACATTCGAGCAAACAAATAATTCCCAGATGCGCGATTGTAAAGCGCAAAACAATAGCGAAAGGATAACATGCCACCCGAAAGTGAATTCTCAGCACGAGTAAACGGAAATAGAAAAAAAATTTTTGAATTTCTGATTAATTTTACATCGTGTGTTTCAACAAAAACTAACTTCGCCCATTCAATTCGCGTTATTTTTACATTAGAATTCATTACTTACACACACCCTCCACATTTCACTCAACTTATAGAAAATCATTCTAAAACTTAAGTATATTACACTTAAGATTAAATTGTTCACGTTTTATATTATTTTCGCATCAGGTAAATAACCTAAAAATATTTCTATAAGAAAACTCGTATAACGTAACTTTCCGCCTTTGTGTAACGTTAACTAAATATATCAGGAGATTCATTATAAAATGTAAATAAATTTAACAAGAAAGTGTGGGAAATAGATCAAGATCCTTGTTCATACAGAGTGCAAGAGTCAATCAATCCTTTAACTTAAAAACTGATGAGAAATCTACCATTGTAGTATTCAAGGAATACATGTTCTTATCTCATTTAAATCATACGTGCTATTTTTGACGTCTGTCAATTACCAGGTTTAACAATATATTATAGATAATAGAGAATTTATAGAATATAAGAATTAAAGAAATAAGGTTACTACCTATGAGAGGGATGAAAAGCAATCTTCGTTTACAAATGCGGACGAGTAGAAAAACTTTTCCGAACGAATAATGCTATGCAACATCTTTTGATGATGTAGAACATACCTTCTCCATTTCTGGCGAAAGAGTCGAAGTCATCTCCTTCGTTCTGGCATTCTGTGTGCTCCTGTTTCAAGATGCTTGTTCAGCCACATGTACCGTCTTGTCTCTTCGAAAGCTCCCTCTACCGCCTCTGCTCCAATGTAAGAGCGAGCACTGAGGTGCGTAATTGGTAGGCAGTAAACCATCCGGATGCCCTTAATAGCGCGAAAGGGCTTACGCCAAGGACATTCGACATCTTCACTCTCAACACAAGTCGGAAAGAGCCGAGACAAGAGCGAGTTAACTGGATCATTTCCCCATGGAACTTTTTTCATTCAGAATGATACATACCAACATCTTTCGAAATAGAATTTTAATGAAATTTCGCTATTGAAATCTGGTTTTGGAAATGTTAGTAGAGAAAAGTAAGTTACAGGAAGGGGATAGTAAATATTACTTCCTATTCCATAAAACCTACTTAACTGGTTGCTTCTCTGGTAGACATCTCTTTTATTTGATTAGGCAAATATTCGAGGCATTAAATACTCTTAATTGGGAGGAACAGGTTGCTTTGCAGATTAATTGAAGGCGAAATAACTAAAATTAAATGTTTCCTAAGAATTTATTTCTCCTAGCATTAGAAAACTGAGAGCATTTCATTGAAAGAAATAACTAAATTAAAAAATTAATTAAATGGAACAAGGATGTTATCATTTTTATAGCATTATCTTTGAAAATCATATTATTCCCATAAATTCCCTCTTCTCTTAAATCGGGTTTTTCTATTTTTTTACAATGTAGCCCTCTGCTTAACGATAGTACAAGTACCCACAACTTTAACATTTAACTGCAAAATCTACTCCAGCTTCATTCACATCGACAAAAAAAACCAAATTCAAATGATTGTAAATAATGCATGAATCTATCGAGTACATTAATTTATTCTATGCAACTTTCATCATATATAAATTATGAAAGTTGAATATTAAAATTAAATTACATAAGCTTGGTGGACTAATAAAACTGTCTAATTTGAGTATGGAAGCTTGCGAGTACTCAAAGATAGATGAAAAACTAACTACAGAAGATACCAGTTTGGAAGTAAAAGATATTTCAATATCTATTCAGGAAATAAGTGACCCAAACGAAATTAAAGAGGCAAATGATACTGATGATCAAGAAATAACAGAACATGAATACATAATAGTTTTGCTTATTTGGTAATTCCATATGTAATTTNTAAAACTGTCTAATATGAGTATGGAAGCTTGCGAGTACTCAAAGATAGACGAAAAACTAACTACAGAAGATACCAGTTTGGAAGTAAAAGATATTTTAAAATCTATTCAGGAAATAAGTGACCCAAACAAAATTAAAGAGGGATGATCAAGAAATAACAGAACGTTAGAACATTATAGTTTTGCTTATTTGGTAATTACATAGATAATTATTACTAAAACGTGCTTCTTTATATTTCAGCTGCCGACAGCATTAAAACTTATTGTGAAGGCCTAGATAATCTGAAAAAATTAAAAGACTTTTACGATAGGAAGCATGACATCATAGGCTTTATCATATGCGATGCCATAATCCATCACGAACAACAAATTGTAATTTCGAAAGAGAAGAAACAAACTGAGATCCCTTCATATTTTAGAAAGAATAATTTTGATTCTCGAGAATAAAATGTAAATCATAAGCCTGAATTATAATTTTTATGCAAATTACCAACATTAATATACTAGTTTATAACTTATTTTGTGTTTTGGTTTAATGCTTTTACATGTAAATTACATCAAGTGTGCAAGTTTATTTGTAATTATATTGATATTGTTTACTTATCTGGGAAATAAATTTCTTTAAGTTATATGAGAGTTTAAAAAACACCCCTCTAGAGCAAACACCCCTCAGCAATAGACGATCACCAAGGTCCCGAGGCTAAATAGGAAGCGAGTTCCCAGTCAACCCTGAAGCAGTTCGGACGTTATTTTGTATCGCTCCTCATCCGCATACCCACACGTACATTTTTATGTATGTATGATGGCAATTTGTAACAAGGGCCTACATACAAAATGACATTAGCAGTCAAAGCACTTTTAACAGTACTTCTACTTTTCTGCTGGTCATTTTTGTAGAGGAACTAACCTTGAAGAAAATTACCTTACCAACCTTGCAGTCAAATTTTCATGCCATGTATTCACTGCTTTAACTGCTGACAGTGAATGACTAAGACAATGATATAACAGCTCAGTAAGTGTGAAAGCTCTCACAAAATGCACAGCATTCCTTTACAGGGTCCAGTCCAAATTTGCAAGTGAGCTTCAGCATTTCACCGCTTCCTAACTACTCATCTTATCTTTTGATAAGTATGTACACATTAGTTTAAGCTTTTGTCAATGTCATGGTTCTATCTAAAAGTATGAATCGAGGAATTTCCAGGTTTTGGAAGAAGTACATTATTGCATGATACTACATGTTGTTGGCAACACTATCAACTTTAGTGAAAGCAGTTCAGTGTTCAATTCCTGGTGTGGGCATACATGCAATATGACCTTATCTATTGAAGAACTTACTACTAAAAAATTACTACTACCGTATGTTGTTACAGTTTATTAGGAATCCATTCATCACTCCCACTGACATTGCAAAGCTTCTAACGATGTTTGTGAGCATTCATTTGGGAATGATAAATTTGTGAATGTAAATGTTTTGATGTATAACTTTGCTGCTTTGGATTTTAATCACTGAAAAGAGTGATATGATCAAAACTTTTACTTAAAAAAATATAGAGAACTTCTCTTTTAACTAAAGAATTACTATAATAGAGAATTTATAGAATATAAGAATTAAAGAAATAAGGTTACTACCTATGAGAGGGATGAAAAGCAATCTTCGTTTACAAATGCGGACGAGTAGAAAAACTTTTCCGAACGAATAATGCTATGCAACATCTTTTGATGATGTAGAACATACCTTCTCCATTTCTGGCGAAAGAGTCGAAGTCATCTCCTTCGTTCTGGCATTCTGTGTGCTCCTGTTTCAAGATGCTTGTTCAGCCACATGTACCGTCTTGTCTCTTCGAAAGCTCCCTCTACCGCCTCTGCTCCAATGTAAGAGCGAGCACTGAGGTGCGTAATTGGTAGGCAGTAAACCATCCGGATGCCCTTAATAGCGCGAAAGGGCTTACGCCAAGGACATTCGACATCTTCACTCTCAACACAAGTCGGAAAGAGCCGAGACAAGAGCGAGTTAACTGGATCATTTCCCCATGGAACTTTTTTCATTCAGAATGATACATACCAACATCTTTCGAAATAGAATTTTAATGAAATTTCGCTATTGAAATCTGGTTTTGGAAATGTTAGTAGAGAAAAGTAAGTTACAGGAAGGGGATAGTAAATATTACTTCCTATTCCATAAAACCTACTTAACTGGTTGCTTCTCTGGTAGACATCTCTTTTATTTGATTAGGCAAATATTCGAGGCATTAAATACTCTTAATTGGGAGGAACAGGTTGCTTTGCAGATTAATTGAAGGCGAAATAACTAAAATTAAATGTTTCCTAAGAATTTATTTCTCCTAGCATTAGAAAACTGAGAGCATTTCATTGAAAGAAATAACTAAATTAAAAAATTAATTAAATGGAACAAGGATGTTATCATTTTTATAGCATTATCTTTGAAAATCATATTATTCCCATAAATTCCCTCTTCTCTTAAATCGGGTTTTTCTATTTTTTTACAATGTAGCCCTCTGCTTAACGATAGTACAAGTACCCACAACTTTAACATTTAACTGCAAAATCTACTCCAGCTTCATTCACATCGACAAAAAAAACCAAATTCAAATGATTGTAAATAATGCATGAATCTATCGAGTACATTAATTTATTCTATGCAACTTTCATCATATATAAATTATGAAAGTTGAATATTAAAATTAAATTACATAAGCTTGGTGGACTAATAAAACTGTCTAATTTGAGTATGGAAGCTTGAGAGTACTCAAAGATAGACGAAAAACTAACTACAGAAGATAACAGTTTGGAAGTAAAAGATATTTAAAAATCTGTTCAGGAAATAAGTGACCCAAACAAAATTAAAGAGGCAAATGATACTGATGATCAAGAAATAACAGAATGTGAGTACATTATCGTTTTGCTTATTTGGTAATTTCATTTGTAATTATAACTAAAACGTGTTTCTTTACATTTCAGCTGCCAACAGCATTAAAACTTATTGTGATGGCCTAGATAATCAGAAAAAATTAAAAGATTTTTACAACAGGAAGCAGGACATCATAGGTTATAATATCATATGTGATGCCATAATCCATAACGAAAAACAAATTGTAATTTCGAAAGAGAAGAAACAAACTGAGATCCCTTCATATTTTAGAAGGAATCAATTTGATTCTTGAGAATATAATGTAAATCATAAACATGGATGACCACGGATATCATGACTAAGTGGTTGGAGAATTTAGACAGACAAATGAAAATTCAGAAGAGAAAAATTTACATAAATGTAAATCATAAGCCAGAATTATAACTTTTATGTAAATTACCAACATTAATCTAAAAGTTTATAACTTATTTTGTGTTTTGGTTTAATGCTTTTACATGTAAATTACATCAAGTGTGCAAGTTTATTTGTAATTATATTGATATTGTTTACTTATCTGGGAAATAAATTTCTTTAAGTTATATGAGAGTTTAAAAAACACCCCTCTAGAGCAAACACCCCTCAGCAATAGACGATCACCAAGGTCCCGAGGCTAAATAGGAAGCGAGTTCCCAGTCAACCCTGAAGCAGTTCGGACGTTATTTTGTATCGCTCCTCATCCGCATACCCACACGTACATTTTTATGTATGTATGATGGCAATTTGTAACAAGGGCCTACATACAAAATGACATTAGCAGTCAAAGCACTTTTAACAGTACTTCTACTTTTCTGCTGGTCATTTTTGTAGAGGAACTAACCTTGAAGAAAATTACCTTACCAACCTTGCAGTCAAATTTTCATGCCATGTATTCACTGCTTTAACTGCTGACAGTGAATGACTAAGACAATGATATAACAGCTCAGTAAGTGTGAAAGCTCTCACAAAATGCACAGCATTCCTTTACAGGGTCCAGTCCAAATTTGCAAGTGAGCTTCAGCATTTCACCGCTTCCTAACTACTCATCTTATCTTTTGATAAGTATGTACACATTAGTTTAAGCTTTTGTCAATGTCATGGTTCTATCTAAAAGTATGAATCGAGGAATTTCCAGGTTTTGGAAGAAGTACATTATTGCATGATACTACATGTTGTTGGCAACACTATCAACTTTAGTGAAAGCAGTTCAGTGTTCAATTCCTGGTGTGGGCATACATGCAATATGACCTTATCTATTGAAGAACTTACTACTAAAAAATTACTACTACCGTATGTTGTTACAGTTTATTAGGAATCCATTCATCACTCCCACTGACATTGCAAAGCTTCTAACGATGTTTGTGAGCATTCATTTGGGAATGATAAATTTGTGAATGTAAATGTTTTGATGTATAACTTTGCTGCTTTGGATTTTAATCACTGAAAAGAGTGATATGATCAAAACTTTTACTTAAAAAAATATAGAGAACTTCTCTTTTAACTAAAGAATTACTATATTCTAAAGAATGGGAAAAGTAAACGAAAAGAATACCATAGCTTAAGTAAAACAGTTTACATCTTCATATAGTACTTTCCTTCGGGAACAAGATTAATTAATTAAAGAAAAGCCCTTAAATTCTCTCACTAAAAGAATGATATATAGACACCTATGAACTAACAGTTCATTATCACTTATATCTAATTAAAATTTGAAGGTAATTAATACCAGATACTCACTGAGGGTATATTTGATCAATTTCCTACCTTCATCAATGAACCAGTTGGCAAGAAGATGAAGTAAAATTTAAAATGAAGTTAAAATTTAACCATTCTTATTGCTAAATTTTAACTTTATCTTATTTTGGCACTTTCAATTATTTTTTTTATGATTTGGAGATTTCAACAAAACAATTTTTTTTAATCAACTTAGTCTTATTGTATATTATAGGAAATCTATTTTCCTCATAAGCTAGCTTAAATCCAGCAGTATCATGAAATAACCTATATTGTTAAATAAGTGTTGAATGAACTAAATAAACAACTCATGCAACATTACAAACATTTAAGGTAACGATATAAATGCTATCACCTGCATATGTTGCCTTACACCCTTGGCCTTGTTGCCACCTGAGCATAAACTTTAAGAAGGTGATTAATAAGGTAAATTCAATTGGTTTATCAGTTTCAAAGGAGAGATTAATAAAAGGTTTAAACAGAAATTTGACATTTTCATTTAACCAAAGTAGGAACCAGAATTAAATTATGGATAGATATCCAAGTTTATTGCAGACAATATTTTATGAAGAATATTAGCAATTTGGGTTATGATGTTCTTTATATTTATATGTGATACTTCCATTGATGCTGATGCTTTGAGGCAGTCCACTTAAGAGCATGATAATAGATAAATAATAAAAAGCTTTTCCATACCATTATATCTTATAGTAATAGCATTTGCAGCATTACATTCCCAAGTGGAATATTCTTAACCAAATATAATTGATTTTTGAATTATGTTTAATGAAACATAGCATTATCACTCACTTTTAATACTGGAACTTTCATCAGAATCTTCAGGAAAAGGTAAAAGAGATGAATACTTCCTTTCCAAAAGAAAAGCAGACATTATAAAAGTCTGACTTTTACTGGTCAGACTATTTTTGTCTACTTTTCCTTGGTCATTTCTCTATGTGCTTACCTTTTCTTGCAATGTTACCTTTCACTCTTTACTAAATAATCAAAACACAAACATAGGTTAGACTTTATGAGACTGGCGCAGGCATCTCATTAACCTCTATGTATGCACTGAACAACCAAGGAGGCATCACTTATCCTTGTTTCACAATTATATCAGTCTTTAAACACCCTCTGTACTCATTCAGAGCTATTTAACAGCATTATGGGCAAACCTGTGCACTGGGGACCACACGATAACAATTCAGGTTCATCTAAAACACTGTTTACTTTCTGAAAAGAAAGGAAAACTTAACACACAGGTTACACAGGCAGGAGTCCATTCATTAAGGTGACACTGCCCTCATTCAACTGATCAACCACTTAGGATGGATGGATCCACTTAGTAAGAACCTCTTCTAATCGCATACCTTTTCCAAATCAAAAAACTTGCAATTCACTTTTTTTTCCTCGTTTTCACACTTTTCAATTACCTTCAATTTTAAATTCTACCATGCTTCCCTTCCCTCTTAATCATATTCTTGATGTATATTTAGAGAATTTCCTAATCACCAGGTAGTGTTGAATATCCACCAAACAGATCAAATAAATTGTACATCAAACAAGTATATTAATTTGGTATTAAAAAATTCTATATATAAAAACAATCAATCCCATATTCAGATTTTTCAATCACTTTTGTATCCATCATCACAAATCTCTCATTCTCTTGCAGGACTAAGTCAATTTCCTGAAATTACCTGAACAGTCCCTTCTTTGTACAGATATTAATCACACTCTTATTAATGCCATTTACTAACGCTTCCAAGGGTCGACCACTTTTCCAGTTCTTCCTTGTCTTATGTTCACCAATCCATTCTTCTCCTTCAGTACTGCTGACTCCTTTCTCTCTCTTTGTCTCTCCCAAAACTCATTCTTAATATATTCACTCTCTTCTCCCCCAGGAACATAACATGTGTCAAACATTACTCTTCAGATTCTTGCTTTCATGAAGATCCATAGCAATTTAAGGGACACAAACACTTTCTTACATACTTTTATCCCTTACGTTCAAAATCTAATTAACTTGCAGTAGTATTATTGTTAAAAGTTCTTTGACTACTTGGTCATTTCACACATATGAGCCCCCACTGGGAATCGAACTTGGGACCATTTCCACCACAGGTGAATGCACAGCCCACTTGGCTGATTAACTGCTGACTACCATTAGTGTCTTAATTCACTCCAGATGCCAGAGCCAAACTGTCATCATTAATCACCTCAGCATGTTACATTCATTCCTTTTCATCTTGCATACACACAACATATCAAATTCTGTCATCAACAATCTGCTAATTTGCTTGCACTCCTCCACATTTCAAGAACCGAATTTCCATTTTGAGCATATTTTATGTTTTTCCTGACCAGAGACTACCTCGGAAGATATTAAACTGATATCTAAATCCTACAGCTATTATGTGTATGCTCTGTACTCACTCACTTGGGATACAATTGTAACTCTGTTAAGCAGCTACAAACTTTAAAATAGAAAAACACCCTCAATTATAATGTCATATAAATTGCATACCTCTGATTTTGATGAACAAAATTCTTATTTTATGATCTTAGATACAAATATTGTGGACAAATATTTCTCAAAGTAAAGCAAACTAGGGGAGCTTCACTTCAATGGGGGCTTCATTCAAGTTTTCATGCCCCATATAATATTCATGGCAAGTTTAAACTTGTCATGAATTGTACATACAACAGAAAGAACTTAGGAAATGAACTTACTTAAGGTGGAGATGAAAATAACTCCACCCAATTTCCACAGAGAATAATTTTCTGCAGGAGTTAGACAGTTATTTCCGTTTTCATCTTCATGGAGTTATACTCATTAATGTCTGAATCCATCGTTTATAAATAAATTTACCTTATTAGCTAATGAAGTATCCTTACTTTCTCTTTGATCAGCAGAATTGATGAGCATTTGGTTGCAGGTGCTTCTCTACTAACTTGTTACTTGTAAAAATTATTTTTTAAAAGAGTAAATATTTGATAGTGGTTCGTTGTAGAACCACTATCAAATATAATTTGAACATATAATATGAATCGGACATATATAATTTGAAGCGGATATAATCGGGACGTTACCTTAAGACTGTCGGAGTTAACTTGATGCGCTTTTAAGACACTGAGAAGGGTTTGCAGCGTCACTACTTTACAAAAATTTGCGTTTAAATTATTAATAGTATTGACATCTCTGTGTTTTAGTTTAAATTCTTTTCCCGACGTTTTCCATAAAAGCGGGACAACAGCGGAATTAGAAACCGGGGAGTATGGTAAGTCAACACAAATACATATCAACGTCAACTTTTCCCCATCGTTTTTTTCTCTTATATGTGGACCTTAAAGAAGCTTTAAAATAGAGTCAAAATTGATAAAACATTATTAGAAGTATTTCAATACCGCAAAGACCGCCTCGAATTTATATTATAATTTGTCACTAAATAAAGATGCTCGAGACTTATGCGAAAGGAGACAATTTTTTCATCCTTCATTAAAGTGCACCAAGTATTCTTGAAATTAAACCATCGCAGTTTAAACAGAGCCATCAGAGAAACAAATCAACCCTTGATTGTACGATTATCAAATATTTAAATATAATTTGGAGTAATTACATAAGACTTGACAATACATGGCGGGAATTGCCGCGGGTCGACATCCAGAATTATAAGAATATATGACAATAATGAGTAGATTTACTTACTTTCACGTTTCATTCTTACTAAATATTACTTTTAGTTATTTTGTAAAGGGCAGCATTAATTATAATGAAGCTCTTTATTCCTTTCAATTAATTATTACTCCCGCGCATACCACTGTATTTCCCGCGCAATCACATAATCACCCGCCAATATTTCTGTATTTGAGTAGTAGTTCTCCCATAACTCTTGTCCAGATCGACAGTTTCTTTTCCCGTAAAAATGTATTTCTATATCGACTGCCTGCAAAAACGTGGGAAGTTTGGCCTTCTTTGGATGGCTGCTTTTGAATGCACTGATTTTAACAAACGAAGCATAGAGTTTATGGTTAAAAGATGCGACATTGAAAGGAGCTGGTAAGGTCATCTTAAATGTTACCGCATTACAACTGAGTCACTCCTCTTACAATATTTCATGTGTGAATTTCCTGGAATTTGTCATTCGTCGTTAATTCAATCGATATTTGATCGAATTTAAGCTACTTAAGTAAATAATTTTGTAATTTAATGGTAACCATATAGAAGCCAAAATAATATGTTATTCTATTTTCAGCGATGACATTTTAAAGTATACAATCGAAGGAAGAGAAAACAGCCCAAAAATGAACCTATATGTCACTTCAAATCTCGTAGCTGGTGTGGTTAAAATACTGAAAGAGAAGGCTGTATTTACTCTACGTAAGTGGCTTCTGCTGTATAATATCTTTACGTTTATTTAATTCTGATTTTTTATTAAGAAGAACGCTATAATTCTACTAATGTTGTTAATTTTTTCCTGTAGATTTAGAAATAAAGAATATTCAGTCAAAAGCTTAGGGGTCAACTATTGCTTTCAGAATATATTTTTGAGATGAGAAAGGATCCTTTCGCCTATATAGGCATAATAATATTATTAATGACCTTCGAAGGTTTTAAATTTTTACTATTTTTGTTGTAGAACAAAATGAAAAATTATGTTAGAATAAAATGACATACAATTTGATTTACAGACTTCTTGTTTGAATAATTTGGCTACGATTCCATTCTATATTTTGCCATATAGGGAATATGTATCCACTCCTATCCTAAGAGCAGGAAGAATAAAATTTCATATCTTCAAATCAGATTTTTTCTTAAAGCAAATTAAATTTTCAGTAAAACTATTCAAGAATTCTATTGTTCATAATTGCTATTTTGTATATTTATAGGAGATTCTGCTCACCTTTTCATTAAATGGGGGGAAATTGCACGCTCAATCTCACTAAGAGATGTCAAAACAAAGTAAGTAATTTGAAAAACTTTTGAACCATTTAACTAGCAAAATTAGCTATTCATACAAATTATTTCAGGAGATTTGGAGAAGAAGAAAATCCTCAAGATCTAGCTGCTTCAAGGAACTCTATCTATTTGCATCAGCATCACCACTCTGAGTCAATTGTTGACCTTTATAAACCAGGCATGTAATCAATGTATCAATATACACTCAATTTCCAAAGGTCTTTTTTAATATCTCTGACTAGGAACTCTAGAAATAAATAAAATTCAAAACATTGAGGATTAAATTACAATGATCTTACCATTCAATTACATATTTTCTCAGCATGTTCAATGACTTCAAATGTTAACATTTTCCAGATGCTCCTAAAAAGCGGAATGGGAAGCAGAGGTTAAGTCAAGATCTGCCAGAAGCCAGAATTATTAATGGTAATGAATTAGCCGAAATGTTAAGAGCAGCTGATGGTGATGTAGCTGAGCGGTATTTAGTTCCTCAAGATATTACTATGAGAGAAATTCCACCTATAATGGATAACATACCTGACCAGGTAAAGCAAAAATTATTCCATTGCTGAAATGAATTTAGTTTCAATCATTCTGATGAAAGATTCCTCATCCATAAGAGAGTGAATGGGTAATAAAGTGACAGTGCAAAACTTGAGGACATGGTATGCTTCCATTCCCCAATTAGGTAATTTAGATGTAGATACAAGGAAACCTTGGCTAACGAAGATACTTTGTTTTGGAATCACATTCCTTAGCAGAAATGTTCATTAGCAAAAATGTGATGACATCAGGCAACTCATTTCTTGCTGTCTTGAATATAAACAACCCATTTGGGTCTGTGGGTGTCCTCTATGTGATGTGGTAGGTTCATTTCTTAGCGAAAGATAAGATTCTGTAATGGCCCACCTGTCCATGTTTGCTGTTTTATGTGTGTGCCTCTACTAAAACATTCATTAGCCAAATCCATTCTCGTTAGCTGAGTCCAAAAAAATGTGAAATATTCTTTGTTAGTTGGGTACTCGTTAGCCAAGATATTACTGTATAATGATTGCTATACAAATCCAAGAAATTCCATGGGCAATATGCATTACTCTTTTATCAATTACTATCATTTTCATCTTCAAACAATATTGTGTTTTATAAGGATTGTTAATACAGTTACTGTTTGAAATTAGGCCCAGACAGGGTAGCAGTTAAGTAATAAGGTTCAATCCCCAGTTATAGTAACTTTCCTGCTAAAATTTCTCAGAAGCAACAGGTCAACTCAGCTTGTAAAAATGAGTACCAGGAATAAAAATCTAGGCAATATTAAGCTGCTGAAGCACAGTGCACACCACATTAATTTCATCTCATACAGTTTGACTCAAGTACTATAATTGCAGCCTTATCCTGCTAACTCCTGAAATCATTGCTATGCTATGAAAGGGAGGCTATTGTTATTGTTTATTACTGTTTCAAAATTTGAGTATGTTCTGTTATACCCCACAGTCTGTTTAGTTCTTAGTTTTTGTTGGGTTTGTTTGGTTAATCTCTAATTTTTAATATGTAAACAATTCAAATCCATCAAAAATATGAAATTCCATAAATGAAACTTTGTCGTGACTTTGATTATAACTTTGAAATAGACGAAGAATTTTTGGAATAAATTAAACATTCAATAGCTGGAGAGTTTTTTTATAATTTTAATGTTCATAAATTGAACATCAATTCAAGATACTTTAAGAGGCATTTGTTATGAAATTAGTCAATTAACGATTTTTAGTAGACATTGTATTTTGTGACTACTGATAGTGATTAATTATTATCTTCAATTGTATAAATGTGTTTCTCTGAAGAAAAGAAATAAGTATGATTAATCAAGGAACTATCCAGGTACNATAATGACTCATGTCTGATATCTTAGTCTGATGACTCACTGTAAATTCTACAAACATATTTTATAATAAATATTTCATTATATGCCATAGATTTTTGTCCTCCCTATATCAGAAAGTTATCACAAGTCATCAATTCATGATGCAGCAACTCAGGAGATAAACTCCCTTTTTTAATTAAGTTTGCACTTATTGTTGGTGCCAAAAAAATTCCAAAAATGTATGGTGCCACAACAAAGAGGCTTGACTGTGCTTGGATATTAAGTGAGGTAATGCACATCTCAAAAAAAAGAACATTGAAAAACCTCTCAAATATCATGGGTTGACCTTTGTACAAGTATAAAGTAATAAATACGTGAGTGATAAATATGTAAAACTGCCATCCCAACACTTTGTACACTGTTTTTTGTAATTATCCCAATCTCTCAAAAATTATTTCTCTTTGAAACTTGTGATTTTTAGTACAATTATTAATGTTGAGATCATATGAAAGATTTCACCACAAAATAGAATAGTGGCAAAGTGTGATTGCAGTTTCATTTATTTGAGTTATGTTAACTGGCTTAAAATATAATATATTAGCCTGAATACTGAGGGATCCTTATTTTCCTCAATATGCATCTTTGAAAGTCACATTAGCACTGCATACAAGTTCCTATAGCTTTAAAACCATAAGTGTGTACTGAATGCCTCAGCACTCATATAGTAAATCTATTTATAATTGATACATTGTAAATTAATTAGGAATTTGTGTTATGAAGCTAACTTGTACAAATATGCTGGCTAAGTGTCTTATGGGGAAAATTGAAAATAGGTACAGGCTAAATTGTTGCAACTTCAATTATTTGTTGTCTTGCAGGAATAATCTTTTGCACACATGTTTTATTACGGTCTCGATAGCTCTAATGCCAATATTTTTTTCTTTGGTATCTCCTATGCCCATGATTTTTTTATTTATACTTTCTGAATATTTCCCTTCAATTTACCATCTACTGATAGTGATTAATTATTATCTTCAATTGTATAAATGTGTTTCTCTGAAGAAAAGAAATAAGTATGATTAATCAAGGAACTATCCAGGTACTTGCTTCAATTATCAAAGTTAAGCATAAAGCAAAATATTCACTTTTTTTACTGACAATAAGATTCAGTTTTTTGTAATTGCAAAAGGAGGATCCTATTTATTTTAATTTTGAAAATTAAGACTTGAATTCTCATTAACCAATATAGTTCAACTTTTCAAATCTCCTTCCATCCAGGGTTTTGGAGGTGTAGGTTTGGAGGATTTGGCACCTTTTGTTCTAGAAGCTCTTGGAGAAGTAAGACCAGAAATTGAGCAACCAAGCAGAGTGGATATACCAATTGTCCCTGAAGTTGCAGAATCTGCTGTTATCCCAGTTCCTGCAGTGGAAAATGATGTACCAGTTGCTTCAACAATTCAACCAGAGCCTCAAATTCCAACTATTGAAATTCAACAGTATGTCTTTGTTGTAATGGGCACATGCGTAACATAAAATTTGAGAATAAATTGTATCATTCAAGACATCACAGTTATAGTATGCCACTCGATAAAAATATAACCAAGACTTATGTTTAATTCCAGGCCAAGAGATGCAAGTGAGGTTGACATTGAGGCAAGTATTCTATATGTATATTTCTGAACCTTTTAATTTCCATCTTGAAATTTTATGGAATCTGCTTCATTTCAGTTTTCATCTCTGTATGAATGTGCATGCATGTATTACTTCGGACACTATTAAATGTTAGTAATCAGCGATTAATTAGCTAATTTATGATCTATATTTTTCTAGATTTGATATGTGATTAATAAAATCATACAGTTGGAAGTGCAAAAAAAGTTCATTGTTAGCAAAGGTAGTCTTTTAGGAATATAAATAAGAACCAATGACTGTACAAGAAGAAGATCAAAGTCATTGGATATAGATTCTTAATTTTTTTCATCAGCTATTGCATAATTTTATAACTTAAAATCCCTCAAACTCTGATAAATATGCTGTTTTTTCTAAATATGTCTCTCTCTAATGTTAGCTAACCTCATGGAAATTGTCATCATTAAAGTCAGGTTTATTGTCTTTTTCCCATGTTCTCAGAAAATAAAATGATGAAACAAATGGAATCCATAGGAAATTGATGGTTTATTAGATTTTTCAGTTTTGAGGGTATATGAGCAGGTGTGTTTGTATAAGCATCTACATATTTAAATACATAACAATCATTCTATTACTTTACTAAGGGTATAAGCATGTTCATACTATCCTCTGTCCATAATAATCTTCCATAATTTCCATTCATAAATCATTTATTTTTGTGGGATCCAAACTTCTTTCTTAGATTTACTTTTCTTCTTTAGACTTAGTATTAGTGATGGGATGATAGCAATATTTTCTCTGATTCCAATACAATTCCCAATACTTCCTTAAACTTCTGATACTCCAGTACAATTCCCAATTCCTGCAATGATCAAATTGGTTATCCTTAGTTACTGTTGGTTTGGGACTGAGAAAGAGAGATTCACCAGAAAAATAATTTGAGTTCACTTTATTTTTAGGACATTTTAAGTACGATTTTTTTCATTGATAGTTAATAATATTACACGAGTAAATTAACAACTTTTAACAATTGAAAATAAAAAAGTACCACATCTAGGAATTATTAAGATCTATAGATGTTAGTTTTGCTGATAGTTCTATTAAGTATCATCTGCCTATCATTAACATTATAAATGGATGATTGAGCATTAAATAGAAATTCTAAAGAATCATTTTTGGAATCAAAAATCAAGTTTAAACTCTCTGAATCCAATGCCAATTGTGGCACTCGACAAAGTTCCGATATATCTGATTCTCAATCCCAATTAATTTCCCATCCCTATTTTGTATTTAATTTTCTTCAGTATCTTATTCTCTACATTCAACCAACTTTTTCTCAACCTCTTAATTAAGAGGGTCTCTCTTTAGAGTGAGGATTTACTAAGATAGCTTAAAATTTTAAATTTCATTCAAATGCAGTCAACCTTATTATTGTGACCACTGGTAAAGTGCCACCCTCGCTTAATGCCATAAAAGACACCTGAACAGATCTTCTGCTATTCCATTCACATTGGAACTCTCAATTTTATGCCAATTCATTACCAATAATAAAATCTACCGAACGGTGAGTTACTTTGTGGTAATCCATACCAGGAAGAAAAAACAAGAACAACTTTTCACTAGGAAACTAATTCTGTGTTTAATAACAACTTTGCATATTACACACAAACTAATAGGTACACGACATGTTTCATTGCTTAAGCAACATCTTCAAGTGACAGGCCATCCTAAGTAACACATACCAGAGCCAGTAAAAGGGTGGGGGAAGGTGGGGGAGAAGCTTATTTAGGGAAATCCTATATAGGAGGCGCTTTCTGACTTTTCTTTGAATTCTACAGCAGATTCATTGTACATATATTGTATGCATATTTTAGTCAGAGGAAGTGATTTGAAGAAGGAATGGTGAACATCCAACTATTGAAAATTTCAAAGGCAAAGTAGTGAAACTTGGAAACATGCCTCGGGTACATAATGACTCATGTCTGATATCTTAGTCTGATGACTCACTGTAAATTCTACAAACATATTTTATAATAAATATTTCATTATATGCCATAGATTTTTGTCCTCCCTATATCAGAAAGTTATCACAAGTCATCAATTCATGATGCAGCAACTCAGGAGATAAACTCCCTTTTTTAATTAAGTTTGCACTTATTGTTGGTGCCAAAAAAATTCCAAAAATGTATGGTGCCACAACAAAGAGGCTTGACTGTGCTTGGATATTAAGTGAGGTAATGCACATCTCAAAAAAAAGAACATTGAAAAACCTCTCAAATATCATGGGTTGACCTTTGTACAAGTATAAAGTAATAAATACGTGAGTGATAAATATGTAAAACTGCCATCCCAACACTTTGTACACTGTTTTTTGTAATTATCCCAATCTCTCAAAAATTATTTCTCTTTGAAACTTGTGATTTTTAGTACAATTATTAATGTTGAGATCATATGAAAGATTTCACCACAAAATAGAATAGTGGCAAAGTGTGATTGCAGTTTCATTTATTTGAGTTATGTTAACTGGCTTAAAATATAATATATTAGCCTGAATACTGAGGGATCCTTATTTTCCTCAATATGCATCTTTGAAAGTCACATTAGCACTGCATACAAGTTCCTATAGCTTTAAAACCATAAGTGTGTACTGAATGCCTCAGCACTCATATAGTAAATCTATTTATAATTGATACATTGTAAATTAATTAGGAATTTGTGTTATGAAGCTAACTTGTACAAATATGCTGGCTAAGTGTCTTATGGGGAAAATTGAAAATAGGTACAGGCTAAATTGTTGCAACTTCAATTATTTGTTGTCTTGCAGGAATAATCTTTTGCACACATGTTTTATTACGGTCTCGATAGCTCTAATGCCAATATTTTTTTCTTTGGTATCTCCTATGCCCATGATTTTTTTATTTATACTTTCTGAATATTTCCCTTCAATTTACCATCTACTGATAGTGATTAATTANAAAAGTTTACTTGTGTCAAATTTTCTTAGTCCACCAGCAGCTACTGTGGACAAAGACAAAGAAAGTTGTCTTTATGGATAGGTGTGCGTCCAGTGAAAATGAGCATATCTAAGGAGCAAAGAAGAGTTAAGGGGTCCATGTCTACATCCTGACCCTGATCTTGATCCAGATTGTTCAGTTATTCTCAGCAAAAGTTGAAGAACTTCTTCTTGTGGTATTTTCATTCCCTTTCATCTGTTAATGAAATCAAATATTAATTTGTCACATTTCCATATAAGGATGTTAATTAAATTATTTGTCCAAAGATTATACAATGTTATGATGTAGGTAAAACAATTTTTTAAATGTAACATGAACGAATGATGAAGAATTTTTCAGTTAAAGGACTAGAGAAGGTTTAGAATCTTATAAATGATGTAATATTGTTCTATTTTTTTCTTTATAATACACTTCTTAGGCTCGAGGGGTGGAAGATGAATCCATGGAAGTTCAGCAAATCCGTGATGGAGAGCACATGGAAAATATATCCATGCATCTGAGATCATGCTTTGGTTCCCCCACTCCAACGGCTCCTCCAAGAGAAGGTCGTGTTCGTGCAACACCCTCTCCTAGTCCAATAGGGTTTGTTTTATCTCTATTATTTGTTTACAAGGTATTTAGCCGTTGGATAATTTAAGAGTAACAATTCAGCAAACATATAGAAGCTAACAGAGAATTTTTTTTCTATGGTAAGATATATATATTACAGAGGATTCAGTTAGTCAGCAGAAATAGCATTAGAAAAGACTTCAGTTACTGGGCCAATTTGCAGCTTATTGAAATTAGGAATCATTACTCATTGTTGCTAATTTATATATTTTGTAACTGTAAATATAAAATTAGTGCAGACACCATCTTTTAGTGTAGATACAGAGTAGTTTAATACATATTTTTTCCTAACCTTTAGAAAGAATTAAAAAACTTGGAGTATCCTCACTTTCACAAGCAACATAGAATTGCATAAAGGACCACTAGTAGCTAATGGGTTGTGGAACCCTAACTCAGTTAAACTTCTTTATAACAATCACTTATGTAGCAAGACCTCACCAATAGAGAGGTATGTTCTTGATCTTTTGGACTTTTCTACTTCTGGACTGTTACAGATGTTAATTTTCCAGATATAACTATGGTCAGATTTTTTATTATGGAAGCATAGTACCCTTTGATATATCTCTAGTAATATAATTACAAAACAATTATTAGATAGTATTATTAATAGCCAGTCTTAGAAAAACCTTAATAGTGTTAATCCTTAATTGTTTGATGCCAATGTATGTAAAAGACTATTTTAAGGATGGGTGAGTATTTCTGTAGTGTATTTCGTGCATCCTGAAAATGAAGTAGGATATTGTTACGAAGTTGTGATGAATGGTGCCTAGAAGGCACCCAAGCACCCTATTTACAAACGAAATCCCAAGTTAATGCCCTGACTTATCCTGGTTTAACTGCATCTTTGCTTTAATACTATTTTTAGGATCCTAGAAGAGATGCCATAAAATTGCCAGAGAGTAAAATAGCAACACCTGACTGGACAACTCCTGATGAATTGAAGATTGTTTCTCATCTCTTACCTCCTTTTGCTTGGCCTCCAGCTCGCCCAAAGTATGCAGTAGAGCTTGCAGTTTTACAGCAGAGGATTTCACAGGTATGAACCTGGCCTGAGATTAATAAGAAATTTTCACACTCTAGCTTGACCCAAGTCCTAACTTTTCTGAATCCTTCAGGAATCAGTCATTACAATGCATTTATTTTACCTCTATTATTCCTTCAGTAATACCAAAATATCCTTTGAAATATCGAAGTGGTTGTAGAATAAGAGAAACTAAAATATGCCTGTAAATTCTGTAAGCAAACAAAATGTTTTAAATGATAATGTTATTTTTAATGTTATAAGATTTATTCTATTTTCCATTATGATTTTTCGTGAAACTGATCACCATCTTCTCCGGACATAAATTTTGTAGATCAAAGAAGACTTTGCATACTGTCAAAGCATTGCGTTGCAACTTTAAAAGGCCTCCCACCCTATATTAGAAGCAGAGTGCTGTTTGAGAATGTCTTTCCTCTTCAAATTATACTCAGGCCTGGCCCCAGCCCATTTCCAATAGTTTTACCTGGCCCTATGCAGCCCATGGATCAGACTGGGATTTAGCGCATACAAATCTCCACTCTGGACACATAAAAATTTGAAGTGTGTGTGATCATGTATATCTGTGATAGATCTGATTGTTGTAATGGTGACTAGATGAGGTGAGTCGGCCAATAGAGACATATAGAGCCATGAATTGGGAATCATAATTTATTGAAATCAAAATACTTAATCATCAACTTGTATTTTGTATTCTTCCAAATTTTAGTTGTCAATTTTGACATTTTATAGCAGGTTGCGTCACAGCAAATGAAATAAAGCAGGCCTTTCATAAAATTTAGCTTTTTAATTCAGCAATTTTGCAAAAGAACAAAGGTTAACCAAACTTCAATACCCCAGCAACACACACACTGCACATGTTCCTCTCTCACAAATCCTGTTAGTTTGCCCCAACACTTTCCCTCACACTAGCGGATATCTGACAATTGAAAAGAGAAAGTATGCTGTTATAATTTTAACTTAGACATTATTAAGTATGATAGAGTATATTGTTGGTTCTGATGAGGAAATGAGTAGTTCATGTAAGGATGATGGGAATAAGCAAAAGTTAATCAAAGAAAAACAAAATTTGAAACATCATCAATATTCAGCTTCAGTATAAACAGAGAGAAACTTTTGATTTCTATGGTATTGTCTAAAATTCCGTTTTTCTTCTTTTAATTGCCTTTCTATAACTGAAGAGCAACGTTGTATTAAATTATTATGTCTACCAGCAGCTAATGTGGACCAAGACAAAGAAAGTTGTCTTTATGGATAGGTGTGCGGCCAGTGAAAATGAGCATATCTAAGGAGCCAAGAAGAGTTCATGAGGTCCATGAATCCATCCTGACCCTGAACTGGGTGGAAATTATTTAGTTATTCTCAGCAAAAGTTGAAGAACTTCTTGTGGTATTTTCATTCCCTTTCATCTGTTAATGAATGAGCAAACATTAATTTGTCACATTTCCATATAATTGAGTTAATTAAATTATTTTTCCAAAGATTATACAATGTTAAGATGTAGGTAAAGCAATTTTTAAAATGTAATATGAACATATAGTGAGGAAGAATTTTTACAGTTAAAGGACTAAGGAAGGATTAGAATTTTACAAATGACACATAGAATATTTTCTAATTTCTTCTTTATAATACACTTCTTAGGCTCGAGGGGTGGAAGATGAATCCATGGAAGTTCAGCAAATCCGTGATGGAGAACACATGGAAGATATATCCATGCATCTGAGATCATGCTTTGGTTCCCCCACTCCAACGGCTCCTCCAAGAGAAGGTCGTGTTCGTGCAACACCCTCTCCTAGTCCAATAGGGTTTGTTTTATCTCTATTATTTGTTTACAAGGTATTTAGCCGTTGGATAATTTAAGAGTAACAATTCAGCAAACATATAGAAGCTAACAGAGAATATGTTCCTTGTGGTAAGATGTATATTACAGAGGATACAGTTAGTCAGTTAGAAAAGACTTCAGCTACTGGGCCAATTTGCAGCTTATTGAAATTAGGAATCATTACTCATTGTTGCTAATTTATATATTTTGTAACTGTAAATATAAAATTAGTGCAGACACCATCTTTTAGTGTAGATACAGAGTAGTTTAATACATATTTTTTCCTAACCTTTAGAAAGAATTAAAAAACTTGGAGTATCCTCACTTTCACAAGCAACATAGAATTGCATAAAGGACCACTAGTAGCTAATGGGTTGTGGAACCCTAACTCAGTTAAACTTCTTTATAACAATCACTTATGTAGCAAGACCTCACCAATAGAGAGGTATGTTCTTGATCTTTTGGACTTTTCTACTTCTGGACTGTTACAGATGTTAATTTTCCAGATATAACTATGGTCAGATTTTTTATTATGGAAGCTCATTTTGAAAATTTACTTCAAACAAAAATTTATTTTTATTTTTTATTTCAAATCAAGCTTCTAAAGCACAAGAAGTAGCTGTACAATGATATGTTCACAGAATTATTACGAGGGCTGTATGATAAGTGCCCATGTTTAGCGACTGAAGGCACCACTGACACAAAATGTGTATGCCATAATTTAACGCCATCTTTAGATGTATGACTCAAATTTTCAGACAGATTAATCAAGTAATTTTGTTTTGATAGCTGATGAAAGTAGTCAAGTTTGTGTTTGCTTGTCACCATAGAGTAAGAGCAATATCGATCAGTGATTCGATTTCTTTTTTTTTTGGATGGGAAGATGTGTGAGGAAATCCAGGTGAAGTTGCATGCTGTTTATAAGGACCATGCACCTTTGGTGACTACCATCAGATATTGGTTTAATGAATTCAAGCATGGCCGAAGATACATTTTTGATGAAGAGTGCCCAGGCTGTCCGATTGAGGTGACTACAGAAGATATGGTTAACAAAGTCCATGATATCGTGCTAGCAGATCGCCGTTTGAGGATCAGAGGGATTGCTGACATTGTAAACATCTCAATTGAATGCATACAAAGTATTCTACACGTTTGCCGCCACGTTTGCTCACAGTGGAGCAAAAACGGAATCACATGAGGACTTCGGAGCACTATTTGAACATGTTTAAGCTCAATCCAAAAGAGTTTCTATGGCGTTTTGTGACTGTTGACGAAACATGCATCCATTACTACACGCCAAAAATGAAAGAATAGTCAAAACAGTGGAATTCAACTGGTGAACCTGCTCCAAAGAAGGCAAAAATTGTTCCATCGACCAGAAAAGTCATGGCCACCGTTTTTTTGGGATTCTCGTGGCATAATCTTCACTGACTATTTGGAGAAGGAAAGAACAATCACGGGGCAGTACTATGCTGATTTATTGGACCGATTTGATGCTGAATTGAGAAAAAAACGGCCCCATTTGGCAAAGAAAAAAGTGCTCTTCCATCATGAAAACGCACCAGCTCACTCATCTGCAATCACCACAGCAAAACTAGTCCAATTATGGTACAAATTGCTACCTCATCCACCCTATTCTCCAGATTTGGCCTTTTGTTATTTCTTTTTGTTTGCAAACATGAAAAAATGGCTTGGGGGAAAGCGATTCACGTGAAACAAGGAAGTCATCGCCACAACAGAGGCCTATTTTGCAGAGTTCAACAAAGCTCATTTTTTGGATGGCTTGAAAAGGTTAGAATATCGCCAGACTGAATGTATTAAGTTGAAAAGAGACTATATTGAGTAATAAATTTAAAAGGAGTTAAAAAAAATGCTTTTTCTTGCCTAACACAGGTAATTATCATACAACCCTCGTATGTCATGTTTTTAGAAAACGCAAAACAACCTCTGTTACTTGCTTCGCTTCTTACTCACATATTTCATTTCAGGAAAGGAGTCCAGAGAACCTCTGCAGAATTTAATGTAGGTGATGTTTTAGAGCCAATTCCAGGTAAAATACTTACTCTCTCATATCTTTTCTTTGTTAACTTAGGGTAGGTTTGTACTAAAAGTCATGACTGCTCTACAAAGTTCCAAGGTTCTGTAAAAAACTTTTTATTAAATGAAAAAGTTTTTATTTCTCTTCAAAATCTCCAAACAAAGAATGCTCAGAACTCATTCATCAATGTAATGTTTCAACCCATTGATGCATCACCCTCTCTTCTGTAATGCTCCAAATTGTTTCTGCTAGATTTTACACCTTTGCACTTCTTGCAATATCCCATGTATATACAACATTTGTTGGTTGTCCACACTCCTACAGCTTACTCCCTCAACATCCTATGCCAATTTGCCTCTAGAAGAGGCTGTATAAACTCCACGCATGTTGCATCTATGGGGCAATTGGCCTACTCATGCTACCTCCTCAACACTTTCACATCCTCATCTGAACACTGCCATCCACCAAGCTACCGTTCAATATGGCAGTGCTTCATTGTCTCAGACTTCCTTGTGGCATTCTCTTATACTTTTGCCAATGGCCACAGGCTCAATCTTAATTCATACCCACTGCTCCAATTGTTTTAGATCAGTCAAATTTATCACAACACTTCACAGCTTTTATGTCTGGACTGAAGACATATGCAACTGATGACCGTACATTCAGTGAACAGCTCCTCCATCACTCAATTTGCGCCTTTACTTGCTGGGGCCTCATACCAGTGTGGCAACAGTGTTCCCTTGATTTTTTTCTATCCCTCACATAAATGGTAGTACACAGAATTATCCTCATATACTACCCAAAATCAAGGAAAATTGTCCACATATATTTATTTCTGCCAGTGAATGTCTGAAATCACAATATTCTCTTTCACTAGAAAAATATCACAGTATGTTATTAGAATGGTAATTTATAAACAACAATCTTGTCAATAATTCTGCATTGTGAGATTCTGATTGATGATAGTCTTTCTAAATGCTACCAATAGCATTTGCAACATGCAAGTTTATATAAGATGTTATAATCTTTATCTCAAGTGATTATTTCTCATAAGTTTGTTGGTGTGACTTTGACGTTTGATATCACCTTTTGACATTCATAATAATATAACTTGAGGCATTATAAAAAGACAAGAATTATTCAACAGTAAAAAGCTGAATTTTACCTGGTGAATTCAGCTTAAGATTACAGATTCAGGATAGGATTCTAAGGAAGCTAATATTTAATCATTGTAATTTTCATCATTATCATTGAATTCACTCTGCAAAATATTGTATTTTTCATTTTCAATCAAAACTTATTTTGACATGTATCCTCATCTCTTAATATGGCAGGAGTGATGTCTGTTCTATAATGATCCATGGGAACAAAGGCTCCGTGACAATGGAGTGCTCAACAACTGAGCGCTGCAATAATTGAGCGCGTCACACAACTAAAATTTATATATAAACTATGTTACATTAATTTTTGACAATCTGACAGATACCATACTTTGTAGAATATTTTTATAGTTATACATCTGTTTGTTTAACCACAGATGACGGCATAATTTCATTTAAATTTTGTCTGCAGTATTTTTGTTTACTCTTCGAAATATGTGAGATAAATTCTTTTTTCATAAATTTAAATCACAGGTTATACTATTTTAACATTCTAAATTGTATATTAACATTATATCAAACAACATGAGTTTTAACGATGTTCTAGACCAATTGAGTGTGTCTCACTACTTAACATAAAACTATGTTATATTCAGTGATGGGAAAAGTACTGAAAAAATGTAATCGGGTTCAATTACAATTACACTGTCAAATTTGTAATTAATTACAATTACAAATTACTCTTTGAAAAAGTAATCAGTAGGATTACAATTACTTTTTGTTTTGCTCCTGTAAATGACGCAATCGCAGTCAATATTTTCTCAAACAGGGAGTAATAACATGCAAACCAACATTTGAGATATTCTTTACTATAGTATTAAAGAACAATTAAAATGTTGGATTTAGGCACTTTAGGCATAAATATTTAGGCATTATGATTACTACAGTAATTATAGTGCCTAAATATGTATGTTCTACCAAAATTTACACCTGTTGATGAGGATGTATTCTAAAATCAACATCATGCAAATAAATAGAAAACACTCACAAAATAATGAATATACTTAAGGTAAAAACATCAATTTTTAAATATTTGAATTTATTTTGTAAAATATTTGAATTTACTTTGTACGGTGTCCATGGCTGATGTCTTGATTTGATTCTTCTCCTCGTACACACTTACAGCGATTGCTTCCTCTCTTCACCACGTCCGCCGATGACATGAGAAGGTTTACGTACAAGCCGGTTGTATTTGTATTGCCAAACTTATATCGTGTAACCCATGCAATGTGGCTACATTGTAGCATTTATATTTTCACCCACATTCACCTATCCTTTGACCCTTATCTAGTTCTGGAAAGCAGCTCCTGGCAGGAAGTCACCCCTCAGTGAAATAGGGAACCGAAACTCCACTCAGCAAGCCGAGGAGGCAGAAACAGAATTGCATAATCAGCGCCATGTAGCTACACTGTAGCATTTACATTTTTACCCGTATTCACCTATCGTCTGGCCCTTCTCAGGTTCTCGGAAGCAACTCCGTTTTTGACAATCTGACTTGGATGGTATAATATAGAATTTATAAAATAATAAATTGCATAATATTCATGTAAAATTCTAATGTTGAAACAGTATAACATGTGGGTTAAGGGCCACTATATTTAAGAAAAAATAATTTCAGCAATACATCTCCAAGGGTAAACAGTAACTGACAAAATTTAAAACATTATAAACAAATACTCTTATGGTTACATCACTTAAACAAAGAAGAAAAACAACATTTAAATTATAACAGCATTTGACAAGTTATGCCATCCATCAGATTTTCAGAAACTAATATAACATAGTTATATGTTAATTAACGTATAACTACTTAAGTAGTGAGATGCACTCAACTGTCACAGTGCTCAATTGATCTAGAACTTTGTTAATACCCATGTTCTTTGATATAAAATATCAATATACAATTTAGAATGTTAAAATAGTATATCATATGATTTAAGGTTCTTTAATTTCACGAAAAAAGAATTTATGTTATTTTGAAGAGTAAACAAAAATACTGCAGACAAAATTTAAATGAAATTCTGCCGTCATCTGTAGTTAATCAAAGAGATATCTATATATAAAAATATACTACAAAGTATGGTATCTGTCAGATTGTCAAAAATTAATATAACATTGTTTTAATATGAATTTTAGTTGTGTGATGTGCTCAATTATTGCAGTGCTCAGTTGTCATGCACTCAATTGCCACACATTCAATTGTCCATCAACAGGAAACAATACTCTTATCACAATTTCAAGTCTACAGTGTACTTTGCTTACAAGAATTTCTTTTGATGAAATATCTTCCTTGAGCACAAACATTTTGTGAAAAGAAACATTTGAAGATTAAGAAAGATTTAGACATAAAGAAATAATTCAAGTATTAAAGACCATTATGAATTTATTTAAATCTCTACATTTACTCTAAGGAGAAGGGTACTCATTTATTAATCACACAAATATTTTACTTTGAAAACAAAAATTTTGTTTGAAATGTAGAGTGAGGTATTGCATAACACAGTTAAATTGTAATGAAAAAGAGAACCTGAATTCTTAATAAATGGAACTGATGGTTATACAAAACAGTATTTATCACCAGAGCATTATACCTCTGCTAACGAAGATAATTCATTTCAAAAGCACATTCATTACCCAAAATCTCTGTTGGCCAAAACATGATGTTACCAGGCGGCTGGCTCACTTCTCGCTGTTTGAACATAAACAATCCATTTGCATTGGTGGGTGTATCCTTTGTGATGTGGTCAGCTCATTTCTTTACCATATGTACAGATGGAAATGATGAGATACTGGATTATTCTGACTTCATATTTGCTGTTTTATGTTAGTATGTGCATCCACTAAAACATTCGTTAGCCAAATCCATTCTCACTAGCTAAGTCCAAAAAAAATGTTATAAAATTAACTTAAAATTTGTGAGCAGGATCACTCATTAGCCAAGGTACTGCTGTATTCCTATTAATCAATGTACTAATTATCTGGCTCTCAGAGACAGCCGTTATTGATGCATCAGCATTGCTGCAAATGAGCATGGAACAGGCACAAGAGCTCCAAGTTCAACCAACAGAAAAAGAACAGGATATTTTGGTGGAAGAAACAGGACCATCTCCACCAAAGAGACCAAGAGTAGATATTGATTCAGAGCCCAAATCCAGTTCTGAAGAATCAACTATCATTCTAGAGAGGTAATACTGCATGTGTGTGTGTGTTGTACATAATTTTACCTGTTTACCCTATCTATCAAATGCATTCCCCTTATTTGTGTTTACATGTGCATTGTATTTCAATGGGAAGACAATATTTCTGAAATTTTTATTTGTATGCTATTTTCTAATTGACAAAGACATCAATTTATGCTAACATGTTTGGCTGTGTAATTTCAATAAATATAATTATTATAAATCCTATTTTAAGACATCAGTGGGCAGTGGGGAGATTATCTTGTGCAAACCACTCCACTGAATGCAGTGGTTAGCATGCCAGCACTTCAACTCCAAGGTGATGTGTTCAAATCCCAGCTACTTAGATTTTTCTGGTTTGGGAATATTTGCATGTATTGCTACTGTTCATGCCTCTCCTATAATTTTCCAACTAATGGATGTTTGTGAGGGCACCAGAAAATAAATTAATTAATTAACCGTGGGCAGTGAATGAAAAGGGATTGATCTGTCCTTTGATCTATAACTTATCTTTTAAGCATTTATTTAAATTATCAATCTTGGCTACTGTATTGAAAGTTATTCTCATTATATTTTGTATCAATTTTATAATGCATAGTTATGAAGATAAAATGAAATCATTGATTGCTGGGGTTTTGACACGTAAGGAAACTGTGACATTCCATGATATAGCACCTCCAAGTACAACTTCTAAACGTAATGCTGCTCGCTTATTCTCCACTCTCCTTGGTAAGTGTTTAATTTCCTTCTTTGCAATAGATTTGGATGGAAAAGTCTATAAAATGTTACATCCAAAATTGTTTATCCCCATATCTAAACATAAGATGTACGTTGAACCCCAGGTTAGCTGTCTAAGTTAAATTAGTTAAGTATATTTTTTCAAGAGCTAAAGTGTCCAGAGCATCAACTGATACAAATATTATTAGAGTCAACTGTTACTATGAAATTCGATACGAAATACTTAAAATATGTTACATTACTTAGATATTGAAAAATCTTAAAATTATCAAAAAGATTAGTCTCAAAGAAAGCCATATGTTTCGTTAATAACTGCAATTCAGTCAAACATTCTTCTTGTTAAAGGATGGAAGTCCTTCAAGAAATGAGAATTAAAGTTATTCTGTTATTTTTATCTATTATGCAATACAAGATGTGAGTAGAATGGAAAATGTAAATGGGGTCGATAAAAAGATTAACACAATTAAGAGGTATTAGAGATGGTTGGGAAGGAGAGGGTTTTAATTGAAGTAATTAAGCGCCAACTAAAGAAATGGCAGGGTCAAATATTGAAAGGAGAGGGATTGCTAAGGAAAGTGGTAGTGTGTGAAATGCAAGGGAAAAGATAAAGGGGAAGAAAAAGGAAAAATATGTTAATGACATAAAGGGTGGGGTAAATTACATAGAAACAAAGGAAAGATAATTGAATAGGGAATATTAAAGCAAATTAACCTACAGAACGGCAGAACACTTAAATATGTAACAGTACTAGCTATACAGGCCTTAGTATGCAATGCTACTGACTGTATATAATGCAACTGGCAGTGACCTTAATAAATTTCTCCTCAATGTTATGCATGGAGTTCATTCGTATTCCACCTCATACCTAAACCATTGCTATCTTTCCAGATTTAGAGAAACAAAAAGTTCTGGTAACACAACAGGAAGAGGCATATGGAACAATTACCATTCATTTGGTTCATCCTGCCACCTGAATTATTTTCTATAAGAAAAGTCAATATTTGATTATACTGTTCCTTACTTATATTAAAGTGTTTTAATATTTATATTGAAATAATATTATGATCTTTATCATATTTTAATGCATATTATCTCTAAAAGTAACATTTTAAAATTTTTATACATTATTTAATCAAATTTAAATGCATGTATTTATATAATTTTAATTTATTCTTAGACTGTTAATGGAATTCATAAGCATTTCCATAAAGTAAGTCAATAATTTAATATATTGATCTAAATCTATGCCAGTCAGATAATTAATTAATTATTTATTACATTTTTATCTGTTAAGTTTTTGGTGTGTGATTATTTAAAACTTAATGATTGTTAAATTGAATTAATTTATAATTAACAAAATTTTGTTTATGAACTCATTTTCAATAAAGGATACCTTCCCTTTAAAGTCTGTTTATTTGTTAATATCATTTATCATGAGTACTGAACTATCAACAAGCTCGCTTGATTTCACTTATAAAAATCAAAACTTTCTCACTAAAATACTCAAAATGAATACCTCTGAATGAATTTTCAGCCATTAAGTTCAATTTTCAAGACTTTCTCTAAGATCAGTGGCTTTTATTTCTAATCTTATAATTTTTCCAATTCTATTCCGCTTAAGAATTCTTTCTTTTTATTCATGTCCAAACTTGAACCCTGACATAAAAATTCCCAGAGTCCTGCAAAATGTATTTGGAGCTTGAAAGAGTCAACCCAAATTTCTTTGAATAGATTTCTTTTACTTTTAAGAAGTAAAAACTCCTTTATTGTAGTATCTACTGAAAACTTTAAATAATTTAGTTTTCAAAAAGATACCACATTCTCAGTTCATGGTATGCCAAACAAATTGAGTGGTTATTAATTTGGCGAACCATCTTAAATCGAATTACCTTTCATTTTTTTTATTATATATCACCACGAAATTAAGACCGATAACATCAACTCATGATATTATTGAATTTTACTTTCAACTATAGCATTTTAAAAGATAATATGAATAATTCTGAACCGGAACCATCCACAGAAAGACCAAAGTAAAAACCAAATACCACAGTAAGTTGGAATTCACTATTAGGTCTATTGGAAGGAATTCTCTGAGCACAACTCTCTTGATACCAAAGAAAACAATGACCATGCTCTTCACTTTTTGCCTTTTTTTGTTTTTGTGAGCAGAACCGCACCATCCTATGGGTGTATCACACCCGGACGGCAGCATCTATTCGGGGGCAACAGAAGCATAACCAACCATTATTATTATTGTTGTTGCAACAACATTATTTTTCGTTTTTTTTAACAAAACTTATGTAGAAAAGATTATGATTTAATATTAAAGATTTGCAAACAGAGAAAAGAATTACGGATGTGATGGAATTTGCCGTTATGAAATCTTGCAATGTATGTTTTTTTAAGTTAAACGTTTTTTTGTGCATCTTATTTGTCTCCATTCCCTTAATATATGATTGTTAATGTTGCAATACGATTTCTATTAGAAACGTTCATATTTAGAAGCGAAAAATAGATTTCAAACGTATCGTTTTAAGTTAAGTATTTCAATTATAAAACACTCAAAAATATTGTGAACTATTAACTCATAATAATTATTACTGATTTTTTGTGACTAATGTAAGCTTGGAAACAAAGTCACAAAAAGATTGATTTTTCAAAGTCTAATAAAATAAATTTCACCTGCAAATCAGGAAATGTAAGGTTTTGGTTTTTAATTTTAAGGGACAGCAAATTATATTTGCACCCAGGAGACAGTTAGGCTGGGTGCAGCACTGGTTTTGAGTTCCAGCTTTTCTATTAGTGACCGTTGCTTTGTACATTTGGTGATTTCATTTACTTGGTTTTCCATGGACAGGTTGAAAGATAAATACCCACAAAAAGTTGACCTGGGGGCCACCATTAAACAAAGTTGCAGCATTTTTGGGATTTCTGAACCTCTCCCCACAGAACATAGTTTCCCATGGAGTAGTACCAGAAATGTTAGGTTAAGCTGATTGACTTTTCTTAAAGACTATAAAACGATGGGAATCAAGCTCCACCATCCAGTTGGTGTACATCTCCAAGACCGAGTTGCAGTTTTGATTGAATACATCAATCAAAAGAATGCTTTCTAGCCTGTCAGTGAGTGATTTCATATGCTAATATGAAAAACTGAACGCAATTGAAAAAATAATGAAAATGAATTAGACTTGAACCCAGACCCTCTGTATGGAAGGCTAGAATTCAAACCACTACACCAACCCATTCCACAATTGGCTTAAAAATGTGAAAAGAAAATTAACTATTACTAAAAAAACTAAGGCTCATTCTGACAAAGGCTTTTCAATTTTGTTTCAATTCATCTCCTCTACCATAAAGAAAATATTTAATTCAGATTGGTGGAGCAACTCTTGTGGTATCTTCTTTCAGGCTCATGACCCCAACACCAGTGACAATGCTGAACAGGAACGTTGGATCTTCAAAGTCTGCCTGAAGTAGCTCTATTTAAATGTCACACAACACAGACAGAACACCTTACTCAGTAAAAAAGCTCAGCATGTGCACTCAGTAGCATGAGATTTTGCTTGCAGACCAAGATACCCTAGTAATGCCATAAATGATATTGCTCAACTGCAAATGTCTTTCAAACGGCAGTACCACTTCCCAAATAATTTGGATAGCACCTCCCTCCAGTAATGAAATCATTTACTGGACAAAATGTAATACCAGCATACTCAGGATTTTTAAACTCAAATCATGTTTTAATGACTTCAAGAGCAATTGCAAAAATTAATTTCGGGAAAATGTCTCATTTCATAATGAGAAGCATTAAATAAACTTCTCCTAAGTTGGAGAGATAAACTTCATGAATTAATTTCAATAATTTTGTACTATTACAAGTGAATCTTCAGTAATCATTGATAAGCTTTAGAATAGCTTTCATATAGAAATATTGCTTACAAGTTCAGTGGTATACAAATATGTAATGCATACTTACATTATAATGAGCATATTAAAAAAATACTTTTGGTGTTACACTTTATTTGTCCTGTCATTCACAGTAAAATATTTTAAACACTAACAGCATTCCAGCAACAAAAAGGTCTCATGTTCAAAACCTGGTTAAGTCAATGATTAATGTTAAGTTTATGATTGTTTGCATTCTGATATTCAAGGGTAAATTGTAAGAGTGATACTCTGTCGAATTTCACCCTAACTAAAGTAATGATTAATGCATAGGATGTTATATGTGCCTAGTGTGGAAAGGTAAAAGTTTTACGCTCACTCAATTATTGCAAAATAATGCTGTAATTTGGAAGCAAATACAGTTGTGTGTTACATCAAAGGTTTGAGAACTATAACTTAAATATGAGTGCAAATTCCAACCTACAACTATTTTACTTTATTAAACTTCTTTTCTTAGAAATGTATGAGAAATCAAATGTTCTAAGATACCAAGTATCACAATTATATACATTTACTGCACTTAAAATAAATGCATTATCAAAAAGTTTAAAAAATAAAGCTGCAAATACTTTGGAATCTATAATAAATCGTAGTCTGAATAAGGGAGAACTTCAAGTCAAAATTTTTCCCTTGATGTTCAACTAAATTATTACTTCAAAAAAATTTCCTCCCAATTATAACTTAATTGTTATCTATTTGGTTGAGTAAACCATATATTTAAACTTGATTCCAAAACAGTGATTTGCCTCTTAAGATGAACTACCTTGAAGAGAGAGAATCATGTCAAAAACATCACATTAGTCTGTTTAATTGATCTAACAGTAGAAAATATTAGAAACCCTTTTTTGAGATCAACATCTAGTTTTTTGCGTAAGAATAGTCAAATAATGAAATCCATCACATTTGGATCAAACAGTCGAAATATGAACTACAGGGTAAAACAAACTCATATTCTGAAGGTTGATAAAAAACAAACTATTGAAAAAATTGTATTTTTACATATAAAAACTTACATGATGGCCTGAGGTCAAATTGCATAACAAAAAATAATGAAGGCAAACTTAATATATCTTGATAACGCTTATGACAGTTTGTTACCAAACGATTATAACATTATTTTCATTGACATTCTTACCCTACATCCTGCCTTTCAACATGTGGCAAGCATTTCCCTTAACAAATGACTCGTAATGTAGTTCAAAAAGAAGTTTCATAGTAAAGTCATTTAATTTTTATAAATCTTCAAAATGTGGAAGTCAATTGTTCACAATGTAATTTCAATTTTATGGAATTAATTCATGAATTTATGTTTACTTGGGAAAACATAAGTAGCGGTGAGATTCAGAAATTTTAGGAACAAGTTCTTATCAAGGAATGTACTGTCTCGGGTACACCTTTCCTCATTATCCTAATTTAAATATATATTTACAAAACTTTGAGATGAAATAAGAGTTTAGTATTTCATGACAATATTGAAATTATATTTTCATAATCATTATATTATAATACCTATACATATATCATTGTAGCAGATAAATTTAAGAATAAGTTCTGAGAAATCCAGAAATTTTAAATTATCGTGCAAATCCTGGCTTAACTGCTGAATCCCTCCACCGGATAAAGGGTATGAAATTAAACACGAAGCTTACAAAATACTCCTCTCACATTACTTCAGATTTATAAATTTTTGGCACATAAGTTACAGTGCAATCAACGTAAAAATCACTGAATATCAGATCTGCTATTTCATCAAAACAACGTACCTAGGGAGTAAAAATATAACCACTGTACCTACATACTTAGCTGTTACAATGAAAAATTTCAGAATTTCCATAATTTTAGGATCAAACTCCACACTTAGTTGGTCAAAAATAATGAAGCTTTCAATACATAACTGACAATCCCTGGTTAACAATGAATTCCATTACTTAATAGCACTGTTTATCTATAAAAATAAATACATCTCTATAAAACATTTGAGTATTCATATCACAATAGTTCACAGCAGCTATAAATCGAGTCTTGAAAAGATTAAATAATTTATTTACACAATTCAAGCAAATCTGCTGAAATCTTCAGAAGGTAACTTATACAGATGAGTACCTTTACAATACATGGAAAGTAACTTCTGAAGCTCTTTCCCGTTGATACAACAAAAATAAGGTGTTTAGTTGTTTCGAAACATTAAAAGATTATTAAATAAGAGCAACTTTTCTTTCGTTTATTTATTCAAATAATTTTCATAGCTTAAACAGATTTTTCGAAATATCCAACACTAACAGTCCTTCAATGTCTCTGTCGTATTTAAGGAAACCGTATGGGGTAAATCAACAACTAGAAAATTGCAAGAAGAGCAAACACTCCATACAAAAGCGCACACGGGTAAGCCACAAGGATTTGCTGGTGTTCCATCGTTAGAGCAGTCACAAATAATTTAGATGCGGAGAGGCTACACCATCCTATTGCCATTATGGATAGCACAATACCAGCAACTCCTTGTAGCGAAACAAGAATATGCAAGGCAGAGAGGGCAACCATAGGAAGAAGACAATAGCCTAAAACGGATACAACTGCTCCAAAACTCACTGAGGACGGTGACATGAGACTGAGAAGAAAGTACATACCAACACAACCTAGGGCACCGATGCCATATATGGAACTGAAATGCACTTTCCCTGAAAGAAGAAGAAGGGCTCCAAAAGCAAGGCAAAACGCCAGAGGGCCGGCAAAGTCTGTGTCTTGCAGAATTCTTGCATCCGTCTCACGCAGAGGATTTAAGACAGCCAAAGTTTTCTGGATTATATGGTCAGGGTTGATTCCAAGTTCTTCAAGCAGAGGAGGTTCGTCATCAAATTCAGATGCTCCGGCATATGCCTTGTGACCGCCAGCTGGCTCTTGATGGATAGTAGCTGCTGCTGGATTAAATATCTCGCCAGTGTACGGTTGAGTAGCCGAAGGATCCAGGTAAGGATTTGATCCATACAAAGGAGGCTGTTTAGCATAGGTAGAGTCTGGTTGCTGGGTATGATCAAATTGCTGAAAACTTAATTCTTGACCAAATTCACTGTCAGTAACATCAAAAGTGTAGGATGCTTGATTTGCTTCTGTACTCCAATAAGTATCATTTATATCTGGATATAGATTTTTATCATTCCTGTCATTGTATCCGGCCATTGCAGTGTTTTAGCCGCGACAGATTAGAGCAAATAACTCACTTTGACACTGTTCTGCCTCAGTATAATGAAAGTTCTGATTATTAAAAATACTTCAAATTGCACTTAAACTTAATTCAGTCATGAGGTAAGAAATCTCACAATATCTTTTCTGCCAGATAATCCAATTTTGTCCTTTCGCTTTCAAGTTTCATTTGTTTATCTCCGGCGTGTCACTTGCATGAAATAGTTTTCCGAGTTCTCAATCATTCTCAAAGATGGCACGACCTACTAGAGGCATTGGAGGCCTCTTGGTATCTTTCTGGGTTGTATCTCACAGCCGCTACGATTCAAATGTGAAGTTCTTTATTTCCCTAGTTTTCTGAACAATCATTAATCAATATTGCATTCCATCTGGAAATCTCCTGGCATACAATATCGTAATTATTATTTCAATTTAAAAACCTAAAATTAAATGCAGCTAAGTACTTCTCAAGAAACCCCATGCTTCATTTGCATCATGCAAGAAACCCTAAGCCTTTCTCACAAAAATTGCTTTATCTAGGGAAGGGTTCCCTAAACAATTCCTCTGACAGAACGCTTTCTTAATTCTGAGATAACAGCGGAATATCTAGGTTACTTTTTCCTGCAGGTAATATTAGTAAAAATTAATTGGTGCAAGTAGAAGTCGAGGGTTTATTGATAGCACAATCATTTCTCAATATGAAGATTCCCTGATTTCCGAACATATTTTAATTTCCTCCAGAATTAAAAATCGTACTGAACTTGTAGATGTTCGTAAGTTTTCGCGGAAAATATAAGCTTATCGCGGTATGTACGCCAGTGTCACGCGAAAAAATTGTTTTAAAGTCCATTAATTTGTCACCCTTTGCCATGATAATGTTCACAAATATTCTGGTAAAATGAATTTATTTCCTAATTATCACTCACATAAGTTATAAAAAAATACTCGTTTTTTAATCAAAGGAAAAAGTATTTTTGGAAGTTTGTCTGTGGTTGGTGAAGAAGAAAGGGGCAATTTTATAAATTGGAAGGATTCTTTTGTGAAGTAGTATTTCAAAATAGCTTTTGGAAATCTGCCTACCGATATTGAAGGAGTAAATAAAACTTCCCCGACTTCAGTATCGCGAATGTCACAACAACAGAAGCCAGTTTCCTCAATTTTAAAATGAAATATTCTCCCAGATTGTAAATTGCATCTTACTTTATTTTTTCAAACACATGCAAGGATCCCGATTATGTATTCTTATAATTTATTTATTCCGAAGGCAAGTGTCAACGTTCTTTCGAATGGCCTGTAAATCAATCGGCATGGCGTGCTAGGATCTAATGTCATGAGATATGTAAAGTGAGAAGGAAAATATCCCTTTTCAAAACCTAAGAAATCTTTCCTGAAAGTTTAAAAAATAAGTTCTTAAAAATTTTCTTCGTATAGTCACGAAGGGATATTTTATTCCTGGTGATAGTCATAGTCAAATCTTAAATGCTTTAATAGCATTACAAATGAAATAGTTTCATGTTTGAGTGGGTGGAATTAAGCTCAATATTTTAAGATTTCCAAAATTTTAGGAACATTGATGGAAACTATTTCCCCGTTTTAAAGTTGATAATTTTGAGCGGAGAATAGATATGGCTGATGGGCTACTAATGACAGTCAACCAGGGTACCGAACCGTAGGATTTTTCGTTCTAGTTTTCACTCCGGTTCAAGAGGGGGGAATCCTCCGATTTCGTTCCTTCTATCAATGTCGAATCGGTTTTAGTTTCGCTCCGACTATTGTAATATTATATCCTTCTGGAAGTTTTTCTTATTATTAATAGATTTTTTTATCTGCACTATATTACACTAAATGTTATCATAAAAGTTAGATGTAGTGAGTTGCAGGTCATAGTTACACATGTTTAGCAAACCTTCCTCCAATTACAAACTTTCACGACAATGTCCTATGCATAATTGCGGTTTGTTGTGAAACGGAACGGATTCGACAACGGTTTCCGGTTTCGTTTCGGTTTCAATAATTTCAATTTTCTCGGTTTGGGTTCGGTTTTCACTCCGGAAAAGATAACGTTTTATTCTGTTTCTGTTTTCGGTTCGTTCCGGTTCGATGTCTTCAGTCCACCAAATTGTTTAGAGTAAGAAATCGGTCGTTTCTTTCAAAGATTTACTGGTGTATAAATAAACTTAAAAGATGAGTAAGATGTGCTAAAAACACCTACAATTACAAGAAAAGGTGAATGAACGACAAGAATAACGATTATACGAAAATTCCGCTGCGTACTTTCTTTTTCATTATAGATTCTTCCCCTAATTCATTAAGATACATATTTGGTCGATAAGACTATATATTATTGCTATAAATATAGCATATCAGAGGGTCATCAGATTTCGCTACATGTTATGCAATACGTGCCAAGTTGGAGAAGAGTCAGATAAAGCAACCAAAACATCGGAAGATATCTCGTGTACTTCCAAAGGTTGCTGACCCTTGTTGATGCAAAATATTCGCAAATAAGGAAATATAATTGGAAGGAATGAAGAACAGCGATTACGAAAAAAAATTGTGAGGTCTACCCTCGGGTCTAACTAACAATAAACAACGATGATAAAGAATATCAATTAATATCTCGAATTTATTATAGAAAATAGTGACTTTCTAAGCATCTAAAATGAATCTATTAAAATTGGGTGTATTTTATTCGAAAGTTTATGAAATAATTAGATAAGTTCAAAAGAGTGGTCTTAAGGCTACTGTAGCGCTCGGCCTATTCAAGCCTATTTCGATCATTTCCTATTTTTAAGAAATTAAATATCATTGCAGAGATACGAGGTTTTTCTGCATTTACAAGTGAAAATATAAAAATATATATATTTCACAAATATGTACTTTTCCACAGCAATTTATTCGGGAACTACCGGTTTCGGCTACATAGCCATCNTTAGAGCAAATAACTCACTTTGACACTGTTCTGCCTCAGTATAATGAAAGTTCTGATTATTAAAAATACTTCAAATTGCACTTAAACTTAATTCAGTCATGAGGTAAGAAATCTCACAATATCTTTTCTGCCAGATAATCCAATTTTGTCCTTTCGCTTTCAAGTTTCATTTGTTTATCTCCGGCGTGTCACTTGCATGAAATAGTTTTCCGAGTTCTCAATCATTCTCAAAGATGGCACGACCTACTAGAGGCATTGGAGGCCTCTTGGTATCTTTCTGGGTTGTATCTCACAGCCGCTACGATTCAAATGTGAAGTTCTTTATTTCCCTAGTTTTCTGAACAATCATTAATCAATATTGCATTCCATCTGGAAATCTCCTGGCATACAATATCGTAATTATTATTTCAATTTAAAAACCTAAAATTAAATGCAGCTAAGTACTTCTCAAGAAACCCCATGCTTCATTTGCATCATGCAAGAAACCCTAAGCCTTTCTCACAAAAATTGCTTTATCTAGGGAAGGGTTCCCTAAACAATTCCTCTGACAGAACGCTTTCTTAATTCTGAGATAACAGCGGAATATCTAGGTTACTTTTTCCTGCAGGTAATATTAGTAAAAATTAATTGGTGCAAGTAGAAGTCGAGGGTTTATTGATAGCACAATCATTTCTCAATATGAAGATTCCCTGATTTCCGAACATATTTTAATTTCCTCCAGAATTAAAAATCGTACTGAACTTGTAGATGTTCGTAAGTTTTCGCGGAAAATATAAGCTTATCGCGGTATGTACGCCAGTGTCACGCGAAAAAATTGTTTTAAAGTCCATTAATTTGTCACCCTTTGCCATGATAATGTTCACAAATATTCTGGTAAAATGAATTTATTTCCTAATTATCACTCACATAAGTTATAAAAAAATACTCGTTTTTTAATCAAAGGAAAAAGTATTTTTGGAAGTTTGTCTGTGGTTGGTGAAGAAGAAAGGGGCAATTTTATAAATTGGAAGGATTCTTTTGTGAAGTAGTATTTCAAAATAGCTTTTGGAAATCTGCCTACCGATATTGAAGGAGTAAATAAAACTTCCCCGACTTCAGTATCGCGAATGTCACAACAACAGAAGCCAGTTTCCTCAATTTTAAAATGAAATATTCTCCCAGATTGTAAATTGCATCTTACTTTATTTTTTCAAACACATGCAAGGATCCCGATTATGTATTCTTATAATTTATTTATTCCGAAGGCAAGTGTCAACGTTCTTTCGAATGGCCTGTAAATCAATCGGCATGGCGTGCTAGGATCTAATGTCATGAGATATGTAAAGTGAGAAGGAAAATATCCCTTTTCAAAACCTAAGAAATCTTTCCTGAAAGTTTAAAAAATAAGTTCTTAAAAATTTTCTTCGTATAGTCACGAAGGGATATTTTATTCCTGGTGATAGTCATAGTCAAATCTTAAATGCTTTAATAGCATTACAAATGAAATAGTTTCATGTTTGAGTGGGTGGAATTAAGCTCAATATTTTAAGATTTCCAAAATTTTAGGAACATTGATGGAAACTATTTCCCCGTTTTAAAGTTGATAATTTTGAGCGGAGAATAGATATGGCTGATGGGCTACTAATGACAGTCAACCAGGGTACCGAACCGTAGGATTTTTCGTTCTAGTTTTCACTCCGGTTCAAGAGGGGGGAATCCTCCGATTTCGTTCCTTCTATCAATGTCGAATCGGTTTTAGTTTCGCTCCGACTATTGTAATATTATATCCTTCTGGAAGTTTTTCTTATTATTAATAGATTTTTTTATCTGCACTATATTACACTAAATGTTATCATAAAAGTTAGATGTAGTGAGTTGCAGGTCATAGTTACACATGTTTAGCAAACCTTCCTCCAATTACAAACTTTCACGACAATGTCCTATGCATAATTGCGGTTTGTTGTGAAACGGAACGGATTCGACAACGGTTTCCGGTTTCGTTTCGGTTTCAATAATTTCAATTTTCTCGGTTTGGGTTCGGTTTTCACTCCGGAAAAGATAACGTTTTATTCTGTTTCTGTTTTCGGTTCGTTCCGGTTCGATGTCTTCAGTCCACCAAATTGTTTAGAGTAAGAAATCGGTCGTTTCTTTCAAAGATTTACTGGTGTATAAATAAACTTAAAAGATGAGTAAGATGTGCTAAAAACACCTACAATTACAAGAAAAGGTGAATGAACGACAAGAATAACGATTATACGAAAATTCCGCTGCGTACTTTCTTTTTCATTATAGATTCTTCCCCTAATTCATTAAGATACATATTTGGTCGATAAGACTATATATTATTGCTATAAATATAGCATATCAGAGGGTCATCAGATTTCGCTACATGTTATGCAATACGTGCCAAGTTGGAGAAGAGTCAGATAAAGCAACCAAAACATCGGAAGATATCTCGTGTACTTCCAAAGGTTGCTGACCCTTGTTGATGCAAAATATTCGCAAATAAGGAAATATAATTGGAAGGAATGAAGAACAGCGATTACGAAAAAAAATTGTGAGGTCTACCCTCGGGTCTAACTAACAATAAACAACGATGATAAAGAATATCAATTAATATCTCGAATTTATTATAGAAAATAGTGACTTTCTAAGCATCTAAAATGAATCTATTAAAATTGGGTGTATTTTATTCGAAAGTTTATGAAATAATTAGATAAGTTCAAAAGAGTGGTCTTAAGGCTACTGTAGCGCTCGGCCTATTCAAGCCTATTTCGATCATTTCCTATTTTTAAGAAATTAAATATCATTGCAGAGATACGAGGTTTTTCTGCATTTNATGTACCTTTTCCACAGCAATTTATTCGGGAACTACCGGTTTCGGCTACATAGCCATCATCAGGTTCACAGAACACTCTCTTGTGTTCTGTGAACCTGACGATGGTTATGTAGTCGAAACCGGTAGTTCCCGAATAAATTGCTGTGGAAAAAGTACATATCTGTGTAATATCATGAATTCCCACAATATTACGGCCGCCGTCGTAGATTTTTAAGATAAAAAATTGCGTTATCTTTTTAGAATTGAAAATAGTTACCAAAATCCTTCAAAATGCGTTTGAAATCATGAAAAAATAGCTACTTTTTGGCCAGATTTACACGCATATTTTAATTAAACTTGAAAAATTAAATATATCTTGTTTCTTTTCAAAACTTCTAAAAATAAGTATCTAAGGGGATCAAAAAACAAAATCGGCTGTAATCTTATAAATAAAATACCCGTTTTCAGAGGGTTAGAATAGGTAATATAAGGAAAACATAATGGATTTGCCTCTTGGAAAGGAAATTTTTAGGTTGTTTGAGATTTTAATTGAAGATTAAGATTCGGCAATTAAATTATATCCTCTCAAGTACTGTTAACGTCCAATAGTACGTCGTATAATAATTCTTTTAATAATGGAATGTTTTGAAAGAAATTGTATCATATTTGTATCTTAAACATTGATAGAGCGATGATTATTTATTTGTGGTTTATTTATTTAGCATGGCTACAAACTATCGTTCACCTAAACAACGCCGCAACTCCAGGTGAAAGTTCACTGTAGTGCCAATTTACTTTTTCCATGAGAGTGAAACCATCCTCCTTTTACCCTTAATCCTCGTGACTATGAGGACATTAAAATACCTGAAGATTGGTTTTTGGCACTAAGTACGAATCCTGTCCAATTGTGCGCTCTATTCATTAATGCCCGTGCAAATGAATTGTCTTCGAATCAAAAGACGCTTCCGGCGGTTAATATATATTTATATTCGTCTTCATTGTTCGCGGTTTCGAAATCTCGCACTATTTTCGTTGGCTGGAATTTACTCACGCGTGTGTTGAGAATCACGTGCCCATTCAGCCAATCCGGAGTCGCTAATTTTGGACCATCACAACCCATACGAAACTCCTACATCGCCTAGCTTCAAAATCAACGCGTGCGTATTTATTTATTCTAATTTCGGTGCCAGATCTTTACGGAGCGTAAGGCGAAAAAATACGAATTTTGAAGCCGCGAAATTTATTTTCGTAAAATCGAAACAATTTACGTGATAAAAATTTTGCCAAAACCATACGGTAGGAAATTTTAGTAAAGAAAAATTTTAATTTTNGGTTGACTATATAGACCATTTTTACTTCCTTTTCATGTCTTTTATTGAAGAAGTTGGCCATTATAATAACATATTAAAATAAATCAGTAACCAGCAGTACATAATTGACTATGCAGAATTCTAAGTATTTGTTGTTTTCCTAGTAAGACTTTACCCCTCTGTTTTTTCTAATTTGTAAATTTACGAGGGACTTTAGATTAAGTTATGTACTGTTTGAGGTATCTAAGACAATTTTCATTGTATAATAATATTAATAATATATAGAATTATCTACAACATTGATCACCATTTTTTTCAGCCACATTATTCAGGGCCACATTAGTAATTTTCTCGGATTCGTTGACCAGTGAGGACCCTAAAGTTAGACTTGTGTATTTACAAAATTACCTCATGAAAGTTTCGTGCAAACCCGTAAACACGAAGTACAGCATTTTTTCCTGTTCCGTCTCCTCTTTCTTGTATTGTTGTTCTTAACTTGCATTGTATATCATTTCGTTTAACTAGAAACGGTTATCACATAATAGCGGGCAGCACAAAAACCTTTTTACGGTCTACACCGAAAATATTCCAACAAAATTCTTCGGTTTACACAAATCGGAAATAAGCGTGGGTTTTCAGTCAAATTAAAAATTATCGTCCTTCATTTTTAATTGCGTTTAGATTTTTAGAATCTATAACTCAAGTTGTGCGAATTCAGGTATGAATATAATGGTTCTTAATGTTATGATATAAAAATTCAGTTAAGGCTGTGAACATTGGAAAATGGGATTCTTCCACTGTTTTGCTTTTAATCTACCTTTCATTTACTTAACTGCATTGGGCTCGTCCTCAATGATTTTGCATTTCCTATCAATAGGAAGTCATTATCTTTGTTAAAGATCATTACCAATGGTATCTGGTGATAAAAACACTACTTATCTATGCTATTATATAATTTGTGTGCAATGTGCGAAAGTCTGGAGCCTTTGGATAGCTATGTAGGTTACGCATTCGACTTCACTGAAAGCTGTCCCGGGTTCAATTCCCGGTGGGGTCTCACGGGCGAAATGACCGTAGCCGTCGAAGAACTTTTGAAACTACTACTATGTAAAGTCCAACCGCATTCGATAAGAAATTATCATATTGAATATGATATGAATCAGCCGATTTTATCGAGTTTATCATACGTCGGCACCCCATTGAGAGTATAATAAAGTACTTCATTTTATCAGTTTTTTAAGATTTGTTTGTATTTCATTGTTTACTTACTTTCATTTACTTACTTTCACTTACTTCACTATCAGAAGAAAAATGCAATCAGTCTTTCACACCTGAGTAAGATAAACTTTTTCGCAGAAAACTTTAAATAATCGTTATTTCATGTTGGGTTCAGAATAGAGTCAAATATGGCCAAATCAAAAACATGATAAAACAACGTCATAATTACAGGGAAACGTAGGAATATGGAATAATGGTAAAATCTCCCTTTCCTATAGCAACATTGTATCTTCTTTACGGAATTCATCTTTTATACGACTTCGGTGGAAGCTGCCCCGGGTTCGATTCCTGGTGGGGGCCTACGTGCGAAGTGACCTAAGCTGTCGAAGCACTTTTAACAATACTACTACTACTACTTCATCTTTTATCAGCATTACTCTAGGTGATTAGGCACCCCATACCTATCTTACGGTGGAATAGAGAGAATCGGTCCGTTGCTTTGAGTTCCTCGCTTACCGCCCACAATCGGACCTGTCTAAGGGCTGCAGAACAAATAAATCCAAATAAAATCACCTGTAACTGCAATTTCTAAAGATGCCAAACCAATATAGACGAAGATTCTTCGAAGATATGATAAATGGGTCTGGGGAATGCTACATGACAATTTATCATCCGATTAATTAACTATTATTAAATTAATTGAAGCGACATTTGTTGGAGCTGATTCGTATTTTTACTCCGAAAATACAAAATTTTACCATTCGTCACAGTTTTCCCCCAGAGTGGTCAATATCATAAATCACAGTTCTCGAAATGTTTTTCACCAAATAACGGTGTAGTACAATTTCGTCTCCCAGAAAACCAGGGCAAATGGAAACAATTAATCCGTACTCAGGCAGGAAGCTTGCTTCATTATTTTACTCGTTAAGAATTCAAACGGAATTTCGACATCAAATATATGTACTTCTTGGCATCTGAAGAAAAGAGAACGACATGTTTAACGATGGGAGACTCGAGATGTATAGAGTGGGTTTGGCGAAGTCTTGCCAATTAACTGGGAGAACTTTTTTATGGCGGGTGTTTGTTTGGCTCCTTGAATGTTTGGACCAAAGAATATCCTATTTGTGTTGTACAATAAATAAAAAAAACCGAGAACGGACTCTTGCGTGTTTCTAAATATTACTCTAGGTTCTTTCCTAACCTCCCTTGGACAAGGTAACACAGCAGCCTTTTTTATGCTCACTCGAGAGGAGTTTACAAATCTTGTTACGCGGCGCATCATATAACCTTCACATGAATATTAAGCGATGTATTCCTGAAGCAAATAATTACAATAAAAATTAAATTTTTACGAACGGCTAGATCTACTCCAAATGTCATTTCAAGTGCACTCGATTTTGTTTTTGAACACTTACTTCATATTCCTATTGATTAATGAAGCAGTTAGCTCAGCTATCAATATTCATCAAACGATATCAAAACTAAATGTGGTGATTGAACAATTTTCAAACATATAGCGAGCGATTTAAGGTGGAGAGTATAATTATATTCGTATTACATCTGTAAAAATTACACCAAAGTTTAAGAGAAGTGAAAACTTGAAATGGCAATATTATCATAATTAATCAAGAAAATCTTCTGATAAGTCCTTGTCATAGTGAGGTATTTCTGCTTTAAGTTAATTGCCTGTTAATTGATTCATGAATATAAAGGTGGAGATATTATTGAAAGATTATAATTTAACTTTTAAATATATACAAAGAAAGCATAATTTAATGTATACATTCGAAGAAATAATGAAATTAAATGAATTATAAAAAATATGAAAGAAGAGCATTGTGATATTTAAAGCTTTACAAAATCATACCAATTAAATCTCGTTTGTTATTTACAATTTTAATTTGTAAACTATCTCAAAGTCATAAGTTCATAAATAGTCATATAGATATGTACGCATGTTTACAAAAATGTATTTAAGAACACTTATTTATTTACCCATGTATATTTAGGTCATCTTAAGTAAAGGATTGGCTCATCTAGAAGCCTTTTTTATATTGATAAAATTCATTTAATAATAAATTCAGATTTTTTAAATTACAGGATTAATTCTAGTTATACAAATATGAATATTTTTGTTCTGTAAACTTGGAAAGGATACATTTCTTTATCTGATTCATTCTTGTTTCTTGGAGTATGCTTTGTGGTAGCTCATTGAATAAATCTGATTTAATTTGCTCTATCTTCTCTCGCTATGAATGTTGTAGAATTTTGGAATTCCAAATCTTCTAGTATACTTAAGGTTGACTATATAGACCATTTTTACTTCCTTTTCGTGTCTTTTATTGAAGAAGTTGGCCATTATAATAACATATTAAAATAAATCAGTAACCAGCAGTACATAATTGACTATGCAGAATTCTAAGTATTTGTTGTTTTCCTAGTAAGACTTTACCCCTCTGTTTTTTCTAATTTGTAAATTTACGAGGGACTTTAGATTAAGTTATGTACTGTTTGAGGTATAGACCCCAACAGTTACTCCACAATGAATCGGTGAGTCAACTAGTGACTGATCCTAGTGACTATCTATCCTTACGGGTAATATGTCTTGCAAGGCATAGAAATTGTGCGCAATTTTTTGCTATTTCTTATTTAATTTAATTAAATGGCTTTAAAATTTAAACTTGTCATCATACATTACACTGGAAAATTTTTGGTTACAATTTGATGTATGTGGTCACTGTCAGATTATGTGTTCAGATAGTTTTCCAGGATGCAAGACATATGGAGACGTAATCTAATGGAAACATTTGTCTTTTTTTCCTCCTAAATATTTTTCAAGAGCATCGTCTTAATGATATTTATTATTAATCTTCGATCTTTTGGCCATTTCTGAATACTTTCAACATCTTGCAAGCATCATCTGAGATCAGTTTTCAAATATTAATGTCTTGATGTTAATACGATGTCATCAGTATACAGCAAAATTGTTGAGTTTTTATTTTGCTCCTTTTGTATTGCAAAAGTAATTTCAATCTTAACTGTTATTTTTCTATTTTTGTAAGTTATTCTTGAAACAATTTAGCACGTATGTATGTATCTATTGGCTAATATTTATAATTTTTTTTTATTAATATAGGATATTTTTATTTATATTCCTTCCAATATTCAATCCCAAGAGTGTCAAATAAAAGGCAGTTTAAATGAAATAATTTGCAATATTTTTACTGTGCTTCTTTTATGAAATAACACTAACATTCTACCTCGATTTCTTGTTTTTATTATAATGTTTCCTTTGTTATTCCTTAACATGTTTTCTTATTCTTTTTAATACATGCCTATTTTAGTTCTTATGGGCCGTTGTTTGAATTCCCCGGTACCCCCAGAAGCAAATGGCGGACTTGACATAGAGTGTTGGAAATTTTCCAATTTTAACGGTATAAAAAGGGATGTGGAATAGAAAATCTGTTTGGGATGGCTCATACTCGCGAGAGTGCGGTTGTTTAGTTTTGTGGCTATTTCTTTTGAAAATTAGTTTAAATTGTAGTGTTTGAACTTAACCCTAGAGGTAGCGCTCCTTCTGACCTTATCTCAGTCGACATCGCGCAACCATGGGAAAGAGTAACCAAGTCAATAATTACAATGGAAGCATGGCTAAAAGTGCATGTATGATGAACGGAAATCATCGGGGAACTAATGGAACCACAGACAAACTTTACAAGGTGACAGTAGTTGTTGGTGCTCAATGGGGAGACGAAGGAAAAGGAAAAGTGGTGGACATGTTGGCCAAGAACGCGGACATAGTTTGCCGGTGTCAGGTAAAGATCCTACTTTTGGGTATAAAATTAGATTTCATTTAAGTACATTACATGTTTGGCGTTATTATTTTGGGAAGTTTTGTTTTCTTGGTTGTTTGCTTTTGAAGCGGTTAAACCACGTTATAGCGTTTTCTTTATCTACTGCTGTAAAGATCTCTCTTATCAATGATTGTATCCCGTTACTTAATTTTAGGATTTTATGCTGAATTTTGGAGGTGTTTATACGAAGAAGTATTGTATTCCCAGCGGTAATTGTTAATTTGTATCTTTGTTTGATATTTAGCAGTTTTTGCTGAATATTTACATCTGCCCTTGCTAAGGTAATGATGTATAAAAACGTAATTTAATTGGTGTTAAAGAAAATATTGTGTTGTTTCGAACGTTAGGTGTTGACTAGTTATTTTACTGTCGTTTTTCATTAATTTAATCGTATGTTTCTAAGGTCTGTAAACCGGAATTGTCTAACGTTAGTGTTTTGCGAACACCTGGCCCCTTAATTTGCTAGGTTTTGGATACAGTTTAACACGAAAAAACCCGTGAAACCGGCTTTCCTCATATTAAGAAATAAAAGAAAGATTGGTGTCCCAGTTTGAGTGGAATTATAAGCCTTTCACTTTGGAGGGCAAGTTATTTCTAACAATCTAATCACCATCTACAAAATTCAAGTTTTCCCTTGCACCCAATTTTAACTCTCAGTGCACCAAGATTTTTTTGGAAGGCGTTAAGGTTTATTTATTTCCATAATTATGAGATGTTAGGCGCTGAAGCAACTCCATCTGTGCTCATCTTCTCATGTTTATCGTTCCTGAGGAATTGGTATACAAACGAATTCGTATTTGGGCTTATTTTATTTATGCGACCCAACTTTATTACTAATGATTTATAATAAGTAGTAAATGATTATGTTCCATGTAGAGATTTGAAATTTTGATCGTATGTGTGTTTGTTTACAATTTATTGATTGATTGGCGTAGCGTAAACAAAGCCCTTGGGCTGAATGACTTCGTGGTATCCGGAATAATTTGATAGCCTTAAACTCGGCAGCTGCGAATATGAGTTTGCTGCTCTTGTATGAAATATCAGTTATTTTCTTCGATCCTCGATGCCTTTAGGTTAGGTTCGTGAATGCTGAATATTGTAGAACCTGTAAGCTCCAGGGATTTATGAATAGGATCGCATACAAATTGTGTGTGTCGTTTCAATTTTTACGGTTGCATGAGTGAAAATAGGTTTCAGTGTTGATGTTACTGAAGTTGTTTTTGTTGGTTAGAGTTGTACTGACTATTGATCTAAACCGGCTACGCTTTCGTTTTTGGAACATTAACAGGTATAAAACCCAGTCAAACATTCACCAGAACACATAATTATTTGAAGGATGTAGACGTATACCCCTGGAGCACTATTAGTAATTCTTCTTCCAACCTCTAAACTTATTCTTTTGTGTCTATCTATAGTATGAGCATATATTTAAACTTAATGGAGTAGATGCATTACAAAAAAAATTGTATAATTTTTCCATTCATATTTTATGCAGATTTATGGTATCAACATTATTCATATTCCAATTAATTACTAGGCATAAGAGTGTAGTAATAATGTAATTAACCATTTACATGGTTATACGAAAATGTGGTCATAAAAATAAATCAGTAATTTGAGTAAAAATTATAATAATAATTGTATAGTTTTGTTCACACCTGTAGTTGTAAAGATAAAGAGGGAAAGTATCAGAGATAGAGTGGCAGGGCTATGTGTAGCTCAAAACCCAAATGGAAAACTTAAATAATGACTAGTATTTGATTAAAGTATTCTTAATTTTAATTGCAGATAAATATACTAGTGAAGCATATGACAATTAAGAAAGATACATTAAAAATTTTATGACAGGAGTCAATCAAACATTGCTAACTCATATGATTACATGGTCATAGTAAGAATAACCCATGGGCATAAACAGTGAAAATAAATATTTTATATAATTTTTACATAGATTTACATGTTCATATTTATTATTTGTGATTTACTTATTCTTCTCATGAGTAAAAGACACCTTTTATCAGGACATTTTAAGTTTATTTCTGAAGATAATTAAAAATTCTACATTTCTAAATATTTTAAGAGGGTCTCTTTATATTCTGCTGTTGGAATAATATTAACTTTTTTCACATAAAGACTGTCTATGGTCATGTATATGTCATCATTTTTGGCTGTAGAATTACAATTGTGGACTTAATTAAATATTTTTATATACCTCTGGATTTCGCTCAGTAAAAAGAATAAATTTCCATTTTTAGATGCAGGATGATGCAAGAATATTCTTATTTGAGAAATGATTCTGCCAGAATTTTTGTATTTAATTGAATATGATACACAGCTTTTTTGTAATATCATAAATGCATACCTAATTTTGGAGGGTAATCCCAGATTGTTGTGCAATACATGGTGACTAAATATGTATGCATCAATATGGTTTTGATATTCCTTGAATATTTCAGGGGCCATTAGGTCAAAATTTTATTGGTAATATTTTTCGAAATTTCTTGTTTGTGATGGTTCCAGTTTAAGGTGTCTGTTAAATTGACATCAGGAAATTTATTTTGTGGACACTTTCGGATAGGATTCTTGCCAAGGACAGTAGTAGGGCCATAAGTCTATTGACGAATACTGTATGTACTGGTGCATAGGTCGACCGCCAAATTTTTATAAAATATTTTTAACAACAACTTTGGGTTGTATAAGTTAATAATTTCGTATAAGTCAAGATATGACATTATGACAATGTTTTTGCAAGCTTTAGCTATTATGAAGTTGGTTAAATTTGATCTCTTGATATTTTGCACTTGTATAATCGATTTAATTCATCCTGATGATCCATCAACAACTTAAATCACATTTTACGCTGTATTTAATCAGAAAAGGACTATTAACCTAGTCATTTTTATCGTCATTTTAGAGGTATAAAATTATTTTTTTGAAAATTATTTTCAATTTAAAAATAAGTAAATATTTATTAAAATAATTTTTAGAGAAAATATACAAAAAGAACATCTTATCAGAAGAGAATTATCCTTATCTTTTAGAGAAAATATACAAAAAGAACATCCATCTAAAAATTTCGCAAATCATCTAAAGATGATTTGCGAAGTTTTTAGTCTGGATGACCCTCGTTCTTATCTCGTGTACAGGTCGACCCTAGATTTTTTTTGTTGAAATTTTGTATTTAAAGGTCGACGTGTAGGTCTTTTAAGAGTAGGCTTTGGTTCTTTATATGTGTCGTCCACTTTGCTTCTATGAGTAGTATTTTATACACGTGGGAACTGAAAGGTTGAAATAATATACAAAAGGATCGTGAAAAAATAAACTTATCGTCGATATTATTTGTTTCATAGATTGCTGTGTCGTCCACTTTGCTTCTATGAGTAGTATTTTATACACGTGGGAACTGAAAGGTTGAAATAATATACAAAAGGATCGTGAAAAAATAAACTTATCGTCGATATTATTTGTTTCATAGATTGCTTGCCAATTAAGTTTAGAAAGCCAACAACGAAATATATTTGTTGTGTATTTGTTGTGAGACAGCATTCAAGTCATCAGTGTACATCAGCGTTGTTTGCTCTTTTTCTCTTTACCTTTAGATGTCCGATCGTATCTTTACCGCATGAGATGTCAGTCTCGAGTATCGGTAATGAATTTGGAAGTGTTTACATATTTTGTGACGTATCTTTTTCGACTTACGATCACGTTTGATGTTTGCCGCCGTGATAGGGTGATGTGCCAGACGCTGCCGAAGACGGTTATTTCTGCGCGCGTTAAGCGAGGATAATATTTGGCTCCGAAAATGTGGGTCGGTGGGCATGGACTTGTGTGCGGGCGCCTTCGTAGTTAACCACGGCGGCGTTAGAAGAGCCATCCCATCCCAGAATATCCAGATACGTGTTCTTCTATCTTCAGCTGAGATTGTACTAGCGTACGAGGTGATGTTTCAGGAACGGGTCCAAAATTTTAGGAGAGAACAGCTCCATCAGCCACCCTAATTCTCCACCTCTAACCTAAGTATGTGTGTTGGCAGTAATTAGTCGCCGTGCACTGGCCTCGGTTATTTTTCCAGGTTTCCCCATGATTGATAATTGAAGAGCATTTCGAGCGACCGAGAGTCGAAAGCAAGGTCACTTTTGAGGTTTTGCCTATAAATATATTAAAGATCTCTTTTCTCATCATACCGTGTTGCAGTCACCTCTATCTGGGGACTGTTTAAATAAGTCCAGAGGTTCTCCTCAAAGTAATTCTCACGAAGAAAAGGAAGCGATCTGGCTTAGAACCAATGACCTCATCCGTTGTTGCTCAAAAACTTAACACCTTTTTTAGAAGTTTATTATAAATCAACAAATACAACTCAGTGATTTTAATAGCGTAGTCTTATATGATTTTGTGTGGAAGGGATTTGAGGGAAATAAGTAACACTTAAGATTCTTACCATTATTCTTTTCTATTCAATTTTATGCTTAGTATTTTAAAATTGCGTAATTAATTTACTTTATTTGTGATGATAGATGTAAACAAAATTTGAATTTATCAGGTTAGAAATCAATAAAAATTTGAAAATGAGACGAATTTGTATCATGTCACCTTCAGTTTGACTAAGAATTGAATTCCCGGGTTCAACAATTTTCTCATCCCGGAATCCCGAGATTGTTCAAAATACGGGAAATGACAAGCCCTAGTACCGACGGCTTACCGAGGAATCAAATCCCATGTGTTATTCACCTTTCCGCGAAAATATCCTCATGCCAGGTGGCCTTTGGGTGGAATTCCACAATTGGCCGAATAAAATTACGCATCGCAGCGTAATTTCGAAGTTTTCACCTCTTGTACTGGCCAGAGAAACTGGAACGCAGTATAGTTTTCAAATGGGACTTCATCGATATCGTTCACTTCTATATTCTTACCTATTTTTTCCTATGAAATGATGTTTTTCATTCAGTTTTTCTCATTATCTTTTCTGATATTTCGAGTCGGCTATTTGTTGTAAACTAGGTCTTGTCTCACATGTGTCAGTCTGTACCTCTTCTGCTTTGTAGATTCTTACCTCAGTCTTTTCCTAAGTGTCCTTCGCGCCTGATTGTTTATAATATCGATGATTCCCACGATCTATTACTTTTCAACATTCATACATACTTCCATTCACTTCAGCACAGCGCAGCGGTCCCCCAATTTTGTTTCATTGTTCGGTTATGAAATCGTACCCCTTTTCTCGCTTTATTTTGTACAAAGTGAATTAGAAGCCATTTTCAATGTTGTCCTGAGGCGGATTTTTGACGAGGCGCAATAGGCGGTAGCTGAGGGCCTTAAGGCCACTAATGGGCCTTAATAAGACAACGCGTATGAACTCAAGTAACATACTACAAATTGTGCTTGTTTTTCGCTTCAAGAAATAGTTTCATATTTGTTGCATACGTCTACATAATGTATTTGTAGAATAAATTGAAATGATCCTGTCACCAGAGCAGCACCCAGCCTATCTGCTGCCCGGGTGCAAACATCCTTTGCCATTAAATTAAATACCAAAACCGTACATTTACTAATTTACTGGTCTAAATTATTTCGTAAGACTGAAAAACCTACGTTTTACGACTTCGTTCCCTACCTTACGCTGGTCACAAATCATCAGTACCAAATAATTATGCAGATTCCATATACTGACATAGTAAATTGTCATTATGAGTTACTAGTTATCGCAACTAAATGAGAACGTTTCTAATAAAAAATCTATTTCAACATAAATAACTTCGATTAAATGCACTGCACAAATGTTACTTTCTCGTCTTGAGTTATCCATAATTCTTTCCTTTAAATGTTTGCCAATATTTGACTGCACATCATAATCTTTTCTAGATAACTAGTGTGTATCACAGATAAAACAACAAATAATGTTATTGTAATAATGATAATGGTTTGCTATGCTTTTATTGCCGCCCCTAAGATGCCGCCGCCCGGGTGCGGTACGCCCCATAGGACGACTCTGCCATTACATAATGTAAAGTTTATTCACCGTACTCTCTACAATATAGAAGTATGGCCCGTTATTATAATGTATGCTTAAACTTTAATGCACATAAACTACTGTTCACTTTAGATCCCTGTATTATAATGAGTTGTTAAAGTGAAGATCATAATGTATAATGCTAATCCACCATATATTTTCTGAAAATCAACCATCATCATATCTCTATTAAAAATTTTACAATCGGGCCGTAAATTGAGCATTATTTGAAGTGCATTTTAAGTAAACTTTGAAAAGGCGGTCCTATTTATTGTAGGTAATTCAAAATTTGTTTAGTCTTACGGCAAAGAAGCGGTTGAGATTCCTATGGCATGAATATTAGTTTATTATATTACAAAACTTGAGTTTCTACTCATTATTTGTAGTGTGGGCCTCAATTTAATCTTTGCGCCTAGGGCCTCTGATAGCTTAAATCTGCCCTTGATTTCGGCCCTTCAATGACGCATTTCAATAGCGCAGCATCGGCATAAGGCATAACTATTTCTTTGTTTTCCATTCTGTAGCCTCTTATAATTTGTATACGAATCTAATGTATTCCATTGGCATTCGCCCTAAAACGATAGTATAAATACAGTTTTAAACAAACTTTTTTCGATATATTTTACACTGTTTACTTCTTTGATTTCACTCTCGAAGTCTTTTATTTAAAAATTACTGATAACAATTAGGCAAAGAGCTCATTTCAGTCATAATAATTATTATCTACATTATAGTATTTTTTAGGAATAAAATTTTATAGCTTTTAGATACCCTGAAGTCTGAGGATGTCAAGCATAACGTGTTACGTTGTTTTATTTTCGAAACGCTCTCCACTGATGTGATTTTTCTTCCATGCCGATGACTACACCTTGAAACCATTTGCTTATGCACTATCAATTCTAAATTTGTTTCTAATCTAGAGTGTTTTTGTGTGATATTAATTTAGGTACATTTATGCTCTTAGGTACAGTTAAGTTCTTTCTTCTGGGGATCGAAAAGTAATCAATGAAGCACTGAGGCTCTGTGGATGACGCAGCAATCGCGTTGGGTCAAACTCCAATTTCGATAACCCCATGGATTGATAAAAGCGCATAGATGTATTTGCATTATTATAGTTCGAAGAGCATTCCCACCTCAAAGTTCCTTTCGCCATTGTCACAACCTTGGCATTGGGAGTCTTTTGTTTCCTAAACCACGGGCTCTATTTTTTCATTGAACAGCCTAGGTATCATCATAGTTGATGAGTTGGTGCTGCAGTGTTTTCTAGAGATGCTGCTACTGTCAAAGTCGCTCGGTCGAGATTGGCTGAAGGTCATTTGGTTTTCATTTACAGGAATTAACTTTCTTTAAATCATTCCATTCTTTTTTTCCCGTTCGAGTTACAATTTATAGTGTTCGGGAATGTCTCGTAGACTGTTACCGTCAGTGGACTTTAACAAATATTTCATTTTTACCTAGGACAAAAGCTTTTTCAGTGGCCGTTCTGTGATTCCTCTTCTGAAGTTGAAATTTCAAATCCTGTTTCATCTCGGGATAGTCGTTAGCACCTTAAGCAGAGATTCTGTAAACCTGGGATGGCCTTCATAGTTCGGCTTTGGTACCTTTCCTTCATGCATTCTGTAATACCGGAATCTGGTATTGTAAACCGAACTCTCTGTTAATTAAGCCACCGCGACCGTAGAGAATATATACATGTAGAGCGATAACAAATGTAGAAGGTCATTTCTGTTGGTAATCCTTACCAAACTAATGGAAACACACCCTGAAGATACTAATGAAAAATCAAAGTAAACGGACTCCTTGAGAGCCTGGTGGGCAGAGCATTTGCTTTTGGTACAGGGGGTCCCGTATTCGATTCCCGGTGGAGGCCCATATTTTCGAAATGACCTTAGCTCACGAAGCAGGCAGAAAATATTATGACTACTTAAGTATGCCCTGAGGAGTTCCAAATTATCACATCAAGCGATTTGCATCACCCCCTGTAGGTATGACCAAAAATTTGTTTTATCCCTCCGTTGTCAAAATTGACTATAGAAATTTTATGAACCTTTCAGGATAGAATCAGCTACTAGGTCGCTCTGTATCGGTTAATTGGTGGTCGGAATTTCAATGTATAACTCATTAAAAATATGATGGAGGGGTTTGAACCTTATTCTGGCCGAACTGTTAGGTACAGATAACAGAAGAAGCTTGTAAATAATGTATAATACTGTATGTCTGTGAGCCCTCCATACTTGAGTTAATCATAACTCCAAAGCCCCGTTAACACCTAACGATTTATCGTATCGGACCTCTGCCTACAACTTCCAATTAGCCATCCAGTCTGGCGTATCGTATAAAAATCGTACGATAAATCGTTGGGTGTGAACGGGGCTTAACAACAGGACAGACATCTGAAATACTGAGAAAGAAGCGAAATCAGAAAAAAATGTATTAAGTTTTTGGCTTCTGGAAGATGTGGGAGTTCTGGAGCCATCTGGCTTATCATGAATGACGTAAGGACATTCAACCCTGAAAAGATTGCTTGTTTGGACGAGCAATCGTAAACAGCGTGAGAATGGTGTTCAGTTTGAAAGAGATCTTATTCGGCCAAGTTATTCTGAGGTTAAACAATTGATTGGGTATCTCGGGAGTCCGCAAGTGGGAGATGTGGGAAACCATCTATTTAACCTGTTCATTGCCGCATTGAAGTACGGGAATGCATTATAAGAAATCTTATTATTCTTTTCGAGCCTTGGAGGTATGGGAGACTCCAGATTTATCTATCGACACATTTACAAATTATTTTTCTCTCCTCTTACATGCGTCATTTCCCACGATTGTACTTTGGCATTTATCTACTATTTTACTAAGTAAACTTAAACATTACCTTTGGAAAATTTATTTATGGCTATCCACTCTCGTTTGATGTTAGTCGATCCGTACGGTTGTTTGATGAACTTCTGTAACTATCGCATTCATATTTGGACTATATGTTATGGGAAGATTCGTCTCCCTAAGCTAACTACTATTTCACTGTCTACGAAACTGCGTAAATATTTCTTTTATGTTTTGTTCCGAAGAGATTAAAGCATTGAATAGAGGAATTCTGTTTTCTCCCGTTTTATTGGTGGAACTTTTAGCCTTTTCGTCCTATCAGGATATACTAATCATTCCCGTGATCGGCGGCTCATTCGAACGGTGGGAAACTCAATATGACCAGACCTGGGTTACCTCGGAACCCCAAGGTGATGTTGGAATTATGCCTCGTCTCCTAAAAAGGCCCCTTAGGGATAGGAAACATCTGTGAGGATTTCAAAACCGCGCGTTCCTGAGCGTTAGAGGATGCCAACCTGATCTTTTAAACGAAGCGAGAGAATTTTTAAATCGTCTTCCATCTCGGTTCGTATTTCTGGATGTCTCGATTTGCTATTAGTTTACACACGTCACAAGCGTGAAATAATTTCTAGGATTCTTTTAGGAATTGAAACAGAAACACTTTAAATGAGTAATTAATCACAAAACTTGATCAAGTTCGTGATTCGTTCAAGTTTTGTGATTAAAAACTCGTTTACCATGAAGTTTCACTAGTTAATATTCATTTAGAAAGATTTTATTTAGTAGCCGTATGAGCAACGCGTTCGACTTTGGTGAAATCGGTCCCGGGTTCGATTCCCGATGGGGGCTCACTTGCGAAATGACCTTAGCTGTCGAAGCACTTAAAAGAAACCACATACTACCATTTAAAAACTGTCAAATTTCAAAAAGTAATTATTACGTGGAGTTTTCCTGTTTCAATTTGTTGGAGTTTCACCAAGTTACGGCTTCAATACTTTATTATTTTTCTACATTTTTTCGAGAAAAAGTTAAGAAATATTTTCAACCTCTCGATTTTGGAAATAGAATCAAAATAATTTATCTTTGGTTATTGTATCGCATTTTTTAAGGCTTGTAATTTTCATAGTTGTAGGGTTGCAACTCTTAATCGTCTTCATTCTTGAATGAAGTTCACCTTGAGCGCAGTGATGGTGGTAAAACCATTCAATCGCCAAGGAAGTCTATAAATCTTCGTGAATGGTATTTGTAGATGTGTCCGTTGGTTTGTTTGCGGTGGTATTCCCAACCCCATCAGCGGATGTTTTCTGCGGTTTTCCATCAGAATGTCTCGTAAACCTTTCTCTTGTATACAAAGTGGGCCCTTCCATCTTTCTACTTCCTTGTTACTAGCTTCCCACGAGGAAATCTTGAGATTTATGCATCGTGACTCCATCTACGGAATGGGAGATTTCTTCGGTTGCTAGGGGTTTTATTCATATGGCTGTACTCAGAGGAGAAGCCAAGGGAGTGGTTTTGGGGGTTCAACCCCCCCCCCCCTCCCCCCATGAGGACAGAGCCAACAATAAACGAAAGCATGCGAGAGTATGGCATCACGCAATTATGCCTTACAAACACCGCGGGAGATTCACAGGATATTTATGTTAAAACAAATCAGTTTCTATTTTCGTTAAATTTTGAGGAACAATTACTGCCCCTGTATTTAGGCAATCCTGTGTTTACTTAATGCCTCTAAACCACCATCTCCATGGGCCAATTCTGGCTACGCCCCTGGCTATAACGTATATAATTTCAACCTTTGCCTTAGCGTAACATTTTTAATCTCAGACCCAGTCAGAGGTCAAGATGTGTATGTGATGTAATCTTTTTACTTCTTATGATAACGGTTACCATAAGAATAATTGTTGTATTGTAATGTTCTTCCTCTTCTCGTACTATCGATAAATTCCGATGCTACACGAATTTACTTTCCGATTAACTGCTGTTGTGTACGCACATTTACATTCATAAGAATGCCGTTTAGTATCATTCGCAAGGTATCGGAAATGGCAGTTTAACTTACCTAGACTACACTTTAACTACACTTACGCAATAATTAAATCCTTTCAAAGAGACATTCTTAATTTCGGTCACTTTGAAACCAATCCCAATAGATATTATCGGTGAAATTGTCAATTCTTCTCGGAAGGCTGTGTTAAAAGTAGTTCTAAATCCCCGAAATTACCAGAATTTACGTTTATTTAAATGTCGACTTAAATACTTAATTCCTTTTCGGTGCGTTTCTATAGCATGAATTCTAAAATATAACCCTCAAGTTTCATTATATTTTTTAAAGGAAAGTTTGGAATGGTAGGCGATTTCTTTCCTAAGTGTTACAGACTAAGAATGTATGGAACTGTTCGAATGACTGCGTACGTAATTGATGATTCCCATTATAGTGAAACTGCTATGTCTGATCCTGAGTAATGATTTAAAACTCTTGGAATGTGATTTAAATTAAGCTTTTTGGTCTTAATTTGTGTAATCCAACTTCCCTAATCTGCAAGTGAAACGTGATACGGCGCCCTGGTATATCGTAGAGAAATGAAGGCAGTATGACCTTACATAGGGTAGGGGTCGATACAGGAAAAATTGAGGGAGTGGGGATTAAGAACAACCTCCAAAATCAAATCTAATTAACTATTAGAAAGAAGGGACACAAATAATATTGTAGTTCACCGTATTTATAGTTTTTTTATAATCTATATTGCTGCATTCGTGGTTAATGATTATCTAACGTATTTGATTGATTAAGATTTAAAAAATTCCGTAATTAAAGCCAGTGATACATTTCCATCAGTTTATTTAGTTATCTGTTTGGTAGAATGTCTGCAGAACGTTTATGTAAAGTTTATCATCTAAGAGTTTTTTTATGATGAAATAGAAGAATACAATTCAAGCTTTGTTATTTAATAACCATATTTCATGTTAAGGTAACGTGTTCAGCCTCTTCTGAGGACATTTCAATTAAATGTTTAAACTCGGAATACAATTACGTAATTTATCTGCTATTATACCGGCCAAATACTCAGTTTCTTTCTTGTGTTACTGATTTCTTTGATTTATTATCAATATGTTTATACCAATAGACGCCAAAATGTTGTAGTTAAATAAAAACATTCTGGGGAGAGTGAATTTCTTATCACTGTGAAATCCATTACAGAATTTTACGTTTTGTGGTATCAGAAGACCCCATCGTACTAATTGTGCTCTAAATGCTTCTTGGACTAAAGCAGGATACAATTTGGATGACACATTAGTGCCCTTGCATCATTATTGTATTTGGTAAAGTATTTAGAAAATAAGCAAACTCTTTCAACTTGCGAATAGTCGGAAAGACTAAATTTCGAAAATCCATTCCTCGTCTTTTTTTTGTGCTTTTTAAGGGGAACGAAGTTTTATCCCGATCAAGCTTTTGCGCTTTCGTAATAGGTCTATCGCGTCTGCCGTGTAAAGGGCGGGATTTTCCCTTCGAATCAATTTGGGGTTTGATGAGACACTAAACAGGGGCCCGTAATGAAGATTTACCCAGCAGTTTATTCTCAGTGAAGTGGTTGTTAACCTGGTCCGCTTTCTTGGAGAGGTATCGAAATAGGTTTCGCAAGAGTTATCTCGGGATAGCACCCTTCGCAAAGTTCTTTTATAAGGTTCTGGTTTGATATCAGCAACTCTCTGGGTTGGTGGAAAAAAAGCTGCTTTCTTTTAGGGCAAAAAGTGATTATTCCTTTTTTGTCGGCAATGACATTCTTATTGTATTTAGCGATCAATGTGTACATACTTGCAAAATTTTTAATTTTGGAAAATTTTCATGGTCTCATAGTTAGGTGCAATAGATCTATGGTTGTAGATTTAATAACTTCGAAATTATTAGTTGTGTATTATTTCTGTAGTTCATTGTGTAAAACCTCCTTTTTTGTCATCATAATATTATAATCAATACAGCAAAACTTCTTGTGTGTGACCAATTAAAATAGTATTATAATTGTAGTATTTAGTTAATGCGATGAAAACATTTAAAGATTTAATTAATCCGCGAAGGAATTTTTACATAAACCATTCGGTGTTATTTCATACAGCGAAGGTTTACCGGTTCTTCTTACAGAGTTTTTTTTTGTTATGGAAGTCAAGTATTCTTTGTCTGTCAGATACTCATCTCTCATTTTTCTTTTTTCGTGTTTTTCATTATTTTTTAAGTCTTCGTTTCTCCTCAAATTTGATATTCCAGTCGCTTTTTTCGTCGCAGAATTTTCTGTCCTGTTTTTCTTTCCTTAATTTCCTATTCTCAGATTTGTGTGGCTGCGTTTAATGTGAAACATTCCCAGGCAGAAAGGCTCTCTGCTTTTTGCAACAATCCTGAAATTATTTTAGTATTGGATATTTTTTCCTTGAACGTGCCGTGACAGCTGACACATCATCCACGTGGCTTGCGTGTTGATAATCTTTCCTTCTTGACTTTGTTCAAAAAGCCGTCTGTCACTGGTTAAGCTCGTGCGGCGAGCGTATTGGTAATTGCTCCTCCGATTTATTCGAACATCCGACGCGATCCCTGGCGTGGCGCTTGCAGCCAAGTCCATCGAAGCTGACGTGCTTTGAAGATCTTGCGGCTCCAGCACTTCTCGATTGAGGATGAAGTTGAATCTTGGGAAGGTGACCGCTGCAACACTTGCCAACTTTTGAAGTGTTTGCGACAGCCTGTGATACATGTATAACCTATGAGGGCCTTTGATATCAATTGTTTCCCGCATCTGTGGTCAAATAGAGGGCAGGCTCAATTGGGTTTTCCATCCGTGACGCAGCTACCGCTGGCGGTAATTTTCCCAGCGACCCCTGCCAATCTCCGCTTCGAATCGGAGAGAAATTCTTCCGCCTTCTTCGCTTCCATTGATCTGCCACTTATTCATCTTTCTTCCCCTCTCATCTTTAACCTTTCCGCCAACTCGGGCATCTCCTGGCAACATAGGTTGAATTCTTTTGTTCTCCTTCTCCGCTCGATGACGAAGTATGTACTTTCAGGTTCGCTTCGCGTTTTTTAATTTTTTATGGGTATTTACCAAACTTTTCGAAACTCACGTTTTGAATCATTGACTGGCGGACAAGTAGAGGCACCACGAAAGATCATGGCATTCCGATGCGCAGGACGTAATGAAATAAATGACGTAAACTCAAACCGAATAAGGGACTCATTTTGTCTACATCGGTTATTATATTTTTTTAATATGTGATGAGATGTATTCTATGGGAGAGCCTCCGTATAGCCAAGTGGGTAGCACGTTCGATTCTGGTGAAAGTGGTCCCGGGTTCGATTCCTGGTTGGGGCCTACGTGCGAAATGACCTAAGCTGTCGAAGCACTTTTAACAATACTACTAGTAGTAGTGGTATTGTTGAGTACTTCGGCAGCCATGGGCAGACCGTTTTCATTGAAGTTGAACGCGTTGCCCAGTTGACTATCCGAGAGCCCACCACTACTACTATGTCTCGAGGGAGCTTCTGAAAGGAAATTCAGATTTCACGAAGATTTTAGGTGTCACAAAGTTGATATGAGCCAAAAATATGCTTTCCTTTTCATATAAGTAGATATTTGTTTTTTTTACGAAATAGCGATCTAATGAAATCTCATCGATTGGACTATTTGTACATTTTCACCTATTATTGATTTTTTTTGCGGAAGGAATGAAGTTAAACTTAGTCGCTTTCCTGCGACTTTCCTTTTCCCAGCAGGACTGTCTTCACATACCTCACCTTGCGTCTTATCTTTAGTTTTCGAACAACTGACAGATATAAGGGCACTGACAGATATAAGGGCAGTTGCCTTCACTCATGGGAGGGTAAATTGCAGGCGAAGTCTTTCCTACTTCTCACGATTCCTATTTTTCCAATACTATCCCTGACATTCCTTTTGCGTTGAGACACATCGGTAGTAATATGCTGACCTTACATTCTCAAGGAAGGAATGTCTATGGCGCATACGGGGAACTAGGTTTTGCCATAACTCGAGTATCGCATTCTTCTGAGTGAAAGTGCGATAACGAGGAATGTTTGACTTCAGTGATTGAGGAGTCAGCATAGACTTTGGATGATGCAGACTTGCTTCCCCTCTTCCCACTCTGTGGTAGGATTCAAAAATTTTATGAACAGAATCTGCAGAACATGCAACCTAGCACTGCAGTCCACTTTTCCAAATTACCACTTATACATACTCCTGTATAGGTTTAGATACAAAATTTCAATGAAGAAAAATCTAGGCCTATACACTAGAGAAGTCGGAGGGTCATCCTGAAAGTTCTCGTTAAGAAATAAAAACTTCGCAGATCATCTTTAGGTTTTTTTGTGTAACGTATATTTACCCAAAAGTTATTTTTATAAATAATATTTACTTATAGTTAATTGAAAATAACTTTCATTTCCTATATATCTCTGTGGTCTAAAATGACCATAAAAAGGAGTGGTGAATAGCGCTTTCACAATTAATAGACAGCATAAAATGTTATTAAAGTTTCTAATTGATCATGATGAAATATATCAAGTGCAAAACATCGAGAGATCGAATCTGGCCAACTTCATAGTAGCTGAAGCTACATTGTCATAACGTCTTATGTCTTGATTTATTCGAAATTATCATTAACTAATACAATTCAAAGATGTCTAAGTGAAAAATGTTAAATTATATCTCTTTTAGTCCTTATTACTTGAAAATATACTTTTTTAAAAGTCCACTTGTGGTAATTAAAATTAATCCGCTGGAAGTTGCTGCGCGGTATTTACGAAGAAAACTAGGGTCGACTTACACACGAGATACGTAAAAAACGGAAATTTTAAGTAAAAATTCAGGGTTCGACCTATACTCGTGTGTATACGGTATTTTATTTTAAATGTTGGTTTACTAAACTTACGAAATAATATTTCATAGCGAAACGTTGACGATGTGCTCTCGTCGTAACGTACAAATTGGAGAACCTCCGAGGGTATATTTCTAATACATATTGTATTTGATGACTTTATGCAGATACCGGTTCGTCGAACTCGGAAAATTCCAGAAACAGGTTATTGCGAACCGGCTGAATCCCACCATTAATCATACGTCATTTCAGCGACGAGAATAATTCTCGCAAAACTTCTGGGTATGCAGGCAGGAGGAAAAGTAAAATAAGCCGGATGTTCGGATCCCTGTAAAAACACTAAAATGAGGCAGATATCGAGAATTTCGCTTGTGTATTTAACCTCCAAAATATATTATTAAAGGAATGGATGTTACTACATGCATATATTTTTACGAAAAATTGTTTTTGTTGTTTTTTCTTTCCTTAATTTCCTATTCTCAGATTTGTGTGGCTGCGTTTAATGTGAAACATTCCCAGGCAGAAAGGCTCTCTGCTTTTTGCAACAATCCTGAAATTATTTTAGTATTGGATATTTTTTCCTTGAACGTGCCGTGACAGCTGACACATCATCCACGTGGCTTGCGTGTTGATAATCTTTCCTTCTTGACTTTGTTCAAAAAGCCGTCTGTCACTGGTTAAGCTCGTGCGGCGAGCGTATTGGTAATTGCTCCTCCTCCGATTTATTCGAACATCCGACGCGATCCCTGGCGTGGCGCTTGCAGCCAAGTCCATCGAAGCTGACGTGCTTTGAAGATCTTGCGGCTCCAGCACTTCTCGATTGAGGATGAAGTTGAATCTTGGGAAGGTGACCGCTGCAACACTTGCCAACTTTTGNCTTTTGAGTGCGTAGATTATGTTAACAAGATTATCATAATGATCACTTGTGAATGTCAATCGCGACTTTCGATGAGCGCTTCAAGTCGGCGATAAGCAATTTAAGAAAGGGATGTTTAAAACAGGAAACCATGATTAGATAAATCGATACCGCAAGACGGGCATTATTTAATGAAGTTGTTCTGGAATCGATATATTTATTTATCTTCCGGTGCCCTCGCAAACATCCAAACGTGTATCCAAAAATTTCGCTTGGGGATTGAACTTCAGTATAACTAATTGATTCTCATCACAATTTTTGTCTACAAAGGGTCTTAAATATTTATTGATAAGACGCTTGAGAATTTTATTCTTGTTGGTTCTTGTTTACCTAACCTAACTGAAAACCTTAAAATCTTGATAATTGTTCCAAATAGTAAGAGTAATTAGTAAGGTTTTTTGCTTCAATTTGCGACCGGACGGTTTTTTACCGATTGAACTTCAGTATAACTAATTGATTCTCATCACAATTTTTGTCTACAAAGGGTCTTAAATATTTATTGATAAGACGCTTGAGAATTTTATTCTTGTTGGTTCTTGTTTACCTAACCTAACTGAAAACCTTAAAATCTTGATAATTGTTCCAAATAGTAAGAGTAATTAGTAAGGTTTTTTGCTTCAATTTGCGACCGGACGGTTTTTTACCGGTTGGTCGCCGGGAAACAGCCGGATCAATTACTGGACGGTGCCGGGCCGGTTCCGTCTTGGTAGTGACACCTGTAACCTGTAACCTTTCACACTAGCCGGCTGCCGGTCGTTAAAAAGCGTAAACATCAAAGACAGATGAGATAAAAGAATCAAGTAAAGAGACAGTGAGATTATAAACGAAATTCCTTTTGCGTCGGACTTCTCACTTAATTAATTAACGTGAACATTAGATTGGCCCTTCTCACTTTTTTCTTTGCTCTTTTTCAGTCGTCCAGGCGACCGGCCGGCAAACAACCGCCTGGTCGCTAGTGTGGACGGACTGTATTACCTCAATTGTTAACCACTCAACTACTGCTTACGGTTTTTTGCCAGCCGGTCAAAACCGGCGTGTGTGAAACGGGCTTAATGTCTTCTCTGCGAATATTGCAACGTAGGGAAATATTTCGCCTCCTTCACTTCCCTCTGAATACGTAACGAACACTTTTCCACGTATTCCTTGACAACAGCATCGTTAGACACGACTCGGTAAATGCATTTCCTCTGCAAGACGTTCGTTAGTGTTAACAGGAAGTTTTCAACAAGAAATCCTTTGTCTTCGGTCCAGCTGCGTTCCTGCTCATCCCATATATACGGAAACAAAGAGTGCTCTGTTGGCGGGATGTTTGGTGTATGAAACATCACGTACTGCTGATTATGCGCGCCCGTTTAGTTCCTCTTCAAACAGACCGGGCAGCGAGAAATGCGTCCGTAATTCCATCTCTCGATTCAGATTCAGCATCGCGCTCTCTTTTCTCCTTTTAATTTGACCGTGACATCATAATCTCGCTTGGACTTGTCCGTTTGAATGGCCTCTTAGAGTTCTTTCTCCGTTGCACTTTCCCCTCCTCGGTGGCATCGTTACGGGATCTCCATCGGCGGTTGTTTCCGAGGACGGCGCACTTGATGTACGCCCGACCGCATGTCCATCTATTGCATCGTAACAAACCGCTAGAGAATCGATGACGACTACGCGTACTTGGTCGCGAAAGTTTTACATTCGTACCGAAATGCGTTCTTTTTCAGGATGGGGAAATTAATAATATTCGGGGTATTAACCACTTCCCTGATGAGCACGAGATAACTCGTATGTAGGATTTTCTGCTTTTTGACATTTTTTTTATTTAATAAGATCAAGAATAAGATGTCTCAGTCAGTTTTTCTAGCATGCTTTCTTGTATCTGCGTTCCATTTGTACTTCTATATTGCTTTACCTATTATGTGGGTATACCGTAAACAGGATATAATTTAAGAAAGTAGAGAATTAAAATATAATATTAAATAGCTATCCAAGGGGAAAAAAGACTTTCTCTCCGTTCTTAGTTAAGTGTGAGCACAAATTAACAAATAAAAAGTATGATTTTTTCCAAGTCATCGTATACAAAAAATTCGTCAGTGCTGATCGGTATTTGTTTGGGAGATATTCATTATTTACTTAGGGAATAATCGCATCGTGATCGCGTTTTATCCTTTGTCGATCATTCTAAATATCATGTATTATTTAATTATCCAATAGTTATATCCTATGTCGTCCTTTTTATACCCTAAGTTGTTCTTTGAGCCTCCAAAGGTGCTTTAAAAAAAGTATGTTCCTGCGGCGTGGGGAAGATAACTTGGGAGCATATAACTTGTAACGTTCGCATTTAGTTTATTTGGTTTCATTTATTTCAATATACAGTATTTCTTTACTTATATTGCCACCTGGTCGACCGACCAACTTGCAATGATATATTAAATAAAGAAATATGGGTATTTTTTGCCGACTTCTATGGCCCTCGGGGTTTTTATGGACGTTTATGTGTGTTGTTTGTCTGTGTTAGTCATTATGAAAACGGGTATACTTGGGAGGTCCATATTTAATGGAGTATATTCGTACCGTATTAAAGATATTAGAAAAGTGGAATTTTATTAGTTTAATTCAGTGAAAGGGTTATTATACCCCAAAATTGGTTATGTCAGGACACAGTACTCATTTTAATTAATTCTTTACTACTGGGCTAACCATCTGCAAGAATGGGTTCAGAAGTACGAACCGAATGTTTAACCCATTGCTGCGGTTAATCGTCTATTACTCAGCGCCACCAAGGTTGACTAACAAACTCCTAGAATTGGCTAAATCAAAGTTTCCGTCCCGGTTTAGCTCTCTTCAACATAAATATACCCCGGCTTATCCTATCAGGGTATGATAATCCTAACTTTAATGAACCGCGAGAATTATCGACGGTCAATTGAGTGGATTGTGGGCTTCCATTGCGGCCGGCCTCAGTCTCAGAGAAGTGATACATTTCTTTCACGTTTCATCTTCAATTTTCAGTTCTTTTGGGGGGTGTATAGTCACAAAATATAAGATTAGCTAAAATATGTCATGTTGTGCTAAAATATGCTAGTAAATTCAATAACAAAAAGCAAATATTTTCAAATATAATTTTACTTCCGACGTAAATCAGATTAATCTATTTACCATTGTGGTTTTCCGAGTTACTGATCAAAATCAATTGTATAGAGAAAAGAAAACTATGCATATTATCCAGGTATTGAGTAGCAACTTTAAAACACATTTTTTAAAGCAAGAACCAAAATGACTCTATGAGAAGGAATAATTCTTTCCCATATTCGGATCCGAGTCCAATAGGGTGACAGCTTTACGGCCCATAGGGCGGGCTTGGGCCCAAATGCTAAGGCCTGGCCCTTGCAGACCTCTACTTTATAGGCTCAGGTAGATATTTTGTACATGCACTTCAGAATTTTATCAAGAATTTAGCAGATTTCGCACTATAAGTATTCATTGTCTTGAAAGACTCGTTTTTCTAGCTGTTGGTAGACACGTGTAGAAGTACAAGGGATTAAGTGCGACGGTTTTAAGGTGCATTCTTGTTAAGAAATATTTGTATTTCCTCATTTTCGCTTAATAGCCTCGTCTAATTATAATTTTTCTGGCTCGTTCGAGGTGTTGCGCAGTCTTCAATGAAGTTCGTAGCTGTTAATGCGCGCCTGCAATTTTGGCGGCTTTCGCCAGCTCCTATGCCATCGGTGTCGTGTTAAGTGTGTAACTACCTGAAAAAATTACGGTAAAAATAAATTCAAGCTCAATCGTTAAATCTTAAAAGAAAGCTTCGTAAGGAGTTCAATCTTCACCTGAAGATGTCAACTCTTTGACGAAACTAGTCGATAAAAATCTGCCGTGGAAGTTACGTAGTGTTCATTCTTCTAAGATCTGTGTGAAATTCCACGAAGTTACGCTTGACCATATAAATTTTAATTGTTGAAATATTCTTTTTAACCTTCTTTCCTCTGATTTGGAATAGAAGTGGCCACTAGTGGTTGAGTTAGTTGCTGTTGAAGGAACGCTAAAAACAATCTACAATGTGATTCAGATTTCAAAAACAAAAATTTTGTCAAACACGTTTTCACACAATAATAATCTGAAGCTCATTTGCGATTCCAGTGGTGGTCTCAATGCTCGGGAAACTTTACATATTTATAAAAATTTTTCTTACGAATTCTGATACTGAATTTACTGATACTTTGCATAGATTAGATTTTGTTGCGTAATTGTTTTTTCTTATTTTCGAACACGTTAGCCTCTCTCTCCTATTCTGCATCTTCGCCTGAAGATTCTATCATCGATGGCGAAATGCGCAAGAATCACGAGTTTTTTCAACAACTTCCTCAGATTTGTCGAATTTTTATCATTATATTTTGTAAATGTCAGATAGATACATAGTAAACGACTTCTGGGGTGAAGGTAAAAATAAAGTCAAATTTTACATCTTATCTTTTTCTGAATTTTTGAATTTTTATCCTTTATCTGCTATCAGCGTCACTCAAGCCGTTCACCTCATTCACATAATTCAATTATTTATTTTTTAATTCATTAAAATAATTGTTCCGTCAGGTAATATTTATAGGGAAGAGACTAATTCAAGCGATAAAGTCGCCAGTTTTAATAATTAGAATACAATCAGAAGCACATTTTTTACATTTATGGAATAAGTAAGCAGATCTCCGACGAAAAATTTCTAAAATGAGCCTTACTCCCAATGTTCCGTGCAGTGATATGAAATAACATCCTCATGGAATGTAATGGATTTAGCTTCGTAGTTTCATAATACTTTCTAGGATACGAATATGAAATCCGCAACGTTTATTCACGTCATGTTCCCGGCAGTTACCGACATTGTTTGAAGTAATGAGTACTATCGCTGTAATAAAAGGAAACGAGATGTTAGTGTAGCGCCTGGTACAGAGCGAAATCAAGTATTTATTTCGCGTGACATTCTTGGTGACATTCTCATAATGGTCCCCTGTCGTGCCGTCGACTAGCTTCTATGTGTCTTTGGCGATGGAAATTAAACGGCCGTGCAATTCATGTACCAGGCTAATTTGTCGCGTGTATTCAGACAGTTAAAACCAACGATATCTCCATTACGTCATTCATTTGATTTATTTTCTCGTATCTTTAGAATCATCTGCTCAACGGGGTACGGAATTCAAGTAGATATGGAAAGATGTTTGGGTTAGATTGTTCCCAAATAGGCCATTTATTTCCATGTGCAGAAAGGATATTCAGCGATTTTAAAAGCTCGCTGAAATATAATGCAAACTTCAAAATCACCAAGATGCATTCTATTGCTTCCTTCTGGCCCTCTCTTGCATCGTTCGTACATTTTATTACTGTTTTTCCGCATTGAAAACTGACTGCTGTTTTAGAGCCGGATGGTGTTATACTGAAGCTAATTTCCAATTAATCTCATCAGTGATGAGATGAGCACTGTCTGAATACTCGTCAGTGCAATTGTTTTGGTTTTTCGCTTCAAGAGATAATTTTTTATTGAGTAAGTCTACATAATATGTTTACAGGATATACTACATTTTAAAGTCCATCATTTTTGCAATTTTTAGTTATTGATAGAAATACTATACATTGTAATTCTAAATTTGATTTTTTATTCTTGGTGTAATGAAGTGACTGAGTTTTTTATGGGATGATTATTTGTGTATTTTATGAAAAATTTGAATTTTATAACCATAATTTCATGTGGGACTTCAATCTGATCTTTGCACCTAGGTCCTCTGATAGCTTAAAACCGCCCCTGGGCCCTGTAATGTATCAAATTACCTCAGATGACACCTTTTCTCCTGAAGCACTTTTAATAATACTACTACTAATATACTATGATGAATATGATATTTTTTGCATTACGATTATGTGAAGAAGCGTGGAAAATAGCTGTCAATGAAATCCTCGTACGTAATCACGTTATTATTTTTTATTCATGAAAGAGAATTTAAAATTAATATTCATCATAAGCTATTCTCTCGAGATTCATTTTAACGACTATGCTATTTGTTTTCATAGTTTTTCTTTTGTTTGCAAGAAAATATTTTGGTTTCTCTTGCGATGGGATGTTTACCAAAGCTTTAGGTGTTTTCGAACTTTCTAGATTTCCCTAGCTCGAGTAATCTAGGAGTGAAATCTTTGAAGCTAGCCAGGGGTGACGTAATAAAATTGTCGTATTTCTCTTAGACTGGTCTGTTTAGAGGATATTTTTGGAAGTTTGGTAGTTTGGAAGTAGTGAACCGAAGGAAAAATAGGTTTTATGGCCACAGTGTTATTTCAAAAGGAAATCGGGTGAATCGATGTAACAAATTCAGGAGAAATCGATGGTTTATCTTTTCGTATAGGAATGTACGTGATTTTGTAATGTAGGTGTGACACTTGGTATCTTCAAAATACGCGGCAATTACAGTCGGTTTTTATTTTAAACGGCTTTCGAATTCGTTGGGTTTGTGATAAGAATCTTTCAGGAGGGATTTACGTTGCAAATGTTGTTTGGGCCGATTGGTAGATGAAACAAGACTTTTCGCTTTTATATTTTTCTCTCACAGTATCTGGACTGAGTGAAGAAGGGTTATCATCTTGAGTTTCCGGCGAAATAGTATCTTCGGCACGAGCTCTTATCTGTGTTGAAACGTATCCGGAACTTACTTATAAGGAAGTTTTATTCCCAGTAGATATTAGCCTTCGATTCGGCGATTTTTATAAAAACTCGTTGTCTTATCATGTTCCAAGTAATCATTATGTAGTATATCAGAAGGTTCTTGCTATCGAAATACATATATATTTTTTATTGTTTTCATGTATAGCTAAGAAAGAAGTTTCCTTTATCGTTTCCTTCTATCTTTCAATAGAAATTATTATGATGCAAAGAAAATGAAACTCCGTTTGACTTCGTATTGATGTTTTGGCTGCGGGTAGATTTTAATTTAATGTTCGTCATAGTTAACTGTTTCAAGAAATGTTTTTATTACACCAGTAGGGAAGACCATCAACAGAACATTATATATTCAATTTTGTAGAAGCACGAGGTTTGGATGAAGTTTTGAGTTTTCAAACTTAAAATATTTCGTAGTAAAATGTGAAAATGTGTTGTGTGATGGCATTCCTAGAAATTTAAAATATTACATTTGATTTTTCATGTCAGTTAACTTATTTTTACTCACAAGCTCTAAATTTTATCGAATATCTTTAAAAACTTATCGAAAATTGTGAAAATGGTTTTGTTTTTCCGGATAAGATACTTCGATTTGTAGTTTTCTCTAAAAGTGAAAAGACCTCAGAACTGTCATATTTGGGCTCAATTAGAAATAGTTATAATTTTATGCTTAGTTTTTCATTATTTTATGGGAAGCATTGTCTTACGAACCCTTATATATTAATGCTCTTCCAGTTCCGATATTACGTTGACTGATTTAAGAAGTAAACTATTGCAAAGTCCCGCGTGAAGTAGCTGCTAAGTTGATTTAATTGCTAACCACGTTACCATCATTAGAGAGGAGGTTGGCGATCTCATTGCTTCCTTTCTCCAAATTAGCAGTTTTCGCCCTTTCTTGAGTCTGTTATTGAAGTTATTATCGAGAAGAATGGTGACATCCTTTCATCTAAGTCCTTCTTTCTATTCCACGAGCCTTTTCATTTACACAGGAAAAGCATTGCTATCTTCAAATAATATGACGGCAAAAGCTAGAGCATGTATGGAACAACAAACCTTTTATAATAGTAACTGAAATTCGACAGTATTTCCAAACACCTCGAGTTTCCATCACTAAACGATCCTTCATCTACCGCTTGCCACATCTGTACAACGGTATCCTCTCTGTTTCTCCTTCAAATCTATTTGTATGATTGTTAACTCAAGTATGACTTATCTTGTAAACTTTACTTTAATTCGAACTTAGCCGTAGAATTTGTTTTATTCTTTATATCTATATTTGTCTTTTATTTATTTTTAAAATATTTATTTCCTTTTAGTTACATAGTTTTATTGTTTTCAATCCATTGTAAAGACCTTGTGCTGTTTATGGGTTAATTTTAAATAAATAAATAAATTCTGCTAAGATATTGCGTCTTTGCCAAAAGGCTAAGCTGGTTTTTGATTGAGATCGAAAAAAAAACTCGAATCAGTTACGTATCGAAACAAATGTCCTTCGAGGAGTCTAATCCCTGAAAATTGTTTCGATCCTTGCGGAGAATTGTTAAATCAAAAGGCTTATCCAATCCGGAAACATTGTTTTACGGGTTTTCGCGGTGAGTATATTGAAAATCTCGTAGTATTGTATCAAGTAAGGTATGTTGTTATAGTGGTGACATCTCTATCTTTGTTATGTTTGATTCTGTTCTTTTAACCTCTGAAATGAACAAAAAGTAGAAAGTTTCAATAAATGATGTCAGCGAAAAATAAAAATCCTCGACGAATGAAAAAATTGCGAATATTTTAAGATTCTTTTGGAAAGAAAGCGCTTGCATTTAAGAAAAAAATGAATGGCTTAGCATGGTGATGAATTTCAGAATTCAAAGGACCATTGAACGATTTTGTCTTATCCTCTCTGAATTTCCGAAAGGTTTTGTCTTCACGTACGTTTTCAGTCTCAGAATTTTACGATTTTATTATACCATCTCTAATTACCTAACCGTATTCTTAGAAGTTTCAAATTCGGCTGAACTGATTTCCCGCCTATGATTCTGTTATCCGTTTCCAATGGCGCGATTCGATCTTAGCAGAGTAAGCGCTTTCTGATCACAATGCTTTTTACGCTGACCTCGATACAGGGTGAATTGATTACCTATCCAATCGGGCGCGCGTGCGGTATTGAGCAACAAAGGCGTGAAATGACCTTTTGAGGTTGAATCACCTCCAAATGCGGCTTCTCTTACGTGTTGTTGTCACGGAAAATTTCCCATCGTTCGATTTAATTGTATCATTAAAGAGACGGGTGAGACCGATGGTTTGTAGAACCCACATTAGGTAGTTGTCTCACAATCTCATTGACTAACGATATTGTCTACTCCGTAATTGAAAAAGTTATCGTAATTCTTAGTTTTCTGTGCTCTGCTTGTGGAACCAGTTTCAGAATATTTATCTTCCACTGCCAATGACTACGATGTTAAGTTTTTGATGTTTTGTTATTGTGACGTTTTCCTATTTCAGTCGTGTTTTGTATTTATATCCATCATAATGGAATATGATCGGTTTTTCATTATCTGAAGGATTTTTCCTTGTGTATATTTCAATCCAAATCATTCATCATTAGGAAAATCTCAAGCATCGCCGATACACAAAATGTACTCGTATATCGACCATCCACCTGTTAGCCAGGTCTGCCGTACGGTTAGTAGATTGAAGTGGCTATCCTGTGGAGGACCAAGACCTAAAGGGCTCAAAGTAATCGCATTGTTTTCTCTACAAAACTATAAGAAATACGGAAGTAGCTGCAGGCTCGTTTCCTGTTGCCGTAGAAACTGGATTTTATGTGGCTATCGGAATATTTCTTGCATGAATGTTTTCTTTAGTACAGTCTCGGTAGGCAAGGAAAGACTCGGGGATGCATTGAAGCAACGTTGTGCTGCGGTTTTATCAGCCTAAGCTAAACGTGTTTGTAACCTATCTACTTGATTAAACATTCCCACAGAGTTCATCCACTAAATAAGCCGTGGCGAAACTTGCTCAGTAGTCGAATTTCGGGGTGGAAGGGTCCACTTTCTAAACAGCACATTGTTTGCTATCACATGGCATTACTCGCAGTTACCCTTTCTCCAGTCATCCCCTTCCAATGCCACGCATCATGGAGCCATGATCGTGTGCGGGCGCCGTACTCCGCAGTGTTGAATTGGAGACGCATATATTTTTTGAAGATGGCATTCTGCGTGAGTTTGCAATTTTTCCAGCGGGGTTCGCAATTCCTTGATGTCTCAATTTGCCAGACGTGAAAGTGATCGCTGTGGCCTAAATAAAGAAGCTCTCGTCATCCCGAATCTACTCTTCCGTTATCACTTCTGCCCCAATTTCTCCAACTGCGTAGTCATTTAACGATTTTCTTATCTGGTGGACGAGGAGAGGCGCTAGCTGGCGTTGCTCTTTCATCAAGTTCACAGGCCAAGAAGTGGAGGACCACGTTTTCCTCGTGTAATGCGTTCGCTAAAAGCATTCCTGCCTTTATCCTTTCATCTCTGGTGCGCTCAGCGGGAAGTTGGTCTGCATTTGGCGCAGGGCTTCCTTTGCTTTCGTCGTTTATGCCTACCTAAGTACTACGTGATCTCTTGGACCGTTCACGCTTCTTACTACTCCAATTGTCGCTAATTAGTTCAACGACCAACAAGCAACCCTCGCCTCAACTTACGCTTTCTCTGCTAAGCATTTCCATTAACTTGCTGAATTGCCATTCAAAAAAATCCGCTTCGTTCCATCGCTTGAAATAAATCCTAATATACAGTGATTTATATTTGAGAGCCTCATCAATTTTTCAATCTCGTGGCACATTCGAAATACTATGATTGTGATATTTACGCCAAGGAATTTCTCGATAGCCAATGAATTTGATTGAATTAGAAATTGCCACGTGGGTGTCTAGATGTGGAAAGGTATATATACATGTAGCAGCAGTAAATATTTTCAGTGAGCGTAAGATGGGTCGCATATTTGTTCCTCGATGTTACATTGTTACTCAATAAATTTTACTTAAACATTTTGTGGAAAATATTTCATTGTGTTAATTTAAATATTCAGTTGTTACCGAAGCTAGGAAAAATTGCCGAAAAGTACCTAGAGAAATAAGTCGCGGAGAAAATTTAAAATTCCCTTGAAGATAATATACCTTACCGGGGTGTTCGTGAATTTAAGAACATGATTTGGTAATGTTACCAATTGTGGGTGAAATGATCAGATTTGGGTACAATTTTCGCGATTCTGTTGAGTCTGCAGTCCTAATTTTAAACTATTAAATATAAATGTTTCGATTTCTTATCATGCGCATTTGCCTACAGGCACTTAAATAATCAGTGAGTGAAACAGAGGTGTCAAGTAAGTTACTGTCGCTTAAAAAAGGCAAAAAGTGATATACTCCTATTTCGAGCCAAGTATGAATAAACAACCCGGACATGTTCTTTACTCATACTTTGAAAACATGTCAATTAAAGTTAGCGGATACGATTTAATTTTGGCCAAAAATATTCTGTTGTTATTTTACGTACCATCCTTTTCGTAATAGAGTAATTATTTTCTATACTTTTGCGAAATAACCTTTTGCTTTTGCTATTATTAATTACGCTAGTAAAAAATATTATCTTAATCATTTCATTGTCATTATATTCAATGTATTAATTCTCATTACGTAGTAAATTATGACTCCGAAAAGTTTCGAAACATGCTGTAGGAATGAAATGCTGAAAATCTCGTAAGATAATCTTGGGAATTAAAAATTTTAAGCCCTTAATCTAGGCAGGTAGCGGAACTAATTGTTTTGCTTGGTCAAAAAATATTCGAGGTATTTAAAAATTTTTCTCCAAATGACCGCAAGGATTTTAAAGATAAGCTTGCTGCAACACCCCGGTATTGACGTTCATAGATCGGCAATTAGTGTGCATGATTCACGTTGACCGGAAGAAAATACAGACAGGCGCTCATTGCAGTTGGTAAATATACACATTCCAATAATTTTTCCGGTCTAAATATTTCCGTTTCTAAATGTGTTTCAGAACGGCGACGCAGTTGTTGCAACTTAAGTATTGCAGATCAAAATGATTTGATTCTCTCAGAGCTGGAGTACATCGATAAGCTTTTCGTTATCTTCTTGACAGATTGAAATGAGTGGCTTTCATGGACAAGACTTAGCTCGTAAAATGCGAAAGAAATCGATTCAGTGAAATACTGTGTTTGACGGCATATAAGAAACACCAGCATATATGACGCACCATCATTTCAGTAGGGTACGTACAAGAAAAAAGTCTGAGCGAAAGTGTGGCACCCGAGTAACTTATGATTCCTTTTTGTTCTGATGTTTCAGAAAAGTCGAATTGGTATCCCAATCATTGATATAATTGTTTAAAAAAATCAAATCAAATACGACCAAATTCGTTCGATCTCGCTCTCAACTGCTTCGATATCGCAGAAGCGTGTAAAACTATATTCACGTCACGTAATAGCGACGAGCTTAATAATAACAGCCACAACTACAACATTCTTCAAGTTCATAATAAATATTATATATTATTAAATATAATTGGTGTTAATATAGTGGTCTCAGTATTGAATATTAACCCACGGAGTTCGAACCTTCACATATAAGACGCGGGTGATTTTTTTGAGCTATAATTCAGGAAAAAAGGTGCGTCTAATATGCCGTCAAATATGGCAAGTCTTCCCTCCCCGTATGTATTTCTTTTGCGCGTTGATCATTGGGATGATTGAGGAACTCGTGACAGGTTACAGTAACGTTTTGGAGTAACGCTAGACTTGGTCCATAAATAGCACAGTCAAGGAGGGGACCGAAACCTATGAAGTTTGTTACAAAGTAATCGTAAAGTTGAATAGGGTGGCAATAACAATTTTACGAATGGAATCTGAGAGAGGATCTGTCGGTGAAGTTGGATGTAAGAAGGGATAGGCCGATTGGGCATGAAAGTAGGCAAAATAGAGGAATAATTGTATTAATAGGGCCTCCGGATAGCCAAGTGGGTGGTGTTTGACTTCGGTGAAAGCGGTTTCCGGTTCGATTCCCGATGGGAAATTACCGTAGCTGTCGAAGCACTTTTAAAATTAATGATAATTCTACTACAAGTATTTCTTCCACAATATTCTATGTCTATGTGTATACCCTGCTAGCCACCTTTCGGCGTGTGGCAGGGGGTGCATGCACCAAGACTCTATTTACCTAGTCGATTACTGTATCGTTCGCGGAAAAAACGAATTCTTGAATCGGTTCGTTTTCGCATCTATTTCTCTTATTTTCCTCGCTGTATCGGAGCGGCCTATATAGCAGGGAGGGCGCATTATGTCCGCGACGTCTTCCGAGAACGTGGTTTCTCTGAACTTATTTAATAAATTTATCCTTAGTGTTAATCTTCTTTTTTCTAATGATTCCCATCCCGCGTTCTTGAGCATCTCAGTAACGCTTACTGATTTATCATAGCAATTCTTCACGAAACGTATCGCTTTTCTATTTCTCGAATACAGCACTTGTCGGCTGGGTCCCATACACTACATGCATACTCAAGGTGAGGCCTGACTAACGCGAAGTAACAACGCTCGCGGACTTTTTCTTCGCTTCTTCCGACTATTCTCTTTACAAAACCGAGTTTCTTAAAAGCCTTTCCACATATGTTATGGATGTGGGCACTCCATGATAAGTTATTAGTAAGGGTCACTCCTAGATATTTCACCGATTCTTCCGTTATTAAGTTTTTCCCTTGGAGGCTATACGAGTAATCTTTAGCTATCGATTTTATTTCAAAGAAGTTAATTACTGAACATTTATCTACATTTAGCTCCAATTGCCAATCATCGCACCATTTTGCAATTTTATTTAAGTCATTCGAAAGGATCAATCTATCCTCTTCTCTCTCAATCTCCCTGTAAATTACCGTATCGTCCGCAAATATCCTAACTTTACTCTCGATTATTTTGCTAAGATCGTTGATATATATTAAAAACAGTATCGGCCCGATTACGCTTCCCTGCGGGACGCCTGAGGTTACCTTAACTAGGTTGGAGCTAATTCCATCAAGTACTACGCGTTGCTCTCTGTCTATCTGTATTCAAGTCTTTTATTCGGAGGAAGTAGAGCGTGAAGGAGCTATCTATGGTCTCTTGTTTTTCAAGGTTACGTTAGTGCTCTCCCTGAAGATGAAATTCAGCGAAAACGTTTAGCAATTTAGACAATTAATTTAGGCAATTTTTGTGGAATTTGTACAAGTTTTGGGTTTTGCAAGTGTTTCTATAATGAAGTTCCACCAAGTATCACTTGAGAATATTTCTTTGATAATACTTGAATCTTGGAGCAAGTTAAAATTATTGAAAGAAAAGAAAAAATGAAACACGGCTGTTGATGAATAGAGGCTTAAAAACACTCCGTAAGTCGTATGTCGGCAGATGGAACTTTCATTTGGGGACAAACTGGAAGTTCCGGATTTCCGATTCTTAGAGATTAGCCTATGTGCATTTCGGAAACAACTTCCATTCTCAAGGGATTCACGATGGGAAATGGCTTTTAATCAAACCTGCCTTTACAATAACTCATTGGTGTGCTTTGGATTAATCCTGATTGTAGTTTAAAGGTCATGCTTGACAATTTTGTCGAATTAACGTAACGGAAATTTAAGACATTTGTGAATTTGATGCTAAGTTTCTTTCCTCATCTCCGCTGCCAATGATTTTCTTCGGTCGGAAAATGTTCGGAACGTAAAGGTTAACATAAAGTCGTCGTCAATTATCGGTGGAGGTCGTAACTTCTCAGAGACTCACGCGCGAGGAGTATTATATGAATATCGTGTAGTGGTGCAGCACGTAGGATGATTTGAACGTAGTGCGTGAGTAGGAGATCGCATGACTTCGCTCGTCAAGCGATTCCAGCGAAAGTTTGCACGAGGTGACTTCGCCTCACGTGCCTCTCGCGGTTGCTAGCCGATGGACACGCCTCCTCCAGTCGTTTTAAAACAGACGCGATTTCAAATCCCATCACCGGTGCCAGAAAGTTTGACTACGTTGGGGTTTTCTTTCTCGTCAAATTACGTAGAGCACGTGGGAACTTAAATTAGGCGATTAGAACGTTAGACAGCCAAAATGTGGCAATATTCTTAGAACTATCTCCTGCGCTAATGAATTCAATGACAATTTTTCCAGAATTACGCGATAACTTTTATTTCGATAAAATAAATGGTATGGTTTTTCCATTACTAAAAATACGACATCCCCTTGCGAAATTTTAATCGCAGTCAGGCTGTCTTTGAGTTGGATAAGAATGAAGTTGTATGAACTTAATTTAAATTAAAAAGATATAGATGCAAACATGATTACTCACAATAATTGAGTTCTTTGGGATAAAGATTTCTAACAATGGGGTGGATCTTTCCTTACGCGATGATTCACTTTGCAAGTGAATTCTGGAAGCGACGTCTTTATTCAATAATTCTTCAAATTACGAAGCAGTTTTTTCTGTAAAAGCTAGTAACATTTATTTGTTCAATTTTCAAATAACTTTAAAGGTTGCAGCTGCACGCTTCGCTTGTATTGCGAGGTAATGGTAAATATTGTTTTTGAAGCAGTGAGATTCTATTAACATCGTTTTGTAATATTTTAAGAATTATTTTGTGAGAAACTGAAATAAAAGTAGTTGTGTTAGTTTTTAGATTTTAATAAATATATAGCCGTATTATCTTTCGCCTGGTCTCAGTGGTTTAGTGGTTAGTGTGTTAGCCACACCAGGTGTCCCGGGTTCGATCCTCGCTAGAGTAGGTTTTTTTGTGACTTGAAGAAGGATAATTTTAAGAGCAGCTTCTTAAAGCTCAGTTTACCGCTTACGATTTGTCGTACAATTTTTCTCATTGTCCAGATTGGAAGGTGTAGAGAGAAGTTCAACCTCTGTCCACGGCTTCAAATTCGTCAGATACTAAATAAATCGATAGCTGTAGACGGGACTCAAGACTGAAATTCGCCGAATGAAGGAACAAGGAAAAGTCGAACTTTTACAAACCACAATATTTTTGTAAGTAGACTCATGGACGATAATTTCGACCCATGGAGTCATCATTAGGTATGATTGTCTGACCCAATGATGACTCAATGTGCATAACCATGGTCGTCTTGCGATAAATATTGTGGTTGTAAAAGTTCCACTTTTCCTTGTTCCTCCATTATTATTATCTTTCATTCTCCATTGTCTGTAAACTATTCAGCCCGAAGGCCAGTTAGGACCTCATCCCCTCTACCATCAGCTACAAAGTGCTATGAGAAGGAAATTAGAGTTAGATGCAGAATTGTACCCCGGAAGCCGCCAGTGGCGTATGGTAGGGGATGTATTAACACCTTACCTTATCTACCCTACCAGATTCTCTGATGCTATTCGGAAAGAACGACCAGAAGTAACCGTCTGTTTATAGTGGTTATTTCCTTGTAACGCGTGGTCGTCGCCTCGCGATTTACCGGAATAACAATATCCTTTACTTCACCTACAAATTCTGGACCGATGAATTTTTCGAAAAGCTTTCGTCGGTAATCAGATCTTCTCTCCTGCAGTGAGTTCCACCCGAGTGATTTAATCATGGCCGTAACGCTACTGTCGAACCTGAAATCTCCACTGACAAAACGGGCTGCTCTACCTTGAACCATCTCCATGTGGATCCCAGACTGCGCATTAGTATTCGATACTTGGTGGAATTAGGGAAAGGTACGCAATTTCTTTGGCTCTAGATGGGCATCCTCTCACGTTTCTACTTGTTAATCTCTGCATTCTATTCGCCTTTAGTGTAGAATCTCGAACATGTTCTTTGAACGATAAACTACTGCTGAGTTGACGCACGAACTCTAAAGAATATCCTGAAATTTGGTATTGTTCGCTAATGAGGCTTGCAAGGGTAGATGAGGAGTGAGCTATTCTTTCTTTCCTCCATTCTCCATTATTTTATTTTTATCAGCTTTATTTAAAATCTTCTCAGCTGATTCCTTTTTTTATCGATTATCACGGATTATCTGTGCTGAATTTGCAGGCTTCGGCGTTCGGATGCACGCATCGACTTGGTGTATGTTTTCTTTTCTATTTGGTGTATGTTTTGCTATTCGCCAGCGAATGAAGTTGCTCAGTGGACGTGTGAACGCGAGGCTGAGGCGATTCCAGACGCGGTTTCTAGATCTGCTTCCTCATTCCCTTCCTCTTGCCGATGACGTCACTCGCAATCTCTGCCATCTCGTCATTATCACATTCGTCTTTGCGCAATCCCTTCGGCTGCTGCCGCCTTGACTTTGGAGCGACGGTCCCGTTGTGTCCCTTGGCTCCGCGCGATCAAGGAAAAGATACGTTTTCCGTCCCAAGTCGCGAATGAACGATTTAGTGTTTCGTACGCGCTGTTGCCTCATCGACCTTGACAATTGCGAAATCAGCATAGGTTTTGTGTTTCTTGTCACCCGTCTACGCCGTGAACGCTTTCTTTTCCTAAGCTAGTTTACTACGTTGGCAACGGTACGGCCTAATTCACCCAAGAGCACGCTCTCGATGTTGTTAATTTTTGCATTCGCTGTTCCCACGTATAGGCTGTTAAATTGTGTAATTTTATAGAGATTGAAGGTGTATTACCTATTTATCCTTCATCTAAGTGTTGGTAATACCAGCTTTTGGTGATTCGCGACATCGCAGTTGAAGGTGTCTAATATATCCTAGTGCTAGACCATGTGGACCACTTAACGGAGGTTTTGCGAAAATTACTAGGATGATCTGAATAAGATCAATTTGTCATTTGCCAATTAGAGTAAATTTAAATAATGATCGTTTTATTTCGGTCGCATTTTAGTCTTACAAGACCACTCTTACAATTAACCCTTAAAATAAGAAAATACAATCTACTTAACACAAGGCAAACGTTCATTTCTTACCAGGATTCGAACCCGGGACCTCGGCGTTTCTAGGCTAGCTAGCTAACCATTATACCACTAGGCTTATTTTATCGTAGATAGATGTCACTAATGACGAAGAAACATGACTGTAATCGATGAAGATTTTTTTATTCCTAAAATTTCAGGGATTTTTAGTTTGATTTTGTCCTTTCCTAAGTATGTTTCTTTAATAATACATGTTGTCATAACTCCATATTCAAGTCGATAATACTATACGATGGGAGAGTTTCCTTAAATAGTTCTATTTGATTTCACTGTATCGAGGGATGATAGTTGTAAAATTAAAAACAACTGAATTTCCTTGATAAACGAAAGCTCCAAATGTAGTAATCGGTGACGAAAAAAATAATGTTTTCCCGAATAGTATTATGCGTTACTAGCGCTAAGAGATTCCTTAAAAACTATGCTATGGGGCCAACTGTGCGTTCATCAGTTTTCCCTTATTTGCTTAGCAACTTATCTATGCACCAATAGATACAACACTGCGTACCGCAATTCAGGTAATCTCCTTATTCTCGTATTCCAAAGTACTTGATGACGGTTGTTTCCTCTGTAAGCCATTGTCATACGGGTTCATGAAGTTTCTTAATTTGGTATCCTTAATCTTATGCAGCCACGAAGGCTATCGAGAGATGCATTCATTCAGGGGGGTCCAACGAATCTCCTGGCTTACGTACTGGGCGATACCTACCACTTGTTTTAAGTCTAGCCTAGCCTTATTTCGGCGTAAAGCCATATGTAAAACTAAGAGGCAGTATCCGTGTTGCCTATATTATAAAAGTCCCATCTAAATTGAATTTAGGGAAATGAGTATAAATGCCCAATTGACCTACGAGAATATTTTCGGTTTCTTTTTCTCCTAACGAGACTAAGGAACGGTTTAATTAAAATGTCTTTAATTTTAAGGAAGTTAAGGAGAACCGCGGTAAATGGCCGAGTTTCTTAAATATTTATGAAATAATATGACGTACTCTATATCAAATATAAATACGATATTTAGTAAACATTTCTATTTCACAACTAATTCTCTTATTTTACGCTCATTATCGGATCGGCCAATGCTTGATGCCTATTACGTCTTCCGCAAATGTACTTTCTCTGAATTTATCAAGCAATCGTAGTCTAGCATCTAATCTCCTTTCTTTCATGGATTCCCAACCTGCGTCTGAGAGTATTTTCGTATGGTTTGCCTTTTTTCGTAGCGTTTTTAACGAATTATGTCGCCTTGCGCTGCACTTTCTCGAGTTTACGAGCATACGTTTCATCCGCTGGATCCCATATATTTGCCGCATATTCCAGATGGGGACTTACTAAGGTGAAATAACACCACTCTCTAAGCTTTCATCGCATTTCTAAGCAAATCATCCTCTTCCTTTAATAAAATTACTCTTAATCTGTCATTAATGTTTTTCAAGTAATTCGCGATGAATCAATATCGATTTTTGTTGTTTAGGTTGATGTATCGAAGGAAATAATATTTAGTAATTTCCACTGCAGCTTCTCATTCGACTAGTTTCGTTAGCGAGTTGACATCTTCAGGACCCTCAGATTAATGGGAAATTACGAATCTTTATTTCTTTTAAGATGTGTGTTGAGTTCCACAAAGTAATGCTTGGACATATTAATTTTCTTTTAGGTTAATGTGCTACGAAAAAGACTCTGAGGGGCTATATGAGGCTCGTGATCAACCGTATGGCCACGCTTCTTCCCTTTATAACACGGCTATATTTCCGCCTCAAATGCTATCTAACCAATAAATGTAATCTTAGACACCTAATTATTATTGGTATTTTATATTGCACTATCGGATCGGCAGTTATTTCAGCTCCTAATGTGTTTGTCTTGGTATAGTAATAACGAATGTCAGAAAATATCGCTAGGATGGAAAGTAATTGCTTAAGCATTGGGAAGGGTGTCGTAGGAGCCGAGATTAAGAAGCTGAATCCAGAGCAAGGTCGTATGAGAGCGGGTGTCTATCGGAGAGGAAATATCGCGGTCTACTCTTTGGTAGGTCTACTGGATGAATTTCATTTGAGATTTCTCAACTACTCGCAACATTGACTTTGAAGAGCACTGTCCATAGCGTACTATCCCGCATAGATACGCACGCATCGGAGACGGTGCTTCCAAACAGTTCTTCCCCACGGCTTACTCATAGATTTCGCGGCGCCCTAAGTCATGCTTATGTGTGTCATAGGCTGAAATTGTGTCAATACAGAAAAATTCGTAAGCGTCGAACGATATTTCTTAAAAGTGCTATCGTAAACGAGATACCTTGAATGGTGAGACATGTTCCAGGAAATTTTCTCTCAACTCATCTTTTGTTACTAGCAAATCATGGTGTAAGTTCGAAACATTCATGAACGATATCACAGTTTCACAAATCATCAAGAAACATGCGAGCAGAATCTTGACTTTGCCGCCTTCTGCGTGTCCTTGGTGGCCTCTGGTCTCTTATCTGCCAATGGAACAAGGGAGATGTTCATGGAGCGCCTTCGTCGTCTATCTGAAGGGAAACCCGAAGCGTGTGGCTGACCCTTCCACACATGCTGCTGGCATATGCCGGCCAAGGCCCAAGGAAAGGGGGGACAGGAAACGGGGCGAATTCACGTTTCTAGCGCAAAAAATCGTTCAGGAACTAGTAACGATTCCACTACGTCGAACACCCATCCGGTTAACAGTGAGTTTCTGTCGCGGTATAATTCCATACTGATGAAACAACGACGGTTAATAACGAAATATCCATTACAGTATCTTAGTCAACTATTTCTCCAACGCTTATCTCTCTAGGAAGAGCGGGCATGGAAAATTTTGGGCAATACTGGAACTCGAACCCGGAGCCACTAACTTATTATTATCCGCTTCTAATGATCACAAAACGGGCGGCTGCTCTAATGCTGCCGTTCTACACCTTTTTCCTTATCCCTCAATTAATTCTGTCTCGAGATAAGTACAAATCTAATGCATTTTCCGGTACCCCTCGTTGCGTTTTCGTGATTTAACATCCTTGATGATACTGCTTACCAAAACTCCAAGAATTAAGTATTTTGAGAAAAAAATAAGACGGTATATTTAAAGAAAATAAACAGATATTAAGCTGCATGTGGAACAATCGCAAAAACGCTTAAAAGGAAACTAGATTGGAGACGCAAATACGCCTGCATTGCACTTAGGACATTCCAGTGGTTTTGTATGGTAGTGATGTTTGGACATCAACCAAAACAAAATAACAAATTAAGGACAGCAGAAATGAACTTTTTGGTAAATTAAAGAGAAAATAAGAAAGGAAACCGTACGAAAAGAGCTAAATTTGGATCTGTTGGACATGAAAGTACAAAAATACAAGGATAACCGGAAAGAACATTGGATCAAGAAGATACAAAACTACCGAAAATGTTGTATCATTATAAACCAAAAGGTTGTTGGAAAACCAAGGAAGCGGAAGAGGTCCTTGGATCTAAACCGGCAAAGGTCACGACGACTCACAGTGGTCTGTCGGTAGAGCCCGTTTTTGCGGTAAAAAGTCGATTTTCCGAACTTATTCGTACGGATCCAAAAACTTGCTGCAATAGATGATAAATGTACATTACAGTTGAAAATGGTCATTTTTCCTCTTTGGTAACAATTATTACATAGAATTAGGCCTGTAAACATGGGTGACGTAGATAAGCCGGATTTCTCAGACATTTTGCGCCATCTTCGCTCTTAAAATTTCACTATTAGAATTGCTTTATTTACAGCGAAGGCTGTTCGAAAGCATTATCATATTGTAATCCTAAGATCTATAACGATTTTATACTCTTTTTACTCATAGGTTTGTCAAAAGAAGGGTATTTTCCTGGATGCCTTTTAATTACCGATCAATTAAAAAGATGTTGACTTATAAAAAAACCTCACTACCGTGTTACCGTGTACCGTAAAAACCACTCACCGTGTTCTCACATAGTACAGTAAATTTTAATATCTATTTACTATAAGATACGAAAAAGTCAGCTGCTTTTAGCTGCTTTTCTGTTCTTCATTTGACGTTTTGTGACACCACTCCGCCGAGGCTGAGTTAGCCAAATAGGTGGCTGCCAATATAAACAACGGATTTTCGATCCATTTTTAAAATGTACCATTCTTTCTTATCATTAAAATAGTAACGTCTTTTTCACACATATAGTAAGCAAAGAACGCCTTAATTTTTATTGTTAATATAGTATTTGATAGGTTGACATACCTGAAATGGGATTGAAGAACAGAAGTTTTGATGCTATAAACAAACAGATTCCTAATTGAATTTTACAAAATCGACTTTTGACCGCAAAAACGGGCTCTCCAGACCACCGTGCGAGTTCTTGTTAGTCAATTTCCTCCGCTTCTATGGTTTATCAGAAATGCTATTGTGTGATTGGTGAAATTGGCTTAGCGGGTCTGATAAAACCGTTTTCGCTACGGATGAATTTTCAATTCAGATTCAACAGTATGTGGCTGATGTAACGCGCGCCGTGTCACCTTCAGGTGTTTCGATATTCTTGGGTAGAAAATAAATAAAGCGATAAGACGTCGTTGACAATCGCTCAATAGTGAAAATGTCTCAAGCGACCTTTTTGCGTTAGAAATCCGTTCTTTGTCTTTAAAATGTCCGAAAGGAGTCTTTCGAGAATGGTATTGCACGAGAGATTGTGTCATATCTCACCGAGTTTCCTAATGGCCATTGTTAGCGATTAAAAACCGTAAAAAGTCTGATTTGAACGGATCGGAAGATCTGTCGTGGTTGCACAGTCAATTGGCTAATTAAATTTCTCAATCCCTCCCCAATCGACGAGATAAAATCATAAAACTGGTCCTGATTAGCTCGTGATTCACGGAGGGAACTTAATAACCGGAGGATGATTTCTTGGAAGAAACGAATTGCTGTTTCTTTGTGGTGTATTTCTACAATCAATAGAGAGAGATTCATTTCAGGATTGAATATTTATGACGCGACTTGTCAATCATACGAATCTGTAAGACTACCGCAAACATAATCAAATGACGGTGATTATTAGTAAATTTTAATTTCAATTGAGAGAATTATTTCAAGCGACATATAAATATAAACATTAATAATAAAACGTACCAATGTGTAAAAATCGAAGGAATTAGCCGTGACTTTGTGAAACTATGACACGAAGGTTTAAATTACTATGTTTAAGTTACACAGTTTTTTCATACTTTAATTTCGCATTTCTGTGAAACTTGAACATATTTATTTTACACATTAACATTAAATGTTTATTGAGAATCGCTCAATTCCATTAACTTGGTTAATATCTCATTGCCCTATTCCACACCGAAAGGCGGCTTGCAGGGTATTTATGTAGATGTAGATTGTAATTTATATATTTGTATCCTATCCTTCGAGTTTGCATTTATCTTTAATCAAAAATAAGAAGAAATACCACCAATTATCTGTTCTAGAAAATGTTAATATATTTTATTTGGAAGAGCCAGCCTCCTGTGTATAAAGAAATGTTATGTAAGAAGTGATTATTTAAATAAAGTAAAAAAGTTTAGAAGTATATAAGTTAGATAAAAACTTTTCAGGAGACATTTACAAACGCGACATAACGTTTCCTTTAGATTTTTGATTGGCGCAAAACTTTGTGAAAGTGTCATCTCTAATGTATGGATTTGCAGATATTTTCATATGTTAATCCCAGACAGCTCTGCGCTGTTTCTTAATGTAAGAGTCAGGAACTCGGACTAGGGTGAAATCTCGCGGATGATGGAACATGTTCTAGAGGTTCATAGCCGTGTTTACGTCACAGCATTGCCAAATTCCAAATGGGCGACGTTGCCAAGTGGGACCAGAGGGTCGCCCCAAAGACCCTGCATCCTTTTCTGGGCCGGAGAAGGGATGCGAAGAAAGCATACCCTTGCAGTGAAGGCCTTTCGTCAGCCGTAATCGATTGGCCGCTTTGTTAGGTCAAGGGCAGAGCCAAGGCGTCGCTCATTAGTCAAGCAGTAGTCCCTCACTTATCGTTAGCGAGGGAATGGTCGGGATGGCTGGTGGTGGAACTTGTGGGCTTCCGGTAAAATGCACGGCGCCAGCTACCTGCTGAGGGTGTACCCTAACGGTGAAGGCGTGAGAATTCCAGATTAATTTCCATTCCAACTTTCTCCCGTTGATTTATTCTGCATATGCTTATTGTCTAGCGAGAGTTAAAGGATTCTTTTCACTCTGATACACCAACAAGTGGTAAACCCGTCTCTTTTGTTAATTGCTGTCGTGGATTGTTAACGGAAAGGATGAGGTTTAAAACTTGTCTTAGCGTTTATTCGTCTTATTTTACCCTAATTGTCTGATCAGTTCAAGTAGCATAACACTTAGTACGTCTTCCGCAAACTTATGTACTGTATGTGTCCATTCTAGCGAGTTAAAATAAGCAGATTTAGCTCATGTAGGATCCATTCATATTTATCAAAATTAAACTATTTATTATTATCACAGAAACACTACAAGTAGATTAAACATCTGGTGGCAGTGGTTATACATACATACAGTCGTGCATAGTCAAGTAAAAGATAATTAGTCCTCATTCTGATCAGACTGTGTAAGTTGAGGGGAGAACACAATATCTGTCAGGCATTTGCCCAAGGAGGGAGGGAATTGGTTACCGTACGACTGGTTTTTCTGCTTAACCGCAAATTTTATGCTATTGTGTTATTTATATTATCTGAATATTGTGAAGGTTATTTAGATAATGTTCTTATATTAAGGACCCCTTCACGATGTAGTAAACCAATAGTATAACCACCTAATTGCCTTTTTCATGGATTGGAAAGGAATTCAAAGACAATGGACGCATAATCTACATCTTAATTCATACCATGCAAGCAGCTTATTGGAGTGTCGCAGGACGTATAAAAATCAAGTTATCGACCCATTAATTTTTTATTGCCATCGCGTATCGTTCACGAATAAATGGCCTTTTGAAACGATTTTATCCTCTAGTCCATGCCCATTATTTATTTATTAGTAGGATTCAAAAAACAGCCGGAAATGGCATATTACATTGAATTATAACAATCATAGCTAGACTAAAACTTGTTACTTAACAATTCGAAAACAAAAACATAAAAATACAAAAAAATACATAAAATTCCAAAACATATAATAATATTAAAAAAAAACAAAACAAGAAAAAACAAAGATCAAAGCAATTATCTTACATTCATTTTCGTATCCTCGTGCCGAAGTTTTTGTTTATCTTATGCTCTATGATCTTCACAATTACCGTTACAGAAAGGGATATAGAAAATAAATCGCAACAGTGAAGTTGAAACCGAAAAAGTGAGGCATAAAAATCACACTAACGAATCCGAAGGTCATGTGGAGATAAAGGATCTTAAATGATCAACACATTCATTTTGCCTAATTAAATTTATGTATGGCAAATATATTATCTTTCCTTTAAAAATGACAGTCCGGGTTGATTTCAAGCCAAATGCCGCAAAGTTAATATCTGACGAAATCCCCACGTGGGGCCGCCCTACCAAAAAACCAGGCTGAAGTCCCGCGGGATCGCCCCGGAATATTTTTGGGCAAATCAGACGAAAGTCGTTGCGTTCAATCCGTCCTAATTGAAGTTTGCAATATAACGTTTGATGCCATCTACTAATAGGGCCCAAACCCTTTCACCGCTTTATCGCCTCCCGTTTTATTGGACCTCGTTCTATATCTCTTTCCATTTCGGAAGTATTTGGGTCTGTTACAAGGGCGCGTTTTATTCCGGCGCTTTCCTTTAACCTTGTTCAGTTTGCCGAAAAAAATTGCGTTATAATTATATCCTGGCGTCGCGCGGACATTCTGTTCTTTCTTTCAAGTGTCACTCAACTATTTGTGTGGGTTTGGTGCTAGTTTTCTTCATTGAGGGATGACCGAATTGTCCTCGTTGCATGAGAAAGTGTGCTCTTCGCTGTGATGCCTTCCGTTATTGTTGTCCCATGTTGTTATAGTTCATTATTATGTAGAATTTTTCTATCCAACGAAAATTTCTGTTAATTGTTATCGGTCATTGTTGTGGCAGATTATTATTTACCGTGTCAATGGAATTAATAGAAGGTTGTTTCTATATTGTCTGAAGCATACTGTAAGATTATTAGCTAAAGTGTTGTTTTAGGGATCAATGTAGCATATTAAAAGTAAAGTCACTAAAGCACATTTTCAAATGTTTGCTTATAATATCTCGTGGTCGTGTGAAAATCTATCGATTGTTCTAGGAGTTCTAGGATCCCATGAGTTTTTGGGGATCTGCAGTCTGTCTTCATTCATCTTTCCTGCCCTCCCTTAGATTACAATTCCATGCAGGATTATGTCGCCATTCGTGTGAAGTTTTTCTTGTGTTTCTTTCTGAAGTTATGGCGCAGTTAGAATAATCTCTCCAGTGCTATAATTTAATTCCCAGAGCTGTTCAGTTAGTATTTTTGGTTTGGACTGAAAGTATGGAACATCAGCTAAATTATGAAAGAATATTTAACATCACTAATTTAAGCGTTTTATAGAAATATAGTGACGAAGTGTCATCTCCGTTTGCTGCTGTGACGTAGAGATGCTTTTCTATAGTTTTTTTCTGGGTTGGATACACCAAAATCCACTGCAAGCCGCATTTAATAGGCTTAGATGTAAGAAGAGACTTGATAGTCTTAATCTCGCCCGAATTTAGTCGCATTATTATTGTCATTAATAATTAAATTCTTACATACTCCAAAGCCGCATCTCACGGGTACAAAACTTTAAATAATACATAAAAACCTGCTATCGAATGATCCTGCTACTCGTTACTTTACTCTTCTTCAAACTTAGTCAAGGAATGTTTACGCATATAGAAAAATCAAAATCAGGCGTACGATTCCTGCTTACTGATACAAATTTGCGGTGGATTTTTGGCAGTATATGGGTACTTGAGTATCTGAGGCCCTTTGGAAGACCATTGAAGCTATCAATTTATGTCAGTAGTAGAGAGCTGTACTAAGGGTTTTATAGAGCCGCGTGTGGTTCGTAAACAGTATATTGTTATTTCTGGCGCATAGTCCTGGAGCAAAGTTTACCCCACCCAATGTTTATCACCTCATATTTTACCGCCAATCTTGGCAAAGACCTTTGTTAGATGAATCCAAAAGGGAAAGTTTGTTTAGTGATAACCCGTCTGCGACAGACCCGGCTCAAGTTTCCTATTTCGCTCGGGAAGAATCTGTGAGATTTTTCTTATCGAGAAACATTTCGTAGATTTTGTGAAGTATCGGTAAACAGCAAGTCGTTCACCTACAATTTCTTAAGTATTGAAAGAAATCTCCCTGAAATCCTCGGTGTATTCTCACCTCCCTCGCACCATTCCTTTCTGACCCTCAGCTTAAAATAACAGCCTCTGCCCAGGGCAATTCTACCCCTATCCCTTCCTAACCCTTTTCCCCTTCACTACACCTTCCCCTTCTGCAGCTTTCTCCTCGTAGTCGACTCAGCGGGACATCGGTGTCATCATAGTAGTCCTCCACCCACTCGAGATTCTCTTCCTAATGAATGGAACGGTGAGAACTGTGTTTGGATGTGCCAAACGTTTCAGGGGAAGATGTGTAGCCCCGTAAAAGCTCATGGCACCTTATGGGTGCTTAGTAGTCGGATTTAGGTTTGGAAGATTCCCGATTGTAAAACGTTTATCTCGCGGGAACTTAGTTTGCCTTTTTGTTGTTTTCACCTACTCCTCAAGGCTAAGAATCTAATAATAAACTATCTAATAAGAATTATTCTATCCAAATCAGCTTTCCCGTCCATACTACGCATCTGTGTATCTTGCGGCATTACTGCGCATTGCAGTGACGTAATCTTTTGCAAGATCATTATCTTCGGAAATGGGTATCTGGTTAGGATTGGGTACAAATCATACGATTGTATGCCCATTTAGACTCATAATTGAGAAGGGAAAGAGAATGCTTCCAATAGATGGTAATGTCGTCTAAATTGCTCGATAAAATTATCAATTCAGTCTGCTCTGTGTAGACCACATAATAGGTTAGTGCTGTTCACTAATTACTGCTGTGCACGTTCATAATAACTCGTCACTTCAAACCTTTTCAAAGTAGGTGCTTATATTTCGATGGCGCAAGTACTTCGTGTCACGCAATTCACGTTGTGAAGGATTCACATATCCGAGGAATTACGTTTTAAATGGGTGCGTTGTAAGGAAAGAGGCTCCGAATTTGATCATCGGTTTGTGTATGCCTTTGAATCTAAGGTAAAATTCAAGTTAATCGAACGTGGAGGACTTAAGTTATTAATTAGAATCAATAGGATGGTTCAAAATTCACATTTTTCGCGTATCAAAGGATGAAGTTCATAAAAACTAAAATAAATGGTAGAAAGTACTTTCTTAGATTAAGAGTTATTGCATTATATGAACATTTGAAATGTGTTTTCTGTGAGGAATTGTTAATCTGTAGCCTCCCGTTTGAATATTGCAATGGGTCCAATGTCTGATGAAATAGCGGGGTGTAGAATCAAGTTTTTCGTTCATCCACCTTTAAGTTATCTGTAGGATAAATATTGTCGTTTCAGTTCAGAAGATATCTCCTTTGTTTCGAATATTTATTTTGAATAATTTGGGCTATTCTGGAATGTTCGGAGATCGTTCATTAGCTATCGGTTAAAGTAAAAATGAAACCTTGCCTGGTGAGAAAACGTTGAAAGATATCGCAGCGATATTCGAAGGCGTGACTTCGTGGAAAGACATTGCAGAATAAAAAGAAACTTCGTACTTTTGCGAATTAAAGTCCCTGTGGAAAAGTTTCTTTTTAGCCTGACATCTCAGCGTTTATTACCTACATTTTAATGGGGAAAACGCCGCGTATGTAATTATTGTAGATGTTCGAATCTTATGGATTCGTCATGGTTCAAAATCTTCCTGCATAAATTATTTTAAAGCTCATAAAATTTATATCCCTGTGTATCAAATTAACCTCTGCGTTAATGATGCGCTCGAAAAGTTACCAATGAGCCGATAAATACAGATCTTTGAGGTTTTTCTGAATTAAGTCTATTTTTATTTACCTCGTGACTCACATGGTGTGATTCAGGTGATGTTTCCCTCTCCCTCACACCTTCCGTCCTAGAGTATGTTGAGCTCAGAGTTTTGGTTATAAATATAGATGCAGGGTTTGTTTAGAATTCCGTACTATGTCCTTGCCCACGATGGTCTCCTTAGAAAAGCCAGCTGAGAGTAACTTAAGATATTTGGGTGGATTTTGCTTAAATTTTGGTAACCTCATCTTCAAGTATATCTCATCTTAAATAAAAATTAATATCTCCAAGTGTGACTTTGTGAAACTCAACACACATATTAAAAGAAGGAACACTTAGTTATTTCCACAGCAGATTTTTATTAACTAGATTCGTCAACGAGTTGACAACCTGAAGATGTCACCTCATTGATGAAACCAGAAAATCTGCTGTGAAAATTGCGAAGTGTTCTTTCTTTTAAGATGTGTGTCTCATATATTGTGATTCCTTTAGTCTTGGTAAATATTTATTTATTTAATAGATTCACTACAGAGACAGCACCATTTTAGAGCGAATTACAAACAATAAAGCATGCCAAATTAACAGTTATATACATGAAAACACACACCATAAGAAATGCACACAGCTAACTGAAGGAAATATTTACAAAGTACAGAATTATTTACATAAACTACGATTTAAACATTATAATATAATTTGGAATAATATATCCAAAATATAATTTGAAATCAGCCCCAAAAGCCTGTTTAATGGATTGCTGCATCTGTATTCCGAACTGAAAATTATTGAGATGTATTTTTCATCTCAAAGGTTACTTTCCCTTCTTCCGGTGGGTTAACATACTTTAGAATTTCCGCCTTATCTCTTTTTCCTTCACTCCCGTATAAGTAACCACATCCTTTATTTTATCCAATTTTCCTGTTATACCCCTGCGACTATCGCCACTTAAAGCTTTCATCCCAAAATTTGATCTAATTGATCCATCTCCTGTTCACATAACATGTCCGTATGACCTACCTTCTGTATCTACATTTGACTTCATCAATTGAGAACTCCTCCCTCTCCGGCCATCTCCATACCTTAATGATTTCTTTCCACAGACCCATCCTTCTCATTTTTAAATCTATTCTAATTGCCTCCTATAATGTTTCCTTTTCCTAGCTAGCTAGCTGTGATAATAATAGTAATAAAACGTCTTTATTAGGGCGAGATTACATCTTATCTTACATATAACCCTTCGTCAATTAAGGAATTAAAAAAAGAGACAGCGTGAAAAAAAGAACACGAAAGAAAACCACTTAGTGGGTTTAAAAACCTGAGTTACGGTTAGGAAAAAATACACCACAGCAGGAAAACACCCACAAGAAGGGGGTGTGAAAAACCTGCGAAACCTACAGAAGGTTAGCTACATTTAAGGAAAAGGCTGTTTAATGAGATCTGAAAGGCGAAACAAGAACAATTTACATATCAAATACAGATGGAAATACCCTTGTATAACAAGCAGAGCACATTCCGAATTATCTGAAAGGGAAAAACAGAACAATTACAGAAATAACAATTACAAAAAAGAATCACAATTACAAAAAAAGAATCACAATTACAAAAAAAGAATCACAATTACAATGAAGAAAAAAATCAATCACAGTTTTCATAGTTACTAGTTGTTATGACATACTGTTACAGGCTGACTTTCGTGAAGAATTATTGGTAAATAAGTAACTTCTTGTTTTGAGAGATATTGAGTCATGATGTAATCCATCGTTATTATGTTGTTACAAAAATAGAGCCTGGTGGGGAAAGAGAGTTTGAGAAAAAGGAGTTGAGAAAATGAATACTGATGAGTTTTTGTAAAAAAAGATAAGAAACGCTTGGTAAATAACGAAGGAAATCACCTGCAATGGAGGGTGAAAAATCTGTCCAAACCCTCCATGAGTAATAGTTACGAAATGAAGATTAAATTAGCATATCAAGGATATACAATGAAACTAAAATTACGTAATCAACAAAATACTTTTAAATTCATTGAAGGTCAGGATTAGTACAAATTTTAACTATAGAATAAAGTGAAGAAACCAATTCGACGGTAAAAAGAATCTAAAAATGTTGAAAAATATGGTATACCTCTACAGGATATGTATGTAATGTCCACTGGATATTTTATTTTGGCCCTCCTACAGCCGTCAGTCTTCCTAATCGTGTAAATGTGTATTTGTCAACGTACACTTTATGGAGAAATGAACTCACAAGGGTAGATTTTACTATTTTTTCGTATTTTTACATTAGACGATCATTCCCAAGGAGAAATGGACATGAAAAAAGTCTGACGGAACCGGGACTTGAACCCGGGTATAGAACAAAGTTCCCGGTTCCGTCAGACTTTTTTCATGTCCGTTTCTCCTTGGGGAATTTTCCTAGGTGCACGCCTTATCGTGCCAAGTCACCTAAACCCTTTTCCTTGTTAGACGATCATGTTTAGATTGTATTCAAGTAATTTTCTGTGTTCTAATCATAGAATTTGTTTATATAAAATTAATCATTAAAACATAAAACACATTCTCTATCGCTGTGAGTAAATTTCAAGTTTAAGTTCCACCTGATGTCGTGATAATGTTTATAGCATCAGAGAATCTAATAGGGTAGATTAGGCAAGTAACTAAGTTACTTTCCTTTCCTTTATCCTTAGATTAGGCAAGGTGTTGGTACACCCCCTGCCATACGACACTGGAGGCTTGCAGGGTAAAAATCTAAATCGACGTAATAAATTGTGAACTCTATTGATGCATCATTACTTTCTGTTTTCAGAATTAAACTACTTTGTTTTCTCTGTTTAAACCCCTTCCCGCCTTTTTATAAAGAAACGTTCATCACATGTTTGGCCGAGGAATAAAAGTTGTCCTTCAGCCGACCTTCATTTCCGTATAAACAGGGTTGAGCGAGGGTTGAGAGCATCAACGAAAATATTGTGGGACTTGGTAGCTACAAGTTTTGCGAATTCAGTCCAGGGAGAGGATAATTCACGAGGCAACTTTTCAAGGGCAACGAAGCGTACGAAAACCTCGAAAGTTCTGAGATATCGGTTCGAGAATGTTCATCACCTTTTGCAATGTTGAACGCAATAGAGGACTGAAGTCCACAAAGTATAGTTTTGCCCCATTAATTGCCGTTACCTCTGGGATGTGTTGAAAGTCTTTGACGTAATTCATTACTTAGGAATTTGGATTGGGCATTCGTGCCAGCAGCGGTTGCTTCAAAAGAGGGCTTTGAGATTTAACAGCCGACCGGTATTCTAGATTGCTATTTTATATATTTTTGTAGCTTTGGTCGCTTTCGGGTGTTGCTGGACGTTATCAAATTGAAACAAATAAGTTTCACGTTGAGGATAGCAGAGCAAACGTTTAATTAAAATTTTATGTATTCCAGAGAAAAAATTCTTTCTTCTGAGATCGCTATATGTATATTTCGTAGTGCATTTATATTTATTAAACACTCCAATCTCCATTGATCTAAGTTTATTAAGCTTTTGGATTCATTTCTTACTATTATTTTCTTAACAGTAAATTATCCAACAAATGGATGGCCAATAATATTTGTAACCAGCCACGGTTAGCGTGTTAGCGTCGCGACCCCTGGGTCCCGGGTTCGAGTCCCTACTCCTCAGATTTATTCTGATTGGGAAAGGCTGTGCGTGTCTAATTTTCCCTTTAATGGTTGGCGGGAGGATGGTATCCGACCTTAACAATAAGCGCGCCAAAACCTAATGCATTATCATAATCACGTGTCAACAGTCATCCGGCGACCCTGTAAGTGACGGGAATAAGGCTGAGAAAGAAAAAAGGATGGCCGATGATATTTATGGCAACTAGAAATATAATTATGACAGTCTAACGAAGTTTTCTTATGGGTTAAACGATGAACTGAAGTTCAACCAGACTGTTTATGCTTGAATTTAGAAGGTAGTTTCATTTGAGAGTGATTGATATCGAAACCACTCAAAAGTTGTTCATGACGACAATTTCACATAGCACACGATGCATAATAATAAATGAGCGTAAAATGTTGTTTGGAGTGCTTTAAAGTAGGGAAATAGTCTTATTTTTAAAGGAGATTTTGTTGAAAAATTATCGATGAGGCGTACGAAAGTGTAGTCAACATTGCAGTTAGTGGTCGACATTTTAAAGAAAGTTGCCAACAATCATTTAAATTGCTAAGTTTAATGTCGTCAAAGTGGTCAAGCGGTAGCGTGCATTGATTCGTTACGGGCGTACCAGTCGCCATGTGATCCCGTGACCTTAAGTTCGGAATCAGTCCTGATTCAGCCTCACGCAAACCTCCACCCACCGTTACTTTACTCCCCCTATACATTGTTTCTGTATGTACCGTGGCTCTATTCCCAACAAAGTTCCTCCATTTTGGCAGAAGTTCAATCCGCCATTCCCGCCCACGACGTTCTTTTGTCCTCTAATCCAACCTCTCCATCATTCCGATTTCTCCCCCAATTTCTATTCATATAGCTTTTGCCTCTTTCATCTCCGTGAAATTCCTTTGTTTTTCGGAGTCTCAAAAATACGGCATCGGTCTCATTTCTCCGCAGAGTAAATGTAATGGAGGCGAAGGAGTTGACTATAGGTTTTGAAAGATTGGAAGATGTTCTACTGTATCCCTTAGAATGCCACCTTATCTGTATGTACATAATGACAAAGGGATAAAGAAGTAGTGGGCTTCCTGGCTGTATAGGCAGCGATAAATCGTCTGGATGCTGTAACGGAACTCCAGTCTTATTTGGTCAAATTATCTGGTGTCTTGCCAGGCACGTATGTCATCGCACAAATGAAAATACTGCGGCTGAAATACTGCAAAACGTTATATTGTTTTTCAGTCCGTGATGTGATTAATTTTTGTTGTAAAATCGTTTTCTAATGTCAAAGGTTAGGTTTGATATTTTTGTCTGAAATATCGACGATAGCGGAGACGTTTAAGTTTCACTTCAGAGACTTTTGAATGTTATAAGAAAGTTATATTCGTTTTGGATTATCATTATATATGCATTATATAGAATTGTAATTTACGTATAGTTTAATACATCTTTATTAGTTATAATTTAATATATAACCATTTACTTGGGTGGAAAATTATCTGTAATTGCTTTCAGAATGTAATAGAACGCGTTCATCTTAATTTATTTTAGTTTTTTACATCTTGATAGTTTTTTACCTTGATTTGATTCCACAAAATGTAAGTAAAATTGATTGTAACATTTGATAATTAGCATGCAATTAAGTCAAATGTTTCATTTTACGAATCAACTAGGAATTCCTTTACAATTTACGCAAGGATAATTACGTAGTTCAACACCTTTTTTCTTTTTCGTGTATGTCCTTTTTTGTATTGTAAAATAGGAATGCTACTCACGTTTTAGCATAGGTTGCATATACGAAAATTGCACAAAAAAATTCCCATAGTATCACTCGAGTTACATAATCTTTCAAGTATTATCGTTTATGTCTATGTAAGTACCTACCCTGCAAGCCGCCTTTCGGCGTGTGCAAGGGGGTGCATTCACCATGACTTTATTTCCCTAATCGATTACTTTCGCGTATCGTTCGCGAAATTATTTGTGATTGTATAACGTTATATTGCATCCTTGTAAGTTTGAGCGTTATTGAAAGATTTCTCAGCTGATATTTTTTTCTTGTGACGGCCGAATTCCCAGTTACGTCAGCAGATAATTCTACTCGATCACGATACGGCGTTAATTGTTTCAACACACGATAATAAAGAGCACTGACCGAGAAAAGTGACGCAATTCAAACTGAAAGTGATTCCATCGTATTGGAGAGCGGAAATTTTATTTATTTATCACATGCAGCTGAGAAATGCCAATTTGGCCCAGCGATTATGTAAAAGTGTAACAACAGAACAGCAACAAAGAAATGAAATAATTAAAAAGAGAATAATAAAAGAAAGTTGGGGTAGCAATTACAATGACCAGATGCGAGTCAAGCCTAATTTTATAAATTTATTTTAACATAAAGGAAAAGGATCAGCGGAAGGATGAATAGAATTTAGCAAAGAAGAAAGGCGAAAGGAAACCCTTGATAAGTGAGAGTTTTGTAGTAGAGATGTCAAACGGGTAGATCTGTTAGGAACACGATAATTAAGAAGAGAAATTAAGAGAGAACAGTCGGAAAGGGATTCTAGCAGAAAATATTAGAAGGATAAGTTGTTTCATTCGTGTGACAGACATTCTAAGGAAAGAGAAGATAGTTTAGGAATATGAAAGCGTTTTTTCGTTGTGATATTTGGAAATGATTTCTTCCGCGTTCTTTTGATATATCTTATTCATAAATATATTTCTTTCATGATGAAAGTACATTAAACTGTGGCTAATTTCTCTCGGTTGATTGCTTATTTAATTGACCTATTTACGGCGACTTCTTTACGACTCTTAAATGTTATCGGAGCTATCGGTGAAATTATGAAATGTCTCGAGCATTATCTATAAGATTTGATCGATCTGTCTTTGTTATCGTTGGTGGATTCAGAGAAAATGATCGATCTTAGCAGGAAGACAGGTCTTGCTATCGTCCGCTGTGAAATGGTTTCCAGTTCTATATGTTTACGTGCAATAAGACGTAAAAGTTAAATTAATATTTCTCTTACAACATAAAGTACATCGTGCTTAACTTAGAAAGTACTTAAGAAACGAAAATATCTATACTGATTGCTAACAGTAGTAAAAACTTCTGGATTTCCAAGATCTGCAGAGCAATCCTTTCTTTGAGTTTTCTGAAGTTAATTCATTCTGGCGATGATTGGTGCAACTTATTTACATTTGTCTCAACGAAAACGTTTTTAAAAATTCTGAAGTTCATTGGGTTTGTGTTGGTTTTTTACTATTCAAACATCCCCGTCAAGCATGACGGAACTTATTTGATTTAAAAATCTATTATATTCATCTGGTCCTCTTCAGCCAGAAAGTGTCAATAGTAAGTCTAGAATAACTTAATATATTTGTGACCGGCTAATGGTTTGATTGATGCTGGATACATTTCGGATAAATTCGCTCAGAATTAAATGTACGAAGGACTATTTTATCAATTATCATCATGAAATCAACATTTTTGAACTCTTGGCATTTTTCAACTTTTTGCCAATATAATACAATTAGGAAGAAAAAATACCATGATCTTGTAACCGGTAGTTCTTTCAAATTCCAAGCGTATTTTTGTAGGATAAAAATATAGCTAGGCATCGATTATCGGGTTTGGTAAACGCCCCCATCATGTTTGATGAAATAATTATACACATAAAAGAGGAACCGGTAGAATTGTAATTCGGATAATTCGCTCCTGGATAAGGGGGAGTCCTCTGTATCTCTATGGCATATCTAGATGGAACGATTAACCTTTACTGATTGATCGTGCTCGACTCTTTGCACACGCCTGGTGTGTTAATAGGTTTTCGCCATTCTCAAGTACACCGAAAAAATGCGACAGTTTGTACAATCGAGGCTAGCGATCAGATCCCACCAGTTGCTTTGCATACGAAAAGAGAAGCTCGAAAAAAATCTTCTCTTCTTTTGTCAGACGAGTGATCACCTCTTCCTTTCGGATGTTCTGCTCCTCCAGATTATGTATTATTTATAGGTTCTTGAATTTTTAAGCGTCATCGTTTGAGGTAATCTGGAAGGGAAGGACCGCCCCCGTGACCCAGATGTCATGGCGTTGGTGTGGGCCATTCTTTCCGGATGTTCGAATTGGGCTGACGCTCGTAATCTGGTTTGGCGCCTCCGAAATTCGAGGATGAGGTGGAAAATAAAATGGTATCGATCAGTTATGGAGTTTTGCACGGCTTCTGATCTCGCGGAATGGGTCTTTGGGGTTTATTCTCAAACATCCGCTCGAAATGTTGGTTATAAGAATCCCATTTATAGCTCTAGCATAAGCATATGGCACTCCGATGCGCATTGCGGAAAGGAAAGTTGTTTTGGATCGAGTTTTTGCGCAAGTGTCGATGTCTCTTGCAATCGAGACTTGGCAATCCCAGCTATAGCTCTCGCATAAGCACTTGGCACCCCGGTGCGCAGTGCAGAGATATCCTCCCAAACAGAATTCGTAAGATTTGCAAGTTCCAGAAGCTTTCGCGAGGACCCTTTCCCGCTATTTTATAGGGGCTGTATTAATTTCTGTTGCGAAGAAACGCTCTCGTGAAATGCTTCCTTAGTTCAAGCAGTTCAGATATAAATTGTAAATTAACATTAATTGACGATTTCTAACTGTGAATTACTATAGGATTGTTTATAGGTTGATTTGCAGAACACCGTTGTTGGTTTTTTTATTTTGGTACTTGACATAGTAACATATATACTCTCAGTAATGGTGTTGCAGTATTCCTGCCATATGATTTCCTGTTATTATCTGACATTATTTAACTGTGATTGTAAATGCAGATTTTGATATTAGCTATCAGAGCTCCTTTATTCCATAGTTAATAAAACACGATATTCCTTTGGAAAGATGTTTTTACCCATTTCACGGTGGGGAGTCGTTTCCGCTAGCGATTTAACATCTTCTCTTCTTTCGATTTCAGGGAGGAAACAATGCTGGTCACACTGTGGTGGTGGACGGAAAGGAATTTGACTTCCATTTGCTACCTTCCGGATTACTCAACCCAGACTGCACTTCTGTTATCGGTGAGTCGACTTCCTTCGAATCAATAGCATCTTGCATAGCTAAGGAGTCACTTGATGCATTTCGTTGCCACGGTTATTTCGCAAGCTGCAATTGGACAATAATCTTTTACGTTAGAATTTTGAAAACAAGCTCCAAAACGCCGTAGTTGGTAAGCAAACCAACCGTCAGGGAATTCCAACAAGCGGGGGTTAGGGTTCTGCATGGCAGCGGCATGCTTGGTTATTATTTTCAGTACGAATCTCAGCAACTACGTCACCTTTTTCAGGAGAGAACTGTTTATTCTCTGTAGTGCGGCTGTACAGTTCTCATTTCTCTCAAGAATATGGTAACCTAACCCTTTTCGTATTGTGAGACCCTTAAGAATGGAAGCTTGGTTTCCGAAATGCGCACAGGGCGATTCCCAGAAATCGGTTAAGATAATAGATTAGAATTTAGGTAGCGATTACTTGATAAATTCAGAGAAAGTACATTTTGGAAGACGTAATTGGTATTATGCGACCCCCCTGCTACTTCGGCCGATTCGACAACGAGCGTAAAATAAGACAGATGCGAGGATAAGTCGTTTTAGGGGCTCTTCCGGGAAGGATACGCGAATACAATAAGCTAAAGAGGTAAGTCGAACGCTTGGTGTTCACACCTCTGCCACACGCCGAAAGGCGGCTTGCAGGGTATTTATGTAGATGTTAACGATGTTCATTTATAATGAATGTTCGATTTCGGATGAGAGGAACGTCTGCAATTTTTTTATATTTTTGAAGTATTTTTTGAAGTCGATTGCAGAATACATCTCCCGATTAGAAATGGTTTCCAGACTTATCTAGTTCAGAAATATCTGAATGTGACAATGTTCCTGCTGAATAAATATCCCGACGCGAATTATAACCTCGAGAATCATCTAATCGAGGTTAGACTTTCCGCACGTGCAAAGATGTTTATCGCTTTTATTCCAGAGTTGTTTAAGGCGATCCTTTCGAAACGGAGGATGATTCTCGACCAAATGTCAATTGCCACATTCGAGCGATTCCCTTCTTGGCAACTTCACAAATGAAACGAGTTTTCATTGCTTCTTTTGTTTTAGGCTTTCAGCCTGTTTGTTTTCTTCACGTACCGTAGTACATCCATCATTCCCCACACATACCGCTTGCATTATTCTCTCTTCATGTATTCATCTTTCTGTTATCGTCTCGTCAGTTAATGTCTTTATTCAAATCAAAAGACTTGGCCTTTTCTTTGGAAGGAAAAAGCGAGAGATTTAGACATCTTACATCTAACCCTTTGTCATTTGGCTTCAGAAATGTGTAGAATAAAACAAGGAAATAAAGAAAGGAAGGAGGAAACAACTGTGTGGGTTAGGAAACCTACTTTAAAATTCCTCTACTGGAAAATACCCGCAAGGAAGGGGGTGTGAAAACCTGCGAAAACTATTAGCAAAGGGCGGATTTATAATTAGGCGCTAGCTGAGGGCCTCATTCCTATGGGGGCCTCAATAAGATTGTACCTATGAACCCTCAACAACGTACAAGAAATTGTTATTATCTTTCGTTTCAAGAAAGAATTTTATACTAGTTGAGTAAGTCTGCATAATATTTTAAAAGAATATATTACACTGTTTAAACCACTAAAAAGTCCATCCATCATTCATTGTAATTTATATAAATAATATGTATGGTAATTCAAAGCTTGTTTATTTATTCTTGCCGTAATTGCGACGGAAGTTTTACTAGTAACTCCTAGTGGGGGGCCTCAATCTGATATTTGCGTCTGATAGCATAAATCCACCCCTGATTAGCAATGTATGAATTTTAATTCCAAGGGGAACTATTTTTCGTGACTTGAATAGAAATATTAACCTATGAACCACGTATAAACAACATACGAGTATGACGGGTATATAGCAGCAGATAGATTAGATACTGGATACCGTTAATATAAACGATACAATAAAATCTTCTGAATTACATAAAAAATACCCGTATAAAAACCATGAATACTCCGATACAGTTATTTACGTGCTAGCACGTTTAGCGAATAAACATCTATCTCACAAAAAATATTAACGTTCTCGCTCAAGTCAAATCTACCTTACAAAGTGGACCAATGAGTCGGTGTTACAGAATAATTGGATTATAAGAAGAAAATATACGACATACATTGACGCGTACGACATTTAGGAGTTGTGATACATGGGTTGGTATCCGATAGTGACGTCACATTCATCTCTCGTTGTTCCTCTCACCAAAATAGGCCATCGCTATCTTGCGGAGGTGGAATAAAAATCCATAATCTGAAGGTAAAAAATGTACCCAGCGAGAACATGGAACCCCCTTGCAAACAGAGATCTTTCCTGATTATCGAAATTAACATTTCACCGTTGCCTCTATATAGTTAGTTCAGTGGTACCTTCGCTAACGATGTCCTTAGTTAACGACGTATGGTAGTGATATATTGTCTCGGGTAACGACACGGGCTTTGGCTTACGACGCCTTTACATTTACATTTACATTTGAACCCTGCAAACCGCTAGAGCGCATGGCAGGGGGTGTAAAACACCGATATACCTATCTAACCTGCACTACTGTTCGCTTCTCTAATACATCGCGGAAAGAATGACCAAAAATAACTAACCGTCCTGGCAACTATTCTCTGTAACGCATCTTCGTTTTGACCCGAAGATCACGTTCGGTACTAACTGGGATGGTAATATCAACAATCCGTCTATCTTCACCTTCTGGTGAAGATAGACGGATAAAAACTTCTTTTATGACTATTCATTTTATCAGTGATAATTCTTTGTAGTAAATATACTTTGAAAAATCATAGGACCATATTTCATGACATTTAAATTAGTTTTATCAGTATGGTTCTGGAAAATTGAACCTCGGATAACGACGGTTTTGGTTTACGACGGAAATCTTGTTACGGATTACGGACGTTAACCGAAGTACCACTTTATTTAAGCGCCTCGATGATAAGTGATTCTAAGGCTTTTCCACTTTTCTGTACGAATAGTGAAGGAAATCGTACTCTGCTTATCACGCTTTAATTACCTCGCTTGTCGCCTATATCGACCCTGGCTCTAGCCATTGAATAAATCGAGTGGTTGGGATATTGGGATTGGGATAGTATAAGGCACGTGCTTGTTGAACGAACTTCCACTTAAATTAATTTTTCGGGGGAGAAATTTTGCGCAGATATAAATACATTTACGGGCGTGTGCAAATAGTGTATCTTTTCATTTTCTGGGTTAAAGAGGTCCATGAATCACATTTTAAGATCCACAATGGATACTTCCGGTATCGCGTGGAGATTGGTCGCAGCCATTAGCTCTATAAATAATTTATATCGACGGACTTAGATTCGTAGCCTTAAAATAACGGCTACTTGTGTGCTAAATTAGAGTGCGGAGAAAAGCTAATTTATTTTAAAAATATCCCCTAGAGGGCCATTGTTAGAATTATCTATGAATCAGCTGCAAATTTTCCTGTTTACCAATTTTCATCCTCGTTCTTGAACTTGAAAAGTGGTACCGAAGTCTCATAGTATGTTAAGCAGTGGGTCAAGTAGAAATTAAAAAAGCGAAAAGAACAATTCTGCTACGTTTCAGATATGGTTGCTGATAGAAAAACGAATTTTGGAATTGCAATCCGAAAAAATTTGATATATTTTCTGGTAAAAATCTTTCTAATAATCGCAAGTGCTGAGTAAAGGTAAGAGATAAAATATTCAAAGCCTTTTTGGCTTCGCTCTTTATGCCAATTACCTAACTAACTACGCCAATTTTTCTCTATTTATTTTACTGCTATATGCAGTATATTTTTAGTGCGTTTTCGGTCAGCGAGTTGAAATTTCTATCCAGATAATTTTTAAAACGGCGCGCTTACACAAAATTCTTAGTTAGTTAGTACTGTTGAAAAATCGGGAGTAGATTATCGCAAACCAACTGCGGACCCTCTTAAAGTAACCCAAGATCCCCCTGGGGCCTGCGAGATTTCTCTAGAAAATCATTGGATTGGAAATAAGTTCCTGGAAGATAATAATAATGACTTTATTAAGCTAATTTTAGTCTTTAGTAGGTGTAGACGGAGGTCGAACCTTCCTATTGCCCATCCAAACTGCTCGATAAGAAAAATAGATCGATAAATCTTTTGGCGTAGAAGCGACTTCATTAGGGCATATTTTTATATTTGTATACACACACATAGCTGAAGAAAATTGACTATTAGTAGGTATTGATTAACAGCGTTTATGTTGAAGAATCTGGTGCTTTCCTGGCGTATTATGTGAATAAATTCTTCGCGGGCTCTCCACCAGGTCAGGTAGCTTGTGGCCGACGTTTCGAAGGCAAACTCTGCCATTGTCTTCAGTTCGAAACGTCGGCCACAAGCTACCTGACCTGGTGGAGAGCCCGCGAAGAATTTATTCAGCGTTTATGTTGATTTTATTTGTTTAGATTATAATAATGATGAATTTAGATTGAGTGCCTTCCCATCCAGAACAGCTGGCCTACTATGCTTACTGATGTATAAGCATTGAAAAGATACGTGATCCGGATCTCCGTAACGAGTAAGGCTTGACGCTTCTTCATTAGAGTTTTGCATTGTGGGCGTGAAACTTAGACCTAAAAGGAGCTCTTTGAATGGTTCGAGGACCTAGAGAATTTGGTTGGAATGGATATGGTATAATAGAAAAAGTAATGGTTAAGAAATAAACAAGAACATTGAGAGAGAAGAAAGGGTTTTGTACTAAGAAATGAAACTGGCTGATTAAAAAGGTTTTGAATATTGGTTAAATTGGGATTACTAAAGAAACTACTGAATGTAAGATGGAAGGGGGAAAAAAGGACAAGAGTCATTGAATTTAGATTATTTATTTATTTATATAAAATTAACCCATAAACAACACAAGGCCTTTACAATGGATTAAAAACAATTAACCATGTAAAAATGTACAACTTAAAAAGAAATAAATAAAAATCATAAAAAGACAAATGAAAAAATAAAGAATAAAACTAATAATACAACTAAAATTATAAATAAAAGTACAGATTACAATATAAGTCGTACGTGAGGGAAAAATCATACAAATGGATCTAATGAAGGAGAATGAGATAGTATACTGTTGTACTGATGTGGCAAGCGGTACATAAAGGATCGCTTAGTGATGGGAAGTCAGGTAAGGAGGTGTAGAACAAAAAGGAAAACAGGAAAAGGAGGTGTAGGACAATGAAATAAAGAGTTAAACGTAGTTGAACGGGAATGGACACGGAGGTAAAGAATGGAAATCAAATCATTAATTCTGTATTTACCTTTTGATTTACACCCCGCGATCTGCCTGTCGTGTTTGGCAGAGGGTGTATACCTTACCCAATATACCCTGTTGGCTTCTCAGATGCTCTGCGGAAAGAACGACCAGAGGTATCTGTTTTAGCGATTAATTTTAAAGCTTTGACTATTCCTCTTGGAGATCGCGCTTGTTTATTGGGACTACAATGTTTGCAATTTTGTTTAAGATTTCTGAACCGATGTATTCTTCGCAATGCTTCCGCCACAACCTGCACCTGTGTCCTGGTGAGAGGATCCTGGCGAGACTCATGAAATAATCATGAGATTCTTACTCAGATGTCGTTTCAGAATTCACGCCCATCTACCTCTCGTTTTTGCCGATATTCCCAACCGAAAATTAGATTTGGCCTTTCAGCTATCGGACCTGCTGTCTGCCATGGGCTACGAGGAACCTTGGGTCGACCTTGGATGCTTTCTGAAAAATCGCAAAAGCGAACGCACGAATTTCATCCTTGGAGAAATCGATTCAGGCTCATCTCTACTTAAGCATACAAGCGATCCCGTCATCTATTGAAAACGGGGTACAAAGGCTTGCTTCCTCCTATTTTTAGAGCAGAAGGTGATCCGTTTCTAAAAAAGGCAGCGTTTCCTTTTATAATTTCGTTAGTTTTATTGCTATCATTACGTTAATGAGTGGATGCATAGTTCAGTACAGTGCTTCATAGTTATTATTATTTGCGTAGAGTTATTTGATATATGGTTGTATGAGAAGGTATCTACAATTGCTTGGTAATTTGGGAATTCAAGGTGAGTCTGAAAGGAGTATGCCACATTGTATAGTTGGGGAGATAAATGCCTGAATGAGTTAGAGCACGGTATCGAAGAGAATTGTGAGATAAAAGAACACGATGTCAATAAGAATGTGATGACCGTGTAAGCGGTGACACATGAGTCGTAATCGACCTAGAAGCTTGTTGATAATGTACGAAAGAGAATGGACGTGGAATGGACTCCTTCCCACGTCAGTCAGGCAGCTTGCAGGGTACATATGTACTCGTAGATATAGACGCATGTACGTTATTTGATTAATAACAGGCTATGCTTGTAACGAAGTTTGAGTTGTCTTAATTTTGAAGGATTTTCAGAGATAGGGAAGTGTTTATATTAGACAAAGCTGTTTACTTGCTTCCTTTTAAATGAATAAGCGAGCTTGTTACGCATTTATAAATTAATTCCATAGATTCACGATGGTTGACTTCTGTTATTGATGTAATCAATTCTCTTAAGCTTATGTGAGGTGAATTGTGGTCACCAAGCAGACGGGCTATGAAAAAGCATTATTACTCAAAACGTAGTTACACTTGAGCAAAATTCTCGCGATATTTAATCAATAAAAAGGATCTGGTGATAAGGATGATAACAGTGCTAATGGAATACGCTTTCGTTGGTGCATATTCTTTGAATTCGCTCACTTTTATGTTTCATATTTCCTTTTTTTCATAAGAACTATCGGTAAAAATGACTTTCGCGAATAATTTTTTTCGAGTAACTAGATACGAAAATAGCTACGTTACGTGATTAGGGTTTTTCGGTTTTTTGGAAGATCGGGAACCTGTTGGAAATTTAACGGTTCAAGCTTTATATCCTCTGAGAAACCATCTGATCCTACATTTATTTTTTCCCTCTCGTTAACTCTCCTCCTTAGTTGGAAATTTGCCTTGGAGATTTCTGTTTTTCGTTACCTTTGAACGTCTTCAAGTAGATCATGTTTGCACAAATTACAAGTAGAGAAGAGCGACATGAGTGCGATCAAAATGATCGCGGGCCGTTGATGGAGCATTTTTGGACAGCTCTTATATTTATAATCTACAAAGAATAATATAAAATTACGAATAAATAACCAATTGGTTACATTGTATATTTCAGTTCCAGTTTTTCCCGATTAGAAGTTCACTGAGAGGTTGATATTAATTTAAAATCATGTTCAAAGAAACTATTTTAAGTATTTTATTTGTCTACTTTTAAATGATAACCAATTAAAGCTAATAAGTAATTTCACAAACCCTAACGTAGATCATTTTCGATTGAAAAGCATATACTACGATTCGTTAAGCTTTACGAATCCTAATGTATGCTTTATAAGCTTTACATCCTCTGATGAAGGACGCACTCGTTTCAACCGACCTTTCAGTTATTCGCCGAGTCAGTATATTTGAAGCCGGTTCATCTACATCTTCATAAATACCCTGCAAGCCGCCTTCCGGCGTGTGGCAGGGGGGGGGGGGGGGGTAATCGAAAGTCTGCAACATATCAAACGAAAATGGAAGCCACGTCGAGAAAATGGTTTGCGTTGGTTCTTGAGTAGGTGCCATGGCGATTTCGACGTCATCTGTGAGAATGGAGAAAGTAAACACGCTGGTCATTTAATTATATCCTCAGACTCTGCCGCCGTAGCTCAGTGCTCTTTTGTTCGAGCACGCGCGCCTCGATTTGTAATCTGTGGGCCAATGGGATGGAAGTTGCGCCAAACGCGCCCCCATCGTATATTTATAGTTTGCTGCCTCGCCTCGTGATTGTCCCGAAAAGTGACGCAGGGTTATGTAGCGATAGATCCGTCGGAGTTTGTCTCGAGAATTATGCGAGAGGAAGTGAGGAAATGGGATGGGATGATCGGAAAATGGCGCGAACTCATTACTCCGCGTAATGGACAATTTCGCGCCAAGAATATACTGGCTCGTCTCATTGTTAACGATGCATAGTTAGGTTATTATTATCATTACATTATTTGCAGCCTATCATTAAATATTAATTTTTTCCTTCAATATATGGTAGTCCTTCCGTAAGAAATACAATTTGTCCTCTAATAATATTTCTTTTATCGCTAATGGTTTATTTGTTGAAGTTTTATCTAAACCTAATATTTCTCCTATTCATTGACCACAATGAAATATTTTTATAACTCTCTGCCTGTATCTTTATCTCTGCCAACTATGTTCAACATCTTTCATGTTATCATAACATTCTAATTCCTTTTGCGTGTTTTATATATAAGAGGAGCAAAGAGGTGGTGCTTGGTCTAGGTTATATGATTGAGGAGAAAGAGCAGGCCAATGTGGGCAGATTTCTTAAAATCTTTTCTTTGATAATCAAATTTTCTGAAACTAATTTAGTAAAACCTGCTTCAGACACTTTTCGGGGGACCAAGTGAAGACTGTGCTAGGAGCAGGATAGCATTTCAATGAGGATGTGACAACTTTTTTATTTCTTGTGCATTGGAAAACTCAAAGGATGGCTTTTTGGCTCTTTAATTTTGAAATTAGTGCTTTGCACCTTAAAACTAAAAGGTTACTTCTTTAGTTCACTTTATGTGGCAAGATCTAGATAAGGTATCTAGAGAGTCTGCGAGATATTGTTGTGTAATCCTAGTTGCCTTCTCTTCATATGTTTAGGGAATGGTCTGCTTTGGACAAAGAGAGTGCCTTCCTTTGTTTCTTAATTTTGGTTTTTTATCACGCGAAAAGGAGACAATTTTTATGAGATAGAGAATTAGGAGAGAATAGTGAATATTTTGACAGTAGATAGGTGAGAGGCCAAAATCTGTTTAAAACAGTGCTCAGTAGCTCACCAAAAACTGCACTGCCATTCTCGTTTATTCTATATGTTTAAAATTTTGAAATTGAAATTCATGAAAGGAAACACACTCAACTATCATTTTAATCTAATGGAAGAGGAGACTTTAAAGTCTCAATTTTGCCCAAAATAAAGACGTTATTTATTTTATTTATTTAATGTTCTGACGAAGGATGGGAAAAACCTTACTCTATCTCAGAGATAGAATCAGCATTGACAAAGTTATGGAGATATTTCTTTTTTTTTTCATTTTCTTAATTTAGATATAATTTTCATCCAGAATTAGTCAAAAGACACCCCTTAGTAGATGAGGCAGAAGTGGAGAGAGGAGAACAACAGTATAAATATGTTGTAAGGTTTGGTTTATGAAATGAGGCGAAGGATAGGATATAGCAGGTTGCAGTGTATCTGGGGACAGGAAGAATATGCGTTATAAGTGGTTAGGAGAGCGTATTAAGCAGTATTTTTACCATGTGTTTTGTGTGAAAGGGACTGGGACCTAGAAAAAACAGCACATTATGCAGGATTCTATATTAAGCAGGAGCTTTTTCGACAGGTTTCCTGTACTTTGAATGTGTGATTTTTCAAATAATAAATTATTCATGAACTAGGGTGAAGTGTATCTTTACTGAAGTGACTTACTAAATTTTCAAATGTTTGTGCCATACCAAATCACTTGCTGATGGCTGTTGCATTTCTTCAGACATCAGTTATTTGAAATTGCATGTCTTTGAATTATATGATGCTTTAAAAGTATAAGAAGCTAACTGCAAGTAAAATATACAAAGTTTATATCTTATTTATAGTAGTAAACACTTTTGGATATTGTACAATGTTTAATGAAATAGCTGTTGTCAAGGGACTTCAAATGGATACCTTCTTGATCTCCTGATGAACACTAGTTGACAACTCAAACTCTTTTCTTATCTTTAACAATAAGATACATGTTTAAGGAAGCATAAGTAATTTGGTTCTTTGAAAAGTTGTGTGTCAATGAAAACTATACAAAAGAGATGGAAAAACTTTTCCATGCTTCAGAAACTGTTGATATTTTATCTTCTTTGATTCAGGATTTCCACATACATGTGGAAATCCTGAATCATGTATGTAATTATTGAATTAAGGCTGTTGAATTTTCTGGTTGGCATAACAGCTTCACATTCAGATAATACAAATGAGGATGATCAAATATTTTTCCGGTAATGGGGCAGCTTAGGTTTCATTTAAGACCCTCTGTTTCTAGAATATTTTAAACCTGGAATTAAACATTTTTGGAAAATTTAGTAAATAGTTGTAAAGCCAAATTTTCACTTTCACATCAGTGTAATGCATCTATAAACTATAAGTTGTAAACTATAACTGTAATAAGCAAGTTGAGATCAGATTTACTGTTTGTACTGTATGTCTTAAGGCAATTTTTTAATGTATGTCTGTCCTATATCTGTGTTGCAAGCCGCCTACTATGCCTTCTTTCATTCCTGGTTACTATATTGTATAGTGTGTTATGGTGGTGCTTATCATTGTAATATACATAATGTGCATAAAAGTTATTCAAAATAAAGTAATGATGCACTCTTCAAGAATGGAGTCATATTTTCCACTATACAATAAGTTAAAAATTCTATTACTCTGGTATCTATTTGTATACAAGATATTGTTAGTGTTTTATAACCATGGCAGACATGTTAATAGGCCTTGTTTGTTTGTTTATAATTTAAGAATTCTTTTGAAATCCTCAGACCATGAAATGTACATGTATATAATCAGCTCTATTCTTATGTTGCATCTGAGTTGTTCTCTGTACTCCCAAAAATATTTCTTCTTTACCCAACGAAAAGGTATTTATTGCAAAAGGATATAGGTTACCTGAAGTAACTTTATTCTTTTTTTCTTTACTTTCTAAATTTTTATTGTACTTCTCTCTGTATTTTGTCTGTAAATTTTCTGTTCCCATAAGCAATTTTTAGAAACATCTTCTTTTTATATATGTGCCTAAAAACACATCCCTATTTTTATTCAAAACGATGGCAACCCCTATAATAGGCTTTCTTCAGAGTTGCCTAATTTCACTACTTGTTTTTTGTTTTCTTCTTATGCATGTATCTTTACAAAAAGGGAAATAAATATGTTGTTATTATTATTATTACTGTCTTGAAGAGTCTTAGTGGAAAATTTTCTGTGCAGACCGAGCAAGATTAACATATTATTAATATTTCTTGTGCAGGTAATGGTGTTGTGGTGCACATTCCAGGACTTCTTGATGAACTTCGTCAGAATGAGAAAAAAGGATTGACAGAATGGGAAAAGCGTTTGATAATTTCAGATCGTTCGCATCTAGTATTCGACTTTCATCAGGTAAGTTACTTATAAACTATAGCTCTCTCCATGCACTGTAAGTATCTCCTTTTATCCCTATCCCATGTATGTGAATGTCTGTTTCTGTCATCTGACTCAGTTATTTTGATTTATTGCTTTAAAAGTATTCAAGATATCATGAATGTCTTGTTTAAGGGTGTAGACCAGTGGTTACCAACCTTTGTACTCTAGTTAACAGTACAAACTCCTTACCCCCCTACTGAAGATCCTTATCATTTACTGCTTACAGAAATAATTACTGGAAAGATGATTTATTATAATACAGTGGTACCTTGGTAATGACAGCAATCTGTTCCAAGATAGTCACCGTTATTCAAAACTGTCATTATCCAAGGGGCAATTTTCCACAACCGTACTGTATGTCAAATATACAGATAAAACTCTCTTATCATTAAAATATGGCATGTATAATTTATTCTATTATATTTGCTACAAAAAATTATTAATAATAAAATAATTAGTCACAAAAGAAGTTTCTAATTGTCAATCTTCACAAAACACTTAAACCAAAAACTGTCATTACCCAAGACGTTTTTTGACCACAGTCACTTCTCATTAACTAAGGCCATCATTAACTAAGGTA
>KZ309117.1:4901-39016 GCA_000376725.2 Ladona fulva | reverse complement strand
GCATAAGATAACGGGGCAGAAATATATACCCGTTCGATTTTTTAGTAAACCGCTGTACTTGTAAATAGTAATAATTATTAAAATGGATGTAATTGGGGTAAACCTGTTTCCATTATAGAAATTATTATTATTATTATTATTATTCCCTTAATTTACAGTGTTTATCATTTAATTTTACATTTATGAATTATTTTTCTAATCGTGATTAATATAAATATAACCTGTTGACGTACCTTAATTTGGTACAAAGGATACAAGGAATAGTAATGCATAATATGTAGCAAACTACTGTCCAAAATCAACCTCAGATATCACTTGGCTTACTTTGATAAACGAGGCTGTGAGAACCCATTCATGTTTATATAAACAAGTCATATTGTAGTGAAATTCTAACAGAAGAGATGTGATCACAGTTGAGAAAATGGATAAAACTATGCTGAATAAGGTTTGTGACAGATTAATAAAAAAATAAAAGATCTTAGGGAAAAGAATCTACATCTACATCAATACCCTACAAGATGCCTCTCGGCATCCCGACTTCCTTATTAATGCCCGCTAATTTTAATTTGTAAATTAATTTGTAGTGAGGAACTCTGTTGAAGGCCTTTTTGAAATCTAGGAAAATAGCGTCCACCTGCTTTTTACTCTCGGCCATGCTGGTTCTTAATGATGAACAATGAAGAGAGAAAAGTCTCTGATTGTCAGCCGTGAACCACCTATCACCCCACACCCTAAGCAGCCTAGAAACCTGTGGCTAGATCCTTTACCAACTCCACCACCAGAGCAGATAATAAGAAACACAATCAAGTTGTTATTGAAATGGGATGGGATTTTTTTAAACAATTATATCTCCTAACCAGATGGAGAGAACCCTTTGTAAAAAAATATGGTATCACTTAATTTTGATTAACTATCACCCAAATCTAGTCTTGTTCCAAGGTGTAAAACATCCAAAGTATAAGTGCTTGTCAAAATCAACTGTATTACACCAACTATCTGCCATTTTGGATTTAGAGAAAGCTTAAAGTCAAATGTCATGTTTGCTATATCTGATATTTAATTAGTCATTTTGCCATCACAACTTTGCTCTTAGAAAGTTATGGCTTCAATGTTATATCTTACCAATATTGTTACTGGTTCATTTATTAATGATGTGCATTTTTTCCTGTGGTTTCCTAACCATACTTGTTCAACTCTCTGTGTTGACCTTTAATAGGAGATTGGCAGCACCCTGCAGACAAGAGGTTCTGAATTTGGGGTCACAACCAAGAGAATGCGACGTTGTGGTTGGTTAGACATACCTGTTCTGCAGTATACAACCAAAGTTAATGGTTACTCAGGGTAAGAGTAACTTTTGCTCACTTTTTTGACTGATAATTCTATTCGTGAGCTCTTTGGTCAAGATTGTACAGCTAATGAATACTTTGTTACTATTGCAAATTATGTCTTAATGGAACTATTTTGTTGAGAATGTGAAGTTTGTATATAGACCAAATTTGATTTTTATGTACTACCCTTATGCAAACATACACATCTACTTTCTTAGTCTGAATATGTACACCGTTAGTCTACATTTCTCTCACTTGCTCAGTGGCTGCTGTCATTAATCAAGCTGCTTAACCTGCCTTCAAAAAAATACCAAGAAAAGTACATACAACAAGTAAACACTATACATTTAGAACACAAACAGCTGCAGTACACAATTGTACTTTTTAGTTCAATGGAAACAAAATCTGACAACATTTATTGTTTTAATTTAGATTGATTGTGTTTTGTTTTCGTTGATCTAAATATGAAAAAGTTCCACCAATATATCAACATAATTAAATAATTATTAACTCTATCATATATTGTGCAAAAATTAACGTAGATTTTCTGAATAACCTCTTAGTAGAGGAAGCACTTATAAAATAAATTTTTAACTACTTTTGTCCACTGATTAGTTATCATGGTGTGATATTTTTCTTTCAGCATTGCCCTGACTAAGCTGGATATTCTGGATACACTGAAGGAAATCAAAATTGGAGTGGCCTACAAGGAGAATGGAAAGATTTTGAAAGACTTCCCTGCAAACTCATCTAAATTGGCAGCTGTAGAGGTACATCTAATTCCATTGCTTATTTTTTATAATTTCCCTGAACAAACTCGAGGCCCAAGCAGTTGATTCTAATCTTTCCATCAATAAATAGTGGTCTCTGGTTAATGACCATGGTAGTCATGATGCAGATCCAACATCATAAAAGACAGGAAGGTATCCAAATTATGAGGAAATGTTATATCTTTCTTTGAATCTATTACTCTTGCAAAATCACTCTTTTGATTATGTTTAGAATCATCTTTTCATGAAGAATGACATAATAGGTCATAAGGAAAATAGGTTGACTTGGACTACACTAAGGATGCATGGAGGGATTCTGTAGAAGCAATTTCAGTATTTACTGCTGTATTGTATTCTGTTTAGTTTTTAGTTGGTAAACATGTTATATTATTGGATTGACTATTAACGTCCTGTGTAAAGGTTAGGAATTAGAAGGGCGTATCTGAGGATAAGTCAGCTTGGAGAATCAACAATCCATTACTTTTTCCTTGGACCTCTTTTCCAATTATCTCCAATTCCTAGGATTGTTGCTGCTTTCCAGTTTGTTTAAAGAGTTCTAAATACCTAGAAGCATTGTCAGTGAATCATCCTTGTTTGCCAATTTGGTTCTTACCTGGCAAAGAATCTTTAGAAACTCTTGTCTGGTTCTCAGCTGGTTAATATAGGTAGTCTCTGCCAAAGGTTTGTTTACTCCTCAGCCACTTTTTGAGTGTAAATCAGACACTCTGAAGATTGCTGTAGTTTTCATCTTATGCAGCTGAGAACCGAAACATTTCAGTGAGTCATTGTTTCACTTGTCCAAACGGTTGGATTTATTTTCCATAGCCACCCTCAAATACTTTTTTACTTACTAATGTTACTGTTTATAAATGATTTAACTATCTGTTAATCCATAGACAGCTGGCAGAATATTTTTTCTTCTTTGCCTGCACTTTCTCTACATGAAAAAAACAAGGGAACCTTTACCTTTCTGTCAAACGGATCTTAATGATACAGTAAAGGATAGGTTCTTTGGTAAAAAATAAGGAATAATATGTTCCATTTTTAACGAACACTTCCTAGTTTTGCAGCAAAACAAGTTTAAAATTCAGCCAAAATTTATCAATTTCAAACTTCAAATAAGTGCTAATATATTGGGCCAAAAAAACAGCAACAGCTGTGGTGTAGTGGTTAGCTTGTGAGTCAGCAAAGTTGTAGAATGTGAGTTTGATACCAATGTAATGATTTTTCATCTTCATTTTTTCTTCTGCAATTTTATTTGCTTTTTTGAACATTTTATCAATTTAATATTACATTCAGGATCAAATCTTTGGCATTTTTACACTTGATCTATTTTAAAATAAAATTTCCCTCAGCTTTCATCCTCTAAGTGTACTGTTAGCTGTGGTCATTCAAAAATGTGAAAATGATTCTAAATAGCCATGTACAAAAATTTGCAATAATATGCAATGAAAACACCACCTTCAATGAATAATTATTCTACCAGAAATATTATAATTTTCAGCTAAAAGTAAATCAAGTTAAAGTATATTTTCAGTACAAATTAAACCATGATAAATTGATGTGATACACAGATGTTGTTTTCCTGTTTTTTTTTTCAAGGGAATATTTGTAATATATTTGCTGCAACTAATTTGTTGTTATCTTGATTGAGATAGTGTACCTCTTCTGAGCTGAAATGTATTATTCTTAGAGGTATCATTCGTGGATAGTTGTGATATCTCATTTGATTATGTACATGTTTCCTAAGAGTGTGATGTAACTTTGATAAGACATTGAAGTAAAGCAGATTTTCCTCAACTAACTGTTAAGGGAAACATTAAAACAGTATGTTCATTTCCCCACTGCTATTCAGTGTAATCATGAAGTAAAACTGCATGGTTTTTTGTCTGATAACATTTATGTTTATAATTATAGGTGGAGTACATAACATTGCCAGGGTGGCAGACAAACATTGAAGGTATCCGAGAGTACAATGAACTTCCTAAAGAGGCTAAGGATTATGTCGAGAGGATAGAGGAGTATCTTGAAGTGCCTGGTAAGAATACAAAAAAAAATTATATATTATAGGGAACCATAAGCATCAATTATTTTATGATTTTCTCATAGATATCCTGTCAAGTTATGATTGGTTCATGATGTTTAGAAGAGTAACATATGATCACTATTTTCTAGGTTTTATGGTAGATATCTTGATTTTTCATTAACTTTCTGCTTTGCTATTTTAATTGTTTTGCTTTAACCAAAACTCTGTTATTGGTTGTGATATTCTTTTTGTCTTTTACTGGATTATCATCATTAAGAATTAGCAATCATGAGATTATAGAGTGAAATCTTGATCAAGTATTCTTTAGCAGGCAAAGGGAAATTGAGTTTAAACTCTGAAATGGAGATACGAGTGTAAGGTGAAAATTACTCGGCCTGACACAGAGATGGCGTTCCAATCAGCAAAAATTTATGATCCATACCTGGGCACATGTGTCATTAGTTCATAAGACAAGTTTCAACTTATTCTCACTAGTAGTTTGTTTACACGTATTGTTGTAGTAGACGTCGGAAACCATCGAAAAGGTGCATGATATTGTGTTGGATGATAGGCGAGTGAGATAGCTGAGGCTGTGGGGATATTGGAAGAAAGGGTGTGAAACATCTTGCACAAAGAATTGGGGATGCAAAAACTCTGTGCAAGGTGGGTGCCACATTTGCTGAATGCCGATCAAAAGAAAATGCTCAAACAATTTTCGCAGCAATGTTTGGACCGATTCAAGAGGGCACCGACCGATTTTGTGCAGCGATTTGTCACCATGGATGAGACATGGGTCCACCACTACATGCCAGAAACGAAACAGCAGTCGAAGCAGTGGGTGGAAGCCTGTGGTTCAGCGCCAAAGAAAGCGAAGTCGATCACATCTGCCGGAAAGGTCATGGTCAGTGTGTTTTGGGATGCGAAAGGGATCCTGTTAATTGATTACCTTGAAAAAGGCAGAACAATTACAGGTGAATATTGCTCCAACCTTCTTGACCAGCTGGATGCCAAAATTCGCAAGAAGAGGCCTAGCTTGAAGAAGAAAAAAAATCATCTTTCACCAGGACAACGCACCTGCTCACAAAGGTGCGTTGGCGATAAGAAAACTACGGGATTTGGGGTACGATTTACTCGGCCATCCCCCCTGTTCTCCTGATTTAGCACCCTCAGACTTCCATCTGTTCCCGAACTTGAAGAAATTTTTTCTGGGAAGCGCTTCGCTTCCAATGAAGACATTGAGAGGGCCGTAGATGGATATTTTCACACAAATGAAAGACGTCTACTGCAACAATACGTATAAACAAACTACTTGAGAGAATAAGTTGAAACTTGTCTTACAAACTAATGACATGTGCACCCAGGCAGGGATCATAAATTTTTGCTGATTGGAATGCCATCTCTGTGTCTGGCCGAGAAATTTTCACCTTACCCTCGTATAAATGAAGTTCTATTTGTACAGTGTATTTTCATTCAATTTAACTTAGGAAGTTTTGCTTTAATGCACCTTTTCTAGGTATCATGATTTTTATTTTCATTCCCTGAAACTTTGTGCTGATAAAATGCTTGACAGTCCTGAAATTCTATATTTAGGATGTCCAGAAGCATTTTAAATGAAAAACTTAAGATTTGCTAGTGAAGTAATTAAGTGTTCCATTTTAAATTTCAATATCAAAGAAACTGTATTATATTGGATCAAAGAAGAGAAGTTTTTATGAATATATTGTATTCAAACTTGAAGCTGAGAGATAATCTTTCATCTCATGTGATTGCAGATACCATATTTCCCATAGATGCGCTTTTTTTGCGAAAATTTAATCCAAAATTGGCCTGCATCTTATGGGCCAAGGGTTAGCCTTTTTCTTATATCAGGAATAGCCATACAGTAGTAAAAGTAAACAATGTTGTACTTTGATTCATAGGTTTTATCTTCTAATCTCTGTGGAAGCCTTTCTGGCAATGTTGCGCTTTTCTTTCATTCTTCTGTAACTTGACAATCTTTTACAAATATTATTTTTTTTAATGAAAGGAATAAGAAACACTTATACACGTTACCACAGGATAATTTAATGAAACGACCTAGGTTTCAATGTGTCGCGTCATCGTCAGGTACGATGACGCGACGCGTCGAAACCTAGGTCGTTTCATTAAATTATCCTGTGGTAACGTGTATAAGTGTTTCTTATTCTTTTCATCATGAATAGCTACCACAAATTCGAGGCCGAAGTAGTGGATTTTATTGTTTCTTTGCTTCAAATAAGCAGCTTACATTTTTAAGGGTATAATCCTTGCTTTGTTCACCTGAGAAACCATGGTGCATCTTCTGGGTCAGGAAATATGGTAGTTAATATATTCTTAGTTGAGAGCTTAAAAAATGACTATTGTAATATCTTTTAAATAACATGGATTCATATATGGCCTTATCTCCCTATTTTGATTGCATTTTAGTTGTGTTAAATCTAGCAAAGGGTCTCAGATAATCTACTTCAAGATCCCAAGGAAGAATTGACTTGAAAAAAGTCTGACGGGACCAGGAATCGAACCCGGGTCTCCCAATTGCCGGTCGGGTGCTCTGTCCGTTGAGCTATCCCGGCAGAACATTTCTCCAAGCCATTCGGGATACTTTGTGGGCAAAGGACGTTGCGAGTTCGTCCGCATGGCGGCATCGTTCGCGTCTAGCTTCATTGAAGTAACGGCCACACAAAGAGATGGAAAGGAAACCCCCTTCTGGTAGTAAACAAACGAAAATGGGTAAGAATGACTTTGTGCAAGATGGTGCGCACCCAGGAAAAATCCCAAGGAAGAATGGACTTGAAAAAAGTCTGACTGGACCAGGAATCGAACCCGGGTCTCCCAATTGCCGGTCGGGTGCTCTGTCCGTTGAGCTATCCCGGCAGAACATTTCTCCGAGCCATTCTTTTTTTTCCTGGTTGCGCACCATCTTGCGCAAAGTCATTCTTACCCATTTTCGTTTGTCTACTTCAAGATATTATCACTAATTGGTAATTTGTTTAAAATTATCTCAGCTGCTGAGGCAAAAGAAATACTTCGATTTTAAAACACGATAATGTGGTTACTGGTTTTATGTATGACAATCAACAATTTTCTTTCCATGTCTTACAAAATTCCAACTATTTTTACTCATTTGTATTTTTTTATTTCTATCTTTCAGTCAGGTGGATAGGAGTTGGCAAAGGAAGGGAGTCGATGATTGAGAAAACTTCTCATTAGCACCTTATTATTAATCGTCTGAGAGCTTTTATGTAGCTGATGATGAAGTAGGCCAATGGTCTGCACACGAACTATGATGAGGCTGGCCACCTCATTTGTCTTTCTGCCTCTTGAATAGTTTTTTTCTTTCAGCTTCCATTAATGGCCTTAGAGTGCCATTTATTTCTCTTTAAAATTTCAAGGTGTACCTATTTGTGGTTTGAAGAAGATCATTGGAACTGTAGATCCTTGATTTTTTCAAACCACAGTTTGCACCAGATCCTGTGGTGCATCTTTGACAGTGCTGTTCTTTTTACCATTTTATCACCTACACTCTTAGTACTTTGCTGTAAATTCTGAAGTTAAACATGACCACTGTATTGCAAATAAAAAACATTCCACACATGCAAGTCATGCAAGATATTATTGGAGAAGTTGCAGTGAAGAAATATTGCTGCTATCAATAATAATGCTCAATTCACTCCAGATTCTATTCTTTTTCAACGCAAAACAAAAAAAGGCTGCCTTTTAAAGCACCTGTGAGCTTAGTTTGAATGAAAGATCACAGGTTCCTGTGCCATGCAATGCCATTGTGCCGAAAAATGTTAGTTTGAACTGTACAATAGAATCAAAGGCTTTTTGAAGAAGCCTAATTTGTTGATCTGTGTTAAAAATGAGATGGTCCAACTGCTTCTTGGTGCAACTCTATGCACTGTATGTGTTTTTCCGTTACTGTAAATAAGTGTTGTTTGCACTTCTTTGAGATGTGTGTTTGGCTGAGGTTGGGTGGAGTTTTTTCCTTGTATGAGAGGTGTGAATGTGTTCTATCTCCTAATAAAAATGAGAGCCTTTTGTAGAGCAGATCAGCATCCGCAAAATATGTGAGTTTCATGAAGTTAGTTATGCAGGATCTGCATTAAGCTTGCAAAACATTTTCTTTGGAACCTAACTTTACTTGTAGAAATTGTGATATGAATGTCAGTATTTCTTTTCCTGCTTACTCCATATAGTTTCAGAAAATTGCTATTGAGGGTCAAACATTAATTCTTGGATCATTGTAAAAGCTTTCTTATTTTTTTCTTTGGAAACAGGCAAGTTCTACCTGTAGCACCTCATACCTAAGTTTCTGTAGTTTCTATGGAATGGTGTTAGAGTAGTGCCTTGTAAAGTTTAAACTATTAGTTGAAATTGGTGAATGTGTATCTTGGGAAGTTAAATTTTTGTCCACCCTATATTAGGGATTTTGGCCTTCTTATTTGAGGTTATTGTGCCTACAAAGCTATGAAAGGCATTGTTTTATGTAAGTCTTCACTGATAAAAGAACCTTGTTGCCAGCAAGATGACACGCACATCCAGCCTCTATATACTAAACATACCTCCTTGCACCCGTTTACTTCATACCAGGTGTAAATTGTTTCAAGATTCATTCAAATTACTGTCACAGTAAAATTTGGTTGATATGAAATACTGGGAATTATTGAATGACGTTAAATTTCTAAACTAAATCAAAGACAGAATATATAGTTAATTTTCATAATAAGATTCAAACCAACTTTTACTGTGATGGCTCTATTTTAGTTTTCAGTATGTTATTTGTATCCCAATTGCATATTTTGCAGTGGGACTAAGGCATTAATTTGTGTAGTGTTCTGCACATTTATTGTGATGGCATTAGTTGATAAAATGATTTTGTCATTAAATATTGAAATATCAAGATGCTGGGTGTCTATTAGATCGATTTGATGAGAATTTTGAATAAGTCTGGTTAATATTTAGACATTTTACTGTTTTATTTTTATTAAATAATTTACATTTAATATTAATTTAGAACCAAGTGCTTTGCATGAGTAATATCAATTCAAGGTTTAGGAATTCTGATTAAAAATTGCTCGTTTGCAAATTGAGCTAGATGAATTTAAAAGCTGTGGTAAACTCCACCTTATGAAACAGTTACCCTTAGCTGCTTATTTGCCCATGAAAAAGACACCTATGAAAATAACCTGTTAAATCAGAGAGTACTTGGCATCTGGGTATTAAAATATGCTCAGTATTTTAACCACTTTCCCCTTGTATTTTTCAATCATAAATCTATGTAATTTTTGTAGCTTATAATATTTTGAGTTCCTCCTGCTGTGTTTATTGTGGTGGAATAGATTTTTGAAAGAGTTCAGGTATTGTCTGCGATGTTATTGATTTTACAAAGGTGAAACCATGTTTCTTTCAGTTTTTAGTTGAGCTTTAGAATGGAAAGCCATTTGTGTTGGAATATATATTGTGCACTGATGAAGATCTTGTGAGAAAGATGATGTGCGCTCAGTGATGAAACTGAGCTCTAGACTCTTTGCCCATTAGGCAGATGCCTATTTGTTGTTTCTATATAATGTTCTGAAACTGTTGTGGCTCTTCAAAATTTTTGAATAAATGGATTGTGTGGTGGTAAATGGGATTCTTATTTTCATATTATTACATCTGTTAGCTTTTGTTGCTTTAAAAATATTTTTCTCTGTTGCCTAATTTTTTCCATGCAGATTGTAGCAACCTGGTCTAATACAGTTGCTGTCTTCTGGCTATAGCCATTTAAGCCCTTACACTCTCTAAAGTATCCACCTCATAGAGATTTTAAATTAAGATTGAGGTTAGGTGGAATATTATCTACACATGTAGTAAAACTGTAATGAAGGCTTTTCTGTACATTCTAAAAAATTTCAAAGATGTAATGGACTTGATAATTAGAAGTGATACTCTACCGGGAGGCCTGGGTGCCATTTTCCTTCCCAAGCTCCTCTGCCCATGTGATAAGAAGTAGTTATTAAAAACAGGATGTTAATTGGCAAAAAGGAATTCTTATATATGTATTGTTTGCCCTCTAGAAACATGATTTTTACCTTTCCAAAATGGGACACACTTAACCCTTTTAGTGCCAGCGGGCTGATCTATCAGCCCATGGGGTATGTGCGAAGAATGCCACAGGACGATTTATTGGCCGGGTGTTTTTTTTTTCCTAAATGTATAGAAGAGATAGCAACATAAATGAACCTTTTTGTATGCAAGTATTAAGAGTGCATATAAAAAACTAGCTTAAACAAATAAGTAATAGGCTTAATATAAATTTCTGAGTACAAATATACAAATTGGTCTTAAAAGCCCTGGCATTTTTCACGTATACTAGGCCTCTAAAAGGGTCTCTTAAACAAGGGACCTTGATGGAAGGCATCCATGAAACCCCCCTCTTGGCTGGCCCTGGTAATATTGAGCCAAAAAGAGCAATTAAAAAAATTTTTGTCCATAACAACAACACCTATTATTATTACTTATTATTATTATTAAAAACTTTCAGTCAGATTCTTTAATTATGAAATTTTAAACTGATTATGTATGTTATGGAGTGACATCTGAGATACTTCTCTTATCCCTGTAAGTTACATCTTTTGATGGGTAAAAGGACCATTATAATGAATGAGTATGATTCAACCTTACTTCATGGAATGCCATTTAACAAGTGAGAAACAAAATGGACTTCGTATTTTCCATGCAATTTTACCAACTGACCAGTTTTGGCCTTCCAGCCAACATCACCTGATGATAGCTGGAAATGAATTAGGGTGGGAGAGGTGACAGCTGTATTCTCCTAAACCTCTATAACCAAATCATTGTAAACGATTGGCACATTATTGAATACGTTCCCTGGAGAGATCACATACTACTTATGTACCTTTAGTCTCTGGTTCAATATCAGATGATCAAATATTTCTCACGCATGTTTTTTTTTTCTCATCATGCAGACTTAATTTCTTTCGCAATGTACAAATAGGAGGACTCTGTATGGAGTTGAATTCAGTATCATAAGAAACAGTATTTCATTAAGATTTCTTTGCTCAAAATAAGTAATAAAACAATAATGCAAGTGGAGTTTCTTGAAATTCCTTGCAATACTTTGTCTCCATAAAAGTTTTGTTTTGAGGTAATTATGTCTTCATATATTCTTTACATTCAAGGGAATGTCAAGCAATACATGTAGGTAATTAATGTTTGTGACACATACACTATAAGCCTGATGTGTAGATTTTGCTTCAGAGTGTAAAACAACATTGAAAATGGAATCAAAGTACAAATCACAGTTCCAGGCTTGTATTTCAGACATAAAATGGGACTGAAGAATGGCTGAAGTTGGGTACTACTGAATGCTCTGTATTGGCTCCTTGAGCACAATTTTTGGTTTGTTTTTCCTTTTTTCTTGGCTACGTCCGTCAGGTGGTTACCACCCCTCTCCTTTTCAGCAATTCAAGTTGCCTATACTCTAGCAATGTTTTTTTTTGGGTGGATTTTACAAATAATATACATAAAGAAATTTCTTTTATTAGTTTGAATCAATAGAAACAGGTATACAATATGCATATCATTAAATAAAAATATATCTTGCGTATACATCCAGAGATGTAAATAAAATACACAAATATACTGTATTCTTGATCCTATGTTATAATGATTTACCATGAATACATATCATAGGTTATGATGCACCACTGAAAGCTTCACAATACCAATTTTACCAAAACTATCCAATATCATAGATCAAATGTAGGAAAATTTTCTCTTGCAGGAATCAGAAAACAGGTTCCCAGAGACAGTTTTCCTTTTTATGTAATGAGATCAGATTCATAAAGCATAAGGCTAAGTTATTTCAGTAACTGAAAACTCTTCCTGAAAAAAAATTATATCATCAGTCATAAATTAACCTCTCATTATACCAATAGCATGCCATTAATCGAAGCTGCTCTTTTGATTGGGAATTCTGAATTACTTTAGAAAACCTTGAGCCTTTATTGTTGATTAATGAACATTTCATTCTTAAGAGTAGAATATATCTTTGAACATAGAATGAATCTGTGGGAATAAAGGAGAGCAGCACATCACAAAGAAAGAAATCATACAAGTTCATAAAGAAGGTATCCTAGTATGTAAGTGGTTGACCCTTTGTGGTCAAAATAATATCTTGCCAAAGGCTTGCATAATATATGATTACTCGCAACAAGAGAGCAAATAAAATAAGGGTTCATTGTTTATGTCAAAGTTGACTTAAAGAGAAGCAAAATTCATGCATCAAGTTTGACTCATACTTCAAACTATTCTGTTGAGTCTGGCTGGACTAGAACTAGAATGGAAACAAAGGGTTAATGAGTGTTACTCAAATTCAGACAGTGTTATTCGAAAAACTATTTCATGAAGCACGTCAAAAACTATTAATCACTTCTTCATTAGATTGTGCTCTTTACTACATTTGCCTTCATGACATCCTAGGAATTGATAACACAATAGTCCTTTAGCCATTGATGACATAACATAGGCTAAAATACAGCAACTTTGCCATATCCTTACAAGGGGCCCTCTCAGGGTGCTACCATCTGGGCCAGATGAACTCTGGTTTTTTATGAGGGTTTTACTACTCCTGTAACCCTCTCTTTATTTGGCTTGTGACTGGCTTTCACTGGGTGCATGAATGAAACTAATTCATAAATAAAGAGATACGAGTGATACTTTAGCAGAAAAATTTCACAATGAATTATCATTTTGTCTCCTCTTGCTAAAATAGTCTGAGCCATGTAATGTATTGTATCATTATTTGCATCTTTGTTTCTGTCTTTTCTCCTACATATTCTGTTTATTGATTTGTGAGAGTGAAACTAATAACAACTTCGAAAATTCTCTTTCTAAACAGATAAAATCTCATACTATCCTTTTCTGAAGATTTTACAGTTAGGAACACGTAGTTTTTTAATTGTAGAATTGTGAAAAATTAAGAAAATATGCGTGGCATTCGTATATGGTACGGAAGCCGCCAATCCGAAGACTAGAGACACTACAGATAAATTCATAGCTCAAAGTGGTTCCAAGCACATGCCACCGTTGGTGCTAGCGCATGAAGGTGCTTAACATATAAGAAACAAGAAGTAAGACAGAAAATACGATATTTCCTAGTTGATAATTGTAAATCCCTGATAATTACCAACAAAGACCTAGTAGATCGTGTGGGATCCCAGGCAGACAAAACTCTACGCCATACATAACAGCACTTCATAAATTTCATTCGAAATTGATTTTGTGAACTTTTTCCCCACGTCCATTACTGAAATCGAAACAATTTTTCAATGACGAAGATTTAGAGATGCACTTCCCGAACTTCTTTTGAAGTAATCGATTAGGGAAATAGAACATGTATCCCCAGCCACATGCCGAAAGGCGGCTTGCAGGGTACTTACATAGACATCCATTTGAAAATGTAATTTTGTAGATGTAGAGTTTAGGTAAAAAATGTTCTTATGTTCTGCGCGGGTCAATTTTTTGGCGGAAATTTAGGAAGAAAGTATATGGTATTCTCCGCGGAATATAGTAATTATTAAATGAACATTAGAAGTTTTAATAGTACTGCGAAAAGAAAAGCGCAACGCTCTACGCATCACTACGCATGAGGTAAGGAGAGGGAACGATGAATTTTGAAGTTTGGTCATTAGCTACTGGAAATTAAATTCATTAATTATGAATAACGTGTATTTACAGTATTTTAGTATGAACGTGTATTTTACAGTATTTTAGTTTGAAGAAAATGAAAACTTACCTCTAAGGTGAGTTCGCTTTCCAACATAATAAGTAAGTGACGATAATTTTTTGAGGTTCATAGATATGATCTTTCCTTAAAACTATTTTAAATGTGAAACTGGCATGTGTATTCAAGTACTGACTATTAAGGGTCGAAGATATGCAAGAAAGAAGATGAGAGAAAGTTGCAACTGTCTTAGTTTTATTACTGTCTAACAAGCTTTCTTTCTTAAAACCAATCCAATTCTAAAAATCCTCATGTCATCTTCTATAATTGAAAGGTAATGGTGTGTATAATCAGCTTAGTCCATGATTGCTCATCTAAAATTGGAGAATGGGTTTTTGCATGGAATCAAATCTCAACGATTTCAGGCATTAGTTTTCTCGTTATTTAAAAAAATACACAAATTATCCATGAGATGGTTAATAATGTTATAGAACTTTTCCGATGATGCATATAAGACATTTGAAAATTGTTAAAAAGGGTTTAATTGGGAACTAGTATTGATAAGGAGATAGTGTGGTATCTTTTAAGTTTCACCCTAAATTTATTCTACTTCTTCAGCTAATACTGCTGCATTTAGTAAAATTCGAAAACCAAAATGTTAGTATTATTGAAGAAAACTCAAAAATTTTTGAATATAATGAAAAGTTGGGGAAAGTACATCGATTTTATTATAATATACAATGATACGAACTAAAAGGACTTCTAACTCTCAGCATGTTTTGATTTATTTGAGGAAAATATACCCCATTTGATTGTCATATTTTTCTTTGAATTCACATTCAGAAACAGAAACAATATAAAAGTTGTATTTACTTAGTTTTCTCTGTTATCCATATTTATTATGAGTGATGAGAAAATTGAGTTTAGGTCTGTACTGAATGCAACTTTAAATTATGGTATTCTATATCTTTTATAATATTCTTATCTCTGATTCATTTACACCCCTCTTGAATAGTTTTTTTCTTACCTGGCTTTCTAAGGTTGTTATGCAATATTTTGAATGACCAAAAAATTGGACTTAGAAAAAAATTTTCAAGTATGACTATAATGGTATCCTGTTCAAATGAAAATGTTTTAACAAGAAGGAATTCAAGCAAAAGGCATAAAAAGAGACATGACCAAGATACATATGATAGATTATTGTGTTAATATAAATGACTTAATGCCCATATATCATCACCATCATCAGCCATTTTCAATCCGACTTCCAATTCTTTCTATTTTGAGCTTCTCGTTACCATGTTACCCCTAAATACTGAATGATGTCTCTCTTCCATAGGTCCTTTGGTCTTCTTCTTGGTCTCTTCACATCTCTTGGTATCCAATTCAGAACTGCTGAAGTCAATCGGTTGTCGTTTCTCCTCACAATATTGCCTGCCCACATCCATTTCAGTGATCTTACCTTATCTATGATGTCTGTCACTCCTGTCATCTTCCTAACCCAGGTGTTGCGTTTCCTGTCTCTTCTTGTGATTCCAAGCATACATTGTTCCATACTTCTTTGTGTAGCCTGAAGTCGCTGGGTTATTGCTGCATTTAACACCCATGTTTCACTTCCATATGTCAAAACTGGTAGAATGCATTGGTTGAAGACCTTTCTCTTCAAGACCATTGGCATTTTTGTCTTCAGATTATGGTTGTTCCTTCCGAAAGCATTCTATCCTAGTTTTATTCTTTGATTCACTTCATTGATCCTGTTTTTCTCTCCTGTCATAACCAGTTGTCCCAGGTAAGTGTACTCTGAACAAACATCAAGGGGTACCTCTTGTAGTAGGATTGGTACTTGTGCTGCAAAAGAATTATACATTACCTTTGTTTTCGATAAGTTTATCCTGAGTCCTATTTTCTGCCCAGCTGCGTTCAGTTCTTGAAGTCTTGATGCTAGATCTTCACCGTTGGTTGCGAAGAGTACTATATCATCTGCGAAACGCTAATGACTGATGTGCTCTCCATTGATCCGTAGGCCTCTTTCCTCCCAGTCTAAGGTTTTAAAAACTTCTTCCAGAACATCTGTAAAAAGAATTGGTGAAAGGCAGTCGCCTTGTCTCACTCCCTTCTCAATCCAGAATTCTTCTGTTTCTTCATGCAGCATTACAGAGGCTGTGGTGTCCTTGTAGATGCTGTGTAAAAGTTTGATGTACTTGGCATCTATCCCTTGTTTCCCCAGTGCTTCCAGTGTGGAGGAGGTATTTACTTAGTCAAAGGCCTGGGCATAGTTCACAAAGCAGAGTACTAGTGGCATTCTCTCGTATTCGGTCATTCTGCTGATAATTTCTAGCAGAGTGTGGGTGTGGTCCATAGTGCTGAATACCTTGCAAAATCCAGCTTGTTCTCTGGGCTGGGCATCTGCCAGGGACGTCTTCAGACGTGCAGCTATTACTCTCATGAACGTTTCGTAAATAACAGGAAGGAGGTTGATGGGGCGGTAGCTCTTCAAATCTGCCTTGCTTCCTTTCTTGTGCAAAAGGACAATCTTTGAATGGTTCCATTCCTTCGGAATTCTCCCTTGTCTAAGGCAATTAGTGAATAACTGCGCTAGGATAGGAGAAATTTCTGTTACAGCAATTTTCATTTATTCTGCTAATACTCCATCACCTCCTCCTGCTTTTCCATTCTTCATCTTCTTGATGGCCTCTGTTACTTCTTCTGGGAGAATAGAGGGGAGTTTCTGAGTTTTGTGTTTCTTCTTGGTTTTCCTCATCAACATTTTCTGTTTTCTTGTATAAGTTGGTGAAGTATTCTGTTACTGTCCTCAGTATTGTAAAAAGGTTTCTCGGGTTTCCAACCAGGTGAGTTCAGGTAACATTGCAGTTGCCAACGTTTCGATGACAAACTCTGTCATCTTCCTCAGGGCTGCTCTGAGGTTTAAAAAGACGTTTGTATTGAATTGGGTTGTATATTGCCCGGTCTCATTCCTCTCTTTTAGTTCTTTGTAGCTGACGTCTTCTCAGTTTTGGCAATCGCTGAATCAGTTTTGTGCATTAATTTCATTAAATATCCATTATTCCCTACAGGGAATCATCCCAAATCCATGCAGGATTTTAGGAGCCTCGGGAGGAAAAAATACTTATTTCCCCGAACATAAGTAAGAAAATGAGAAATTTCATGAAACTTCTGAAAGTTAAAACGTAACTTTGAGAATAAAATAGCTTATAAATATTGGTGCACCCCTTCATAGACCAACAACCTGAAACTTATACGCTCACTTGCAAAAATTATCTGTGACTGTAATCATATCGCAGATTATAGTTTGCTTCATGCATTCGATTTTTATATATTTATTCCGTTATTTTAGTGAGAAAAACTTGTTTTATACACCTGTTATTTAAGGCAACTTTCAAAGAGAAGGTAATTTATTTTTTCTCCACTATTCTGACATTTGATCACAATTTGGCGGAAGCAACTCAGCTCAGTTACAATTACGAAGTGCAAATAACTCGTACTTTGTTCTTCCAAGTGCAATTATTATACAATTATATCACCTCAGAGCAGCCCTGAGGAAGATGACAGAGTTTGTCATTGAAACGTTGGCAACTGCAATGTTACCTGAACTCACCTGGTTGGAAACCCGAGAAACCTTTTTACAAGCTATCCACCAAGAAAGCCTTAGATCACTGTCCTCAGTATTGCTTGTCTATTGTTAGTTCTTGTGCCCTCTTCTTTCTGGATGGCCAAGATTTGTTTCTTTTTGATTGCTAGGCATTGTCTGACCCTCTTCATACTCTTGTTGTTCTCTATAGCTTCTTGCACAATTCTTTCGTTAAAATTCCTTACATCTTCCTTCATCGCCACTCTGATAGACCTGCATAGCTCGACATATTCGATATTTTCCTTTAGCAAGTCTGAGTGCTTCAGTTGCTTTCACTGTATCATCATTTTCCTGGTTCTGTCACTGAACTTCTCATCCTTTGGTCTTTTTAGTGTGCTTGCTACTTCTTCTGCCGCTGCCTTAATGACTTCCATGACTTTGGCTTCCAGTTCTACTTCTTGAAGTGCTGAAAACCTATTTCTAAGTTCCAGCTGGATCTCTTTCCTATTTTCTTCTAATTTTGTAATACTTACCTCCTGTTTCCTGCTTGAGACCAACTTCTTTTGCTCCATTCTGACATTAATCTTCATTCTGCATCTAACTATCCTATGGTCACTGCCGGTGTTGAAGTTGTTTAGAACCTCACAATTAGTGACTGTGTAGAGTTTGTACACCAATATGTAGTCTATTTTGTTTCTTACTCCATTAGGACCTCTCCAAGTCCACTTCCTTGTATGTTTCTTCTTGAAATATGTATTCGTTATGTACATATTGGTGCACTCTGCAAACTCTACCAGGTGGTGACCTCGTTCATTTCTCTGGCCTAGTCCATTTTTTCCTGTGACAGCATCATCTGCTTCCTGCTTACCTACACGAGCGTTAAAATCGCCATGATTATGTTATAATAGTGATCTTCCTTGTCATGTTCCGTGCCAGGAGTCTGGTAGAATTTTTCAATTTCCTCTTTGCTGCTTGCTGCTGTTGGTGCATGAACTTGGATTATCTGAACAGAGTAATGCTTATTTATCCTTAGGATGAGCTAACATATTCTGTCAGATGCACTTTCTATTTTCTCCATATTATTTTTCCATTTGTTGTTAATCAAGAAGCCAACTCCTCCAAGTCCTCCATCCTTTGTTCCCCTATAATAGAATATATTCTCTTCCTTGAGCATAACCAGTTCTTCTGATTTTCTTCTTCACTGAGTTTGATGACATCCCATTTTATCTTCTCTGCTTCATTGAGTAGTTCCAGGAGTCGATCTTCACTCTTCAAGTTTATGGCAGCTGTACGTTGCAAAGTGTAGGGGGTTATTTCTTTTCTTCATGATGGACCTCTGTAATGCCACCACCTCCCAGACAGACCCAGGAAGCACAAACCTTCCAAGAAGTAGAATTACTCTGTTCCATATTATGTATCATTCTCTAAGCATTACATATTCTAAGCATTATATATTGAGAAACTGATAAGCGGAAATATTTACATTTTCTTAAAAAGTAACTTACTTTCCTTTTCAGGCCAACATAGAAATCATGGATTTTAATGTATTTAACATACCCCTATCCTCAAGTGGAAGCATTCTCAGTAAGATGATTCCAGAAGATCACTCACTGTAATATGTAGTTCACTGTAGAAAGATGTGAAATATTCTGCATTCATCAAGATTCATATTTATGAGTGGCTGCTACGTTAAACATAGAAGGCGATAACATTTTTTGTTTGTATTGATGTCAAAAAGGAAAAGTAAATGTTGTGGTTTCCCGCTCATGCTAGAGTGAATGATGATCAAATATCAAAAACTAAGTTAAAAAATTTATAAAAATTTGCATAGAATGATTTTGATTCCTCAAAATGGCAATTTTAAAGTTCTCTTACAAAAATACACATTTATGAAAACTTAATGTTACAATTATTTTCATGAAAAATAGGGAAGTGACGAAAATTTAATTATCTGAAACAGTCCATGAAAAAACAGTGCCTTTGCTGTGTTAGCTAGTGTCTCAAATACATTAAATCACTACACTTATACCATTCTTCCGAGAAATAATATATCCTTGAATCAGACCGAGGGAGATTGTTTATCTCCTTCAGTCTGATTCAAGGATAGGTGGGGAGTTGGGAAGACAGCAGCAAATCCTGGCCTGATCCTAAAATTAGGTGTACAATTAGGTATGTGTACTGTTTATTTATTTTGTGTTCAATCCATTAGATACATAAAATAAATATTACATTAAAAATATAAAAACTGTAGTATATCTAAAAAATTTCTTCTAAATCAACTGATATATTAACTTATACATGGATATTTTTTTGTGTAACAGTGGATTTCACATTATAAAATTAAGGCAACATGAAATAAGACAGTTAGTCAGTCAAATTACTGAGGACTACCAGGCTATGCATTAAAAGCCCGATGGCATGGTTTGGGCAAGGTTGTTGATCATTCATGTAGCATGCAAGTCTGAACACACCTACAGATGCTCTATAGCTTGGACCTGACCATATCAATATGGCACAGTATGGATTGAGTAGATTTTCAGTGTATAGCTTGTAGTCTATTAAGGCTCTTCTTCATAATCCAGCATTCGTCTGACTGTGGTGGAAAGCACTCCTTTTGGGGAATTATGCCTATGCCACATCCACTATGCCATATTTCACATTATTAGTGGCAATGACTGAGTGTGTGGAGGGCTGTAAGGATTTCAAATACCCCTTGTTGCTTTTGATCTTAATGGTGGTGGTTCTTCATTAAATAATGGTTGATGTGATCCTGTCTGTTGTTTCTTGTAAATTATTAATATTTTAAACTGCTTTATCAACTAATATTTTGCATATACATACCTGGAACTGCTTCCACTAAAAGCATATGTGTTACCCACTTGGTTATGCGGGTGCCTCTGTTGCTTTTTATGTTTGCTAGGTTCTTCTTCAGACATTTTAATGCAATCCAAGATGTAAAGTTGACTAACAGGTCTTGGTTTTAGGCATCCAGTGATGGTTCATCATGTTTTATTTAGTGCAGGATCCAATTTCCATGCATGTTTAGATAATTCCCAGATGTTGCAGCATATTTTAAAATTGAGTAACTAAGACCTAGAGCTGGGTTGTTCAACCTTTTGGTGCTGTAGGGCTACATTACAAGTTTTCTCAGGAGCATGGGCAAGCAAGAAACACTTGTTTTAGGCAACCCTTATATTAACAAAACAAAAAATGAAAAAAGCTTTGTAATTCTTCAACAGAATAAGAGAATATAATATTCATCCACAATGTAACCCATATACAAATGAGCATACTGGAACAACGTTTATTTTTCAAAAAAAAATTTTATGTGAACACTGACCCTGTTTTTTTAATACCAGTGAATCTATATCTGGTTTGAAGGAGGTAGTTGAAATGTGAAAAGCATTTTCAAGATGCTCATCTGAAATTTCTTTTCTAATTTTACTTTTGGTCCCCAATAGAGTCGTCATGAACAGGGCACGTTCGTAAAGCTTCACTTCATGTCACATTGTGAAAGCATGAGATGGGCCAGAAAGATAATTAAGCTGGCCTGTGAATAGGAAATCCAAAATACTTGGGTTTTGAACTACACGGGTAACCAGGTAAATTTAAAAAAAAATACCTGGGTACTCGATTTCTCTTAGAAATACTTTTAAAATTCAAAATTTTTTGTTTATAATTATGTAGATAATAAAATGGATATATCCCTTTGAAAACCACTGTTTCTAACAGAAAATATTTTGAAAAATTTAGCAATTTTTTCTGCCTCTGCAAGANGGATAATACTACCACTGTGACAGCAACCTCTTTATCCTCCTCTATTTTCCTTGGCACTGGAGTGTTTGTACCAGCCATATTGGATCAAACATTTGTTACATTGTGTAGCAGAAACATCTGCCTCATCAACTGTTGAATCATTTGACCCAAACGTTGGATCAACGTTTTGGCCAGCGCTTGATGCATCGTGTGGTGCCGGCTTTACCTTTTCTCTGAGGAGAAAATACTGCCCCGCTGTGATGAATGCAACTTCTTGCTTATCATCCAACACCTCCTAGTTGAGTGTAATAGATACAGTGCAATGCGAAGCTCATTGAGAATTAGAGGGGACATAACCACAATACTAGGAGATGATAGTACCACAATCTCTAGAGTACTGTGTTTTATAAGAAAAACTGGACTTTTTAAAAAGCTTTAAAATGTGGACGCAATAGTGAATTAAGTTTCCTTTACCTTATATTTTAACAGTTACAAGTATTTCTTAGCTATCTATTTATTTATGTACTTTATTTTAAAATGAAGACTTTGACTTAAGGATCTTTTAACTTTTTAACAGATTTAGGTTCTAAGCATTTTATATATTTCATTTTATACCCAGTTGTAACTGGTTGTAAACTGAATGTGATTTTTACAATACAAGAACAATAAAATGTAAGCCTATAATTAAAACCAGAAAATGGTGCAAATGACCGCAGCTGTCGATGCACCTTAAAACCACCACTACTACTACTAAGACTTACTTTTCTGAGGTGAATAGATCTTTCCAGTAAAGAAAAACTTCTATTTCTAAAAACGGCCCTCCACCGAAGGAACTTTAAGAGAAAAACATAATTAATTTGTTGATGTGATTCATAGAAACATTGAGTGATTAATATATTTCCTTAATAATAAAATCTACCGGCACCTGGCTGAATTAGACATTTGGTGCCCTTTTAAAAAGATCCACTTCTTATTGAAAGAACCACTGGCTTGAAATTCCCCACCTGTGATTTTGCAGTGTTTATTCATTTTCCAGCTACAGGACATGGGCTGCGCGAATGGGCTGTGAGGGCCACATGCAGGCTTCAGGTTGGACACGTCTGACCTAGAGCAACAATCCTTGATAATGCTTGAATGCTTCATGACAGAATACTCTTTTCTAATCAGACATTGTGTATTGTAGACCCAAGTGTAGGGAGGCTTGAGACAAATCATTCCTATCTTAAGTGCCAACCTGGGCAGGCTGCACCTGTTTTTTTTCCACAGAATTAGAGAAGGTAATAGAAGACAGAGTTAGAAAGGGATATTGATGTTTATATGTAACCCTGCTGCATGCAACTGGTGGCAAGCAGGGTCTTTGTGAATATAAAAATGTACGTAATTAATACCTGATGAGAAACTGGGGTTTTCAAAGGACTTCCTTCATTTTTGGGAGGATTCCTTCAATGATGGAACGTTGCTGGTGTTTAAAGTATGGTGTTAGGTCTCAGATTCTTCAGTGAAAAACTAATATAGATTCTCTAGGCATTGTAATAAGTAGAGCAGCTATCTTTCAGAAGGATTTCTGGAAAGTAACGAATGGCATGGAAAATTATGGAAGAGCATACATGACACAGCAATTATTATAAATATTTCACATATTAAATTGCCATATATTGAGATAATGATGTAGTAAATTAGTTTAATGTTTTATTCATAGTATAAATTAAGATTAATCTTGAATTAAAATATCTTAATACTATTTCAATCAAAAGTCATCACGGTGATTTTATTTTCAAAGTTGGCTCACGATTGTACAAACGTTGTTAAAAGTAAATCAAAATTACCATATCTGCTGGCATCAAGGACACACTGATCTTAAGGATGCACCCCAGGTTTTGGAAGCAAAATTTTGGAAACAAGTTTTTGTTTGGATTAAAAAGCAAAAGAGTTGTGTAGGTAATTCATGTAAGTAGCATCAGTACCAGGAATTGATTTGTTTTTCTACACATTTGACTTCATTAAAATGACACGATTATGGTTGTCAGGATTTTCATTATAGTAGCTTATACATTGACATTGTTTTGAAAAACATAAGCATTGGACTTCAATTTAAAGATATTTATTTAAGTTATAAACAGTGTCCTCAATGCTGGCAAATATGGTAACTCCTGTTGACCAATAATAACATAAACTTCACAACTATGATACTTTTGATGTAACAACTATTTTTGTATTTAAATTACATCATCTTAATCTCTAGAAAATCTTAGAGCAGATGAGTTTACTGATGAGGCACTTACTTTTAAATGGCATGACAATATTTGATCTGTTATTGAGCATTACAGAATGAAGGAAAAAAATCACATATTATTACTTGATGAGTGTCAATTCATTTTCATGATAATAATATACTTACCTATTTATTAATTTTTCTTCTCTTGTTCTCAAATCTGGAAATTTCATGATGACTATCAACAAAGTGGATTAATTTGGTTTGAGATCCTGAAGTATACTTTGGAAAGTCCAGAAGTTGTCCCTGTGGTTATAATGAGCCACCTCCTCTAAATTCTTGGCAGAATGAAGATTCGTGCATGATGAAGAAAAAACTGTTGCTCATCTGTAGCTCTTTAATCAATTGAGAGAGCTCTACCTTCTGAGTAGTGGTGCTATTGGACAAGTGCCTGAGCCACTGAGACAACTATATGAAACAATTACAAGGTATATACTTCTGTCAATTTGATTTTCCTTCATTTGTGTTATTTTACTGAAAAATGTGCATTAGCAAAGATGTTTTGATTCACTCTGAATCCCAAAAAGCAGGTAATTTAAGTTCATGAGGTGCTCATATCTCTTTAGGCATGGTTGAGGCAATCAAAGACTAACTACTGATACATTTAGTTTGTATAACAATGCTGGTTGATACTACTAGATTCTAGACTATGATGAAAATTTAGAAACTATGTTAGTGAAATGATTGTAGAAGATACAGCATAGGATTTGTGTTAGGATTCCAGGTGCTACAATTTATGAAACTACTATAATTATACATAGGTACCTTGGACTTGTGACTTTGTATCACATTTGTGTCAGAATGTCCTACAATTTGTAATGGTTCAATGTCTAAATCAACTATCCTCATTTTAAACAATGGAAAGTGAAGTAAATGTTACTAAAATTTGGAAAATATGAAGAAATTTAGTCCTAGGTCTGGGCTAGTAGTTGTAAAAGGTAGAACATAATGTGGTCACTTGACTAAAGCCCCATCCAGAGAAGCTGAGAAGATATATTAATGGCAAACATTTGTTTCAGTACAGTATAGATTCTAAAAATACATAACCAGATCACAAAGGCTACTACTATAAATACTATAGGTTACCATTCCAGTGAGCTGCAGTAACATTTTCATTCTTTCTGGGGAATCAGATAGCCTGTATTTCACTCTAACATGTCATGTAGAATTGTTTGATTTGTAGATTTGGTGTTTTGGTTGAATGGCAAAGATTTCATAGAGGGGCCATATTTTGGTGGCCCCTGACTTGCTACTTGAGTTTTATTCTTTTTCCATTCTCTTTGACTCAATGAAATTAGAATGGCATCTCTATAAATGATTCACTCCTTCCCTATTAGACACCCTCAAGCTACTGCACCAAACACCCTTCCCTGCCCACCTTCAAGGCCCACTTCCCTCACCCCAACAAATTCATATCTCTTAAAACATTGGAATCAATTGACAAGCTGCTGGTAAAAATCTTTGCACTTCATGCTTTGCATTATGTGCATTGTACATTGAATAATTTTCCTAGAGATAAAGACACTTTGTGTTATGATAAATATAATATATTACAGTTCACTATAAAGTTGTTTGATAATTTTGAGCAATTCCAGATGCTGATGTAAATCATCTTCCATTGGAGAAGCAATCCTATCATCTAGAGGAAAATATTGTTAGACCTTTTTGCTTCAAGGCACAGTTGACTTTCCACTTCAAACAGCTGGATTTATCAACTAAAGAACCAAGGAAATGACTTTGAGAACTTTGCTGCATTGGAAAAAGTGAGTAAAATTCCATTTTTATCATATTTTTCTTTGTTCAATTTTATAATGCATATTTGGAAACCATCATTCTGCACGGATAGTAGTCTGCTGGTGAAATAGGTAAGGCAAATAATAGAATCAAATTGTTTGTCTTAAGGTTAGTAACAGTAAAACCGTTATCAATGCTTCATTGGATAAGACCCAATATAAAATATTTCTTAAACTATGGTTACAGATTCTTTAGCTAAGATACAATTTTAAAAACTTTGACTACTTAGATTAAAATAAAAGACATTTCCTCGTTCAATTTTAGTTATTGTAACATGTTTTCCTTATTGAAGATAAATTTTCGATGGCGGTTCACAAGAGGAGAGATATTTAAATATCTCAAACAATTAGATAATAAATTAAGATTTGTTTACCGTCATAACTTTTATATCCCAAAAATTATTGTAAATATGATCTTTTATCAAATACCTCGAAATAATAATTATTTTATTATATGTAATAATTTTATTAATAAGTGTGGAAATGTATGCTGTGAAATCTACCACGAAATCAAGAATGGAAATTAAAATCTGCACGACATGTTAGAGGTAAGAAATAAAGTGTCCCATCACACGAAAAGTCAAAATATGTTACGTCTTTATAATTAACTTACCTTTTGCAGAACTCCGGTAGCCTTGTCCGGTGTTGATGATCTGCTTAAATACCTTTGCACTATTCAGTGCGAACGCGAGAGAAGTAGAACTGGTATAGAGAGAAGATTCGCTTACTAGAAATCTGGAAAGAAGAAAAATAAAATGTATTAATTTATAAAAAAATCGTGGGGGCAATTAACTGTGGAGCAGCCAAGTTTAAAAAGAACGGTTTGTAGTACTGATAGTTGAAATTTGAAAGTGGGTTACGATGCCAGTTGACAGTCTCGTCTACCACATCCGAAATATTCTTGTAGAATTATTTCTGGATTCAACTCAACTACATTAATGAGTCGGAAATAGAAAAAATTAATACTTTTTTCAGGTGCCGACCGATGATACTCATCGACGAAAATAGGACTGAGTGCTATTTTATTCGAAAATAGTGTCAAAATTAAATTCTAGAAAAATATCAGGTTTTATTCTCTTATTTCAAATATCAATCTAATGAATCTATTTCAGACAAGGAAAAGTAAGTAGCTTTTTGAAATTACACCTAACGTAAAGATCGTTACGTATTAAACGTTTGAAATTCAAATCTGAATTCCGTTAAAACAGTCCTTGACATCGTCTACAGAGATTCTCGGGAAATATCAAATATTTAAAATATTGATTAATTTGAAATTCCTCTTTTCAGTTTAATACGCATTACGGAAGAAGAAAATTAGATAATTCACGACCAACAGGTATCTTTAAATGTTCAACTGCGTAAATAACACCAAAACACTATTCAAAGCAGTCATATATAATGAGCAATTAATTGAATGAAAGCTAAATTTTGAATCGAATATCTTAAAGAAGGTGAAAAAGTGGGAAATGATTAAAAAAAAACGATCAGAATATTGTAATTCGTAGGATAATGGTTGATTGTACGTACTTCTACCAGCGAAAATATGACCGGAAATTACTTTGGAGATTATATCATGCTGTATATTTGAATATTAAAAGACGAGTAATAAAGTTAAATACTTTCTTAACAAATCTTTCGTTACAACTTACTAACTAAATATTGAAGGCACATTAACAAAACCGGTACTTATAAAATGCTAAAGGGTTCGGAAATATTAATAGCAATGTTGGTTATTGTATTAAAAAAGTAATTGAACACCAGTCGGAACATGTAATATTACGTACTTCATTAATAATTTCCTTGAAACGAAGAATAAATCTACGTTACTGATACAAAGCTAATCAATTTAAAAGTACTTACCAAAAGGGCGAATTCCTCTGCTGGAAACTCCAATTTACCAACCAATTTACCGAATAATCAATTAATAAGTAGTTAAATTATCAGTAATAAAATTAACTAACAATTACGTTACACTTAATATCTTTTTTGCATTTACTGTGTTTCTAACTTTCGCACTTCAACAAATTCAATCAACGGTTTTTCGAAGGAAGTTTTTTGCTCAAGTCCAATGAAAATTCAAAAAGCAACTGATTTTACTACCATTTACTTAACGGTATTGCGGAAACGGCGCTTTCTGATTGGTCGGGCTGTTGCATTTTCTGTTGACCCCCCCTCTTTTCCCCCTATCGTAATGTATCGTAATTATAAATAAATATTAAAGTAAAATTAAATTTTATTAAATATAAACTAAATAAAATTTGAGGTGAATCAAAATTCTTTGAAAAGTTATAAAAAATAAAAAGGGTATTGAGAATTATATCTTATATGTCCTGATATATGTTTAAAGGTGTGAACACCCTGATACAAAAAAATGACTGTTTTGCGCATTTAAAGTGCAACGTATTATATTAACTAATAAAATCAGATGGAAGGAAAGTGATTAAAACTATATCATTTTTTCGAATACTGTACGTCATGTCTCTCTAAAATAATATAATCTCTCTACAATATAGTCTCTCATACAGTATAATCCATAATATAGTCTCTCATACAGCTAAAAGAGCTAAAAAAACCGTAATAGCGGGATAGCGTAATAACTATTTTGGAAACTTTAAAAAAATTTTCCATAATAGTTATTACGCTATCCCGCTTGTAACGCGGTTTACAGTTCTTCCCCTGAAATACGTCGTAACACAAAAAAATAAACCCTTTCTAAAACTGTATTTTACTGTAATTCAGTTTGAAGTCGCAGAATATATTTCCAACGTAAATACAGAATGATTGGAGAGAATCTGACGTCATGAATGTTGGAATAATCTAACCATATTTGTTGAAAAGTCTAAATATGCAACACAATCTTTTTTTTGAAAATAGCTTAATAGTAATGCAAAACATATGAAATACNCCAGCAGGACAGTTGAAAAAAGATTAAAAGAACACGAAAGGTGCCTCAGACTAAAACAACCCTCGAAGTCAGCCATAGCAGAACATGCCCTCCTGGAAAATCACGAAATCAACTTTCAAAATACAAAATTAATCTGCAAAGGATGCGGTTTCTGGGATCGCATATATAAAGAGGCAATTGAAATCCGCCTAAATAAAAATAACATGAACCGTGATGAAGGCATCGCTCTGAGTAAGGCTTGGAACCCCACAATAAGAAAATTACAGCACCCCTGAACCAGCCAATATGAGGATAGCTTATTTCCACCAATCAGAGGAAGAAATTAGCTTTTTTCGACCAATAAAAACCTCGTTTATTTTGACCAATGAGAGATAAACAATCACTAGGCTACGGGTATAAATACTGGACCACTCGATCGGCACTCGGCATTCCTTGAAAATGGCATCAATGGTAGATGCCGAAACGTCGGTGAACAACCACGAACTCACCCGGATGATAACCCGAGAAGAATTCAAATAAAGAACTATTATTTGTCTGCTATTTCCGTATTATGCAAGATCTATGATTAAAGAACAGCATGTGAATTAAGAACTATGACACTGTTAATGATACCTAATACAATGATCACAAATACTCAATAAGGGTTAGTCATACTTTATCTGTTACAATTTTTACCTAATTAACCTTCATTTTATCTCAATTATGTACGAGATTGAGAAAAATGTTAATGAAAGATTTACGTTTTTGCATACTGATTCGAAGGACAACTCACTACCAATGGTTCGGTAAACGCCACAATACAGAAAATAAAATTCTATTAATTTCTCTACCGTAAAGCTTAAATTAAAATAAACTTAGAAATTTTTATTAGTGTTATGACTTGCAAATAACTTAAATGCTTCTCTTGGAAATTACTTCAACCTAATGAGTTGCATCCATGAAAATTTTGGAATTAGCATGTGCGAAGTTTAGTCCATCGAGTAATTTTTACCCTTTGTTGAAACAAAATCACGCCACGCCTACATTCGATAGCCGATGGGATTAGGTCTAGAATATCTCGTTACTCACAGCAATCGTACTTACATTTATTTTCTTGGAACGGCGACTTTAGTTGTTAAATGGTCGAAGAAATCCCAAAATCACTAATATCCAACACCGAATCAATCCCACTTGTGTTGTCTTTCTCTTGATTAAGAAACTCTTAAGTTATATATTGATATTATCGCGAAAAGAACGTAAATGCTTGTCACATTGGCCTCTCCTCTGCATTAGAAGATGTGTTGAAGTATTATAATTCTGTAACACTGCTATTAGTGATGCAATTTTTACACTTTTTGAAAAGAAAACTGTGGGTGAAACAGAGTTTCTGGCGTAGATGAACCCCTTTCCACGAGTATTCCACAGACAATCACGTAACACTTGCCAAACTCACACACACCCAACAATTGCAATTTCACGAGTAACACTATCTTGAGTGCTTTCAGCCAAGTTTTTCTGACCGATAATTATAATTTGAAGTTCGTATTATCACCGGCATTTTCTTCATGCACGCCACGAGTCTGATACGTCGTTTTACCGCGCATTTGTAAAGCAAAGAATTCTGGTATAGAAATTTCTGACTAACGTAACCTGTTTTACTAACCCTGTGACTTCCGTTTTCTCAGTTTGCCGCTCTTAATGGCTGTCATTTTGGCATGTGGTCAAACTGTGAAGGTGCCTTTTATATTTTCCTGTGGATGTGAAACTAGTTACCGAAAAGAAGATATCTCTTCGACAGTGGATTACTATGCACAGCATACAGTGATTTCTTTAAAAAGTGTGAAAAGTGTGTGTGAGCACAGTGCATAGTGGTGTCATTACTAGATTATTTTTCCAGAATTTGCTGTACTTTCCATGGTAATGGTAAAACGGAATTATTCTCTCTCCTAAAAATTCGTGAGTAGCAAAAGAGCAGGAGAATGAAAGGTAAGATTCGTGTAGAAGGTCATTGAAAATGAATGCCTTCTCGTGTTGCATTGGACTCATCTTTAAAAACATTGCAATGTTTGTAAAGATGAGTTAGTATTATATTTGTTTCGATGAGGTATTCTAATTTTTATCAACAATTAACAAGGGGAAACAACGTTGGTTTAGTAAGATTTAATCCCAATAATCCACGATGACTATCTCATGAATGTAATCTCATTGTATCAAGTTTAATTTACTTATAATGTAGGTTAAAATCTTTCAAAAATGTTTTTCTCAGCGTTTTACTGTTAAACCAAACTCATGTACAACATTAAACGCTAAGTCCATTTTGCCCTACTGAACGATTCTTCTCGTTTTGATAACTTATCCTGCCGTTCAAGTAATATAAAATCTTTTGTCGTTGTCTTCTCTCTCTCTTTACATACGGATCCTACCTTAAAATATTTTCTTTAAAAATATCTCTTCCCTCAAATTTGTTCCAAACATTTTTCTCTTTCCCTCCACCTGCTCAATAAAATCCCTCTCGTCTTACCATTTACCGCAGTCAATTTCTATTGGTTTCAAATTAAGGCGATATTTTTATTAAATTGTCGATATCAATTAAATGGTGAATCAAAATGTTTTGAAAAGTTATAAAAAATAAAAAGGGTATTGAGAATTATATCTTATATGTCCTGATATATGTTTAAAGGTGTGAACACCCTGATACAAAAAAATGACTGTTTTGCGCATTTAAAGTGCAACGTATTATATTAACTAATAAAATCAGATGGAAGGAAAGTGATTAAAACTATATCATTTTTTCGAATACTGTACGTCATGTCTCTCTAAAATAATATAATCTCTCTACAATATAGTCTCTCATACAGTATAATCCATAATATAGTCTCTCATACAGCTAAAAGAGCTAAAAAAACCGTAATAGCGGGATAGCGTAATAACTATTTTGGAAACTTTAAAAAAATTTTCCATAATAGTTATTACGCTATCCCGCTTGTAACGCGGTTTACAGTTCTTCCCCTGAAATACGTCGTAACACAAAAAAATAAACCCTTTCTAAAACTGTATTTTACTGTAATTCAGTTTGAAGTCGCAGAATATATTTCCAACGTAAATACAGAATGATTGGAGAGAATCTGACGTCATGAATGTTGGAATAATCTAACCATATTTGTTGAAAAGTCTAAATATGCAACACAATCTTTTTTTTGAAAATAGCTTAATAGTAATGCAAAACATATGAAATACTATGTGTTTTGTCGTTATATATTTATATAATTATATCGCATCTTATGCTTCGCTGTACTTAGAAGAAGTTGGATTCCTTTCCTGCGATTTTATGTTGACCATTTAATTTATTAATTTAACGCTATATTTCTATTCCCATCTTTAGACGGTAATATTTATTGAATGAAAATGGATAAGCCCTATCGAATAATGCAGGTAAGTACTTACACTCATTACTAGGAGGAAATAACTATTAATTTTTAACGTAAGTTGTTAATAATAATAATTTTCTTTTTTGGACATCCAGCTAATAAGTATTCACACCCAATTGCCATATTGAACTTTAATCTCTTTTCAGAGTCAGCTAATGAAAGCTTACCCTTAAGAGGGAAGGTGGCTTTATAAGCAAATAAAGAACTATTATTTGTCTGCTATTTCCGTATTATGCAAGATCTATGATTAAAGAACAGCATGTGAATTAAGAACTATGACACTGTTAATGATACCTAATACAATGATCACAAATACTCAATAAGGGTTAGTCATACTTTATCTGTTACAATTTTTACCTAATTAACCTTCATTTTATCTCAATTATGTACGAGATTGAGAAAAATGTTAATGAAAGATTTACGTTTTTGCATACTGATTCGAAGGACAACTCACTACCAATGGTTCGGTAAACGCCACAATACAGAAAATAAAATTCTATTAATTTCTCTACCGTAAAGCTTAAATTAAAATAAACTTAGAAATTTTTATTAGTGTTATGACTTGCAAATAACTTAAATGCTTCTCTTGGAAATTACTTCAACCTAATGAGTTGCATCCATGAAAATTTTGGAATTAGCATGTGCGAAGTTTAGTCCATCGAGTAATTTTTACCCTTTGTTGAAACAAAATCACGCCACGCCTACATTCGATAGCCGATGGGATTAGGTCTAGAATATCTCGTTACTCACAGCAATCGTACTTACATTTATTTTCTTGGAACGGCGACTTTAGTTGTTAAATGGTCGAAGAAATCCCAAAATCACTAATATCCAACACCGAATCAATCCCACTTGTGTTGTCTTTCTCTTGATTAAGAAACTCTTAAGTTATATATTGATATTATCGCGAAAAGAACGTAAATGCTTGTCACATTGGCCTCTCCTCTGCATTAGAAGATGTGTTGAAGTATTATAATTCTGTAACACTGCTATTAGTGATGCAATTTTTACACTTTTTGAAAAGAAAACTGTGGGTGAAACAGAGTTTCTGGCGTAGATGAACCCCTTTCCACGAGTATTCCACAGACAATCACGTAACACTTGCCAAACTCACACACACCCAACAATTGCAATTTCACGAGTAACACTATCTTGAGTGCTTTCAGCCAAGTTTTTCTGACCGATAATTATAATTTGAAGTTCGTATTATCACCGGCATTTTCTTCATGCACGCCACGAGTCTGATACGTCGTTTTACCGCGCATTTGTAAAGCAAAGAATTCTGGTATAGAAATTTCTGACTAACGTAACCTGTTTTACTAACCCTGTGACTTCCGTTTTCTCAGTTTGCCGCTCTTAATGGCTGTCATTTTGGCATGTGGTCAAACTGTGAAGGTGCCTTTTATATTTTCCTGTGGATGTGAAACTAGTTACCGAAAAGAAGATATCTCTTCGACAGTGGATTACTATGCACAGCATACAGTGATTTCTTTAAAAAGTGTGAAAAGTGTGTGTGAGCACAGTGCATAGTGGTGTCATTACTAGATTATTTTTCCAGAATTTGCTGTACTTTCCATGGTAATGGTAAAACGGAATTATTCTCTCTCCTAAAAATTCGTGAGTAGCAAAAGAGCAGGAGAATGAAAGGTAAGATTCGTGTAGAAGGTCATTGAAAATGAATGCCTTCTCGTGTTGCATTGGACTCATCTTTAAAAACATTGCAATGTTTGTAAAGATGAGTTAGTATTATATTTGTTTCGATGAGGTATTCTAATTTTTATCAACAATTAACAAGGGGAAACAACGTTGGTTTAGTAAGATTTAATCCCAATAATCCACGATGACTATCTCATGAATGTAATCTCATTGTATCAAGTTTAATTTACTTATAATGTAGGTTAAAATCTTTCAAAAATGTTTTTCTCAGCGTTTTACTGTTAAACCAAACTCATGTACAACATTAAACGCTAAGTCCATTTTGCCCTACTGAACGATTCTTCTCGTTTTGATAACTTATCCTGCCGTTCAAGTAATATAAAATCTTTTGTCGTTGTCTTCTCTCTCTCTTTACATACGGATCCTACCTTAAAATATTTTCTTTAAAAATATCTCTTCCCTCAAATTTGTTCCAAACATTTTTCTCTTTCCCTCCACCTGCTCAATAAAATCCCTCTCTTCTTACCATTTACCGCAGTCAATTTCTATTGGTTTCAAATTAAGGCGATATTTTTATTAAATTGTAGATATCAATTAAATGCTAGGTCTTAATGTCTTTACATTGAAAGATTTCATGAGATTTCAAAGTTAAATATCATTTGTTATTGATTTTATTTATATCAAATGAGGTTCCTTGCAATTATCGGTAAATTATTTGTATTTAATGATATCTCTTATTTAGTATTAATGGTAAATTTACAACATTTCAATTTAAATACGAAAATCTCTTTGTACGTTTCTTTTGTTTTATGGTTACCTTACCATTAGAATTATACTACGATAACATTTATAAAATGTTTAATAT